>ML105395.1:37218-144094 GCA_003697995.1 Taxidea taxus jeffersonii
CCTCGCTCTGAGGCGCCTCACCCGGGGCCGGTTGCCGGTGTCCAGCTCGATGGCCCCGTTGGCCAGCTTCATGGCGCACTGCAGCGGCTTCACCGCGCCGTCCCCGGCCGCAGCGGCCATGGCGCCGGGCTGGGGAGGCCGTGGCTGTGACAGCGGCGGCGGCCCAGGGCGGGACAGGCGGCCCCGACCCCGGAACGCAGCCCGCGCGGGAGGCGGCGCCGCCCGAGCCCTGGACCGCCGGACGGGGCGGGGCCAGCGCGGCGGCACTTCCGGCGTCGGCGGCCCGGTCGCTCGACTCGCCGCGCTCCGGAGGCTGGAGGGGCGGCGGCGCTCTCAGGTAGCCTCACGTGGTCGCTGCGAGCGCGTAAGTGGAAGCGTCGGCCCCCGCGCGCCACGTCTGGGACATGCCAGACGCCCGGGCCCTGCCGTGCCGCCCCCTCTCCCGGCCTTTCCCTTCGCCGCCCCGCCGCTGCCTCACCCGCCCGCCCCGCTTCCAGGGCGGCGAACGGGGCCGAGCGCCGGAGTCCAGCTGAGCGGACGCGCGGGGCTCGGGGCAAGAGGCCGGGCCCGGCCCACCCAGCGGGGGCGAGCGGAGCCGAGCCGGGTCGAGTACGGCCGAGTGGAGCCGAGCGGGGCCGAGTGGAGCCGAGCGGGGCCGAGTCGAGAGGGGCGGAGCGCCGGGGCCGGGCTGCAGTCGCGGCCGCCGCCATGAAGCGGGACCGGCTCGGGCGCTTCCTGTCTCCGGGGGCGGCGGGGCCGCGCGGGGGCTCCGGCTCCGGCGGCGGCAGCGGCCGGACCCGAGGCCGCCCGTCCCGCAGCGGGCCGAGCGTGGACGAGGCCGCGGCCTTGGTGGCGGCGCGGCTGGGGTGGGGCCTGGCGCGGGCCCGCGGGGACCCGAGCGAAGACGGCGCCGACGAGGCAGGTGGGTCGGGCCGGGCCGGGCGGGAGCCCCTCGTGCGGCCGGAGCCCCCTGCGCGCGCGCTCGGCCTTCGTGGGGGGGGGCGGGGGCTGAGTCCGAGGCGGCTCCGGGCCGGCGGGCTGCGGGGCCGCGGAGCTGTCCGGCTCCGGGACGGTAGCCGCGGGGACCGTGTGGCCCCGCCGCACCCCGCGCCTCGGGCCGCCGCGCTGCTGCCTGGGAGGCGCGTGTGGCTTCTGGCGTGGTGCAGGGGACGCTCGCGAGTGAGCCTGAGTGCGGCCGCCCCTCCTTGCTGCCTTCCCTTGGCGCAGTCGCTCCGGGGCCAGCGCGCGGGGTTTCCTCTTTGTGGGTGCGTAATGTTCCAGGGCGCGCGCTCGTGTGCTCGGGCGCGCTCGTGCGTGCGCGCGGCCGCCGCACGTCGTCGGGGGTCCCACACCTGCGTGAAGCCGGGAGTGCAGGTTCCTGACTTAGGGTTTTCCTTTTCTCCGGATCAGTACGCGGAAGTAGGATTGTTGGGTCAAACGGTAGTTTTACTCTAAAAAATTTATGGGGGCGCCTGCGTGGCCCAGTGGGTTAAGCCTCTGGTCATGGGTATGACATTTTTTTGAAAAAATGTCTATTCATGTCTTCTGCCCCTTTTTTAATTAGATTATTCGTTTTGGAGGTGTTGAGTTTCATAAGTTCTTTATATATTTTGGATAGTAGCCCTTTATCGCATACGTCATTTGTGGGGCGCCTGGGGGGCTCAGTGGGTTAGAGCCTCTGCCTTCGGCTCAGGTCATGGTCTCAGGGTCCTGGGATCGAGCCCCGCATCCCCGCATCGGGCTTTCTGCTTGGCGGGGGGCCTGCTTCCCCCTCTCTCTGCCTACTTGTGATCTCTCTGTCAAATAAATAAATAAATCTTTAAAAAAATATAAAGCTTATGTATGTATTTTAATGAGAGAGCGAGCCCCCACTCACACTTCCCAGAAAGAGAGTGCGCGTGCAGGGGGAGGGTTAGAGGGACGAGACAAGCAGACCCCCAGCTGATGAGGGAGCTGCAGGGACACTGGGTTCCATACTAGGCTCCGTAGCGGTCACCCCGAGATCATGACCCCCCGCCGAAGCCAAGAGTCAGACTCAACCTACTGCTCCACCCAGGCACCCCCTGTAGTTTTAGTTTTAGTATTTTGAGGAACTTTCATAGAGACTGTACCAGTTTGCATTCCCACCAGCAGTGCCCAAGGGTTCCCTTTTCTCCACGTCCTCCCAGCACGCATCGTGGGAACAGGAGTAAGGTGGCAGCTCATTGTGGTTTTGATGTGCATTTCCCTGGCGATGATTGATGTTGACTTGTGCTTGTGCTTGTGAGCCGTCTCTAGCAGGTCTTCTCTTGGAAAACAACCATTTACATTTGCCTTTTTGTTTTCTTAAGATTTATTTATTTGAGAGAGGGACAGGGAGATAGGCAGACAGCCCACTGAGTGGGGAGCCTGGCCCTGGACTTGGTCCCACAACCCTGAGATCATGAGCCGAAATCAAGCCGGACACTTAACTGACTGAGCCACCCAGGCTCCCCTGCTGCCTTTCTTTAAGTTGGATTGTGTGCTTGGTTTTGAATTGTATTAGTTTTGAACACATATATTTTAGATGTTAATCCTCTTTCTCTTGTATGACTGGCAAATATTTTTCCAAATTCAGTAGGTTGCCTTTTCATTTCGTTGATGGTTTTCTTTGCAGTACAGGAGCATTTCAGTTTGATGTAGTCCCACTTGCTTATTTTTTTGCTTTTGTTGCCTTTGTTTTCAGTGTTGAATCTAAAAAATTACCACCAAGACTGAGGAGAAGGAATTTACTGCCTGTGTTTTCTTCTAGGTGTCTTACAGTTTTAGGTCTCACACTTAGGTCTTAAATCCATTTTGAGTTTATTTTTGTTTATAATTTAAGTTGGGGGCTTAGTTTCATTTTTTTTGCATGTGACTGTCCAGTTTCCCAGTACCCATTTATTGAAGAGACTATCATTTCTCCATGGTATATGTTTGCCCCCTTTGTTGTAAATTAACTGACCACACATATGCCCAGGTTTATATCTGGGGTCTCTTTTCTTTCTTTCTTTCTTTTTTTAAGATTTTATTTATTTATTTATTTGACAGATCACAAGTAGGCAGAGAGGCAGGCAGAGGCGGGGGTGGCGCAGGCTTCCCACTGAGCAGAGAGCCTGATGCGGGACTCAGTCCCAGGACCCTGAGATCATGACCTGAGACAAAGGCAGAGGCCCAACCCACTGAGCCACCCAGGTGCCCCTGGGCTCTCTTCTGGTACATCAACCTGTTTTTATGTTATTACTATACTGTTTTGGTTACTGTAGTTGTGTAATATATTTTGAAATCAAGAAGTGTGATGCTTCTGGCTTTGTTCCTCTTTCTCAGGATTGCCTTTGGCTATTTGGGGTCTTTTGTGGTTTTGTATACATGTTAATATTGTTCTGTTTTTGTGAGAAATACCATTGGAATTTTGATCAGGATTGCACTGAATGTGTAGGTGACTTTGGGTAGCGTGAACAGTTTAACAATATTCTAATCCACGAGCACAGAGTATTCATTTATTTGTCTCTGGTTTATTTCATCGGTGTCTAATAGTTTTCAGCATATAGGTTTTTCACCTCCTTTTTTTTTTTTTTAAGATTTTATTCATTTATTTCACAGACAGAGATCACAAGTAGGCAGAGAGGCAGAGAGAGAGGGAGAAGCAGGCTCCCTGCTGAGCAGAGAGCCCGATTCGGGGCTCGATCCCAGGACCCTGAGACCATGACCTGAGCCGAAGGCAGAGGCTTAACCCACTGAGCCACCCAGGTGCCCTGGTTTTTCACCTCCTTGTTAAAAAATTATTTATAGGTATTGTTACTCTTTTGATGCATTTGTAAGTGGGATTGCTTTCTTAATTTCTTTTTCTGATAGTTCATTGTTGATTTTGTGTCCATCAACTTTATGGAATTTCCTTTCTTAGCATTCTTAGAGTGTTTTGATGGAGTCTTTAGGGTTTTCCATATATAATACCACGTTATCTGCAGATAGAGACAGTTTTTTACTTCTACTTTCTTATTTGGGTATTTTTTTTTTTTTAAGATTTTATTTATTTATTTGTTAGAGAGAGAGTGAGCACAGGCAGAGGGAGAAGCAGGCTCCCTGCCGAGCAAGGAGCCCGATGCGGGACTCGATCCCAGGACGCTGGGATCATGACCTGAGCCGAAGGCAGCCGCTCAACCAACTGAGCCACCCAGGCGTCCCTTATTTGGGTATTTCTTATTTTTGTTGGCTAATTGCTGTGACTAGGATTTCTGGTACTATGTTGATTAAAAGTGGTGAGGGTGGGCATCCTTATCTTGTTCCTAATCTTGAGGGGAAAACTTTGTATTTTTTCCTGTGACCTTTATTGTGTTGAGGTACATTTCTTCTATACCCACTTTGTTCATAGTTTTTATCATGATGGGCACTGAGTTTTGTCAGAAACTTTTTGCATCTGCTGAGATGCTCATATGAGTTGCATCCTTTGTTTCGTTAACGGGCATCACATTGATAGGTTTGTGAGTGTTGGACCACCCTTGCAGCCCTGGAATAAATCCCCCTGGATCGCGGCATGTGAGGCACTTGGTGTGGTGTTGAACGTTGAAGCTTTGGCAGCTGTGCCGGTCAGGGACGCCGGCCTATAGTGTTCTTTTCTCGTGGTGTCCTTGTCTGGTTTTGTTATCAGGGTAATTCTGGCCTTGTTGTAGGAGCACTTAAAATTTTCTGGAAGGTTTTCTGGACTGTAAGGCCCTCCATTGAGCACATTCCCCCAAAAGGGTTTATGTTCAGCTGGGAGCCCAGAGTCAGAGCCTTGCCTTTGGCCCAGATGTGGGCTTGTGTTTAAGGCGTATATATGGGGAAGCTCCATGGAGGGTTCTTCTGCACTCGAGGAGCTGGGAGGATGGCAGAACATGGGCCTCACCTCCCCTGGGGCCATGTTGCTCCATTCCTAGGAGCTTGTGTCTTCCATGCCCTGTGCAGCGAGCAGCCTCACCTGCTGACTTAATGTCTCCTGTGCTTGCCCAGGAACAGGCCGGGCTCTTGCCATGGGGCACTGTCGCCTCTGCCATGGGAAGTTCTCCTCACGGAGTCTCCGCAGCATTTCTGGCAGGGCCCCTGGGGAGAGCTCAGACAGACACCCCCCAGGGGAACGAGTTTTCATCAGGGACTTCCAGCATCTGCTGGGGGTGGCCATCCACCAGGACCCAGCTCTGTCTCAGTTTGTCTGCAAGAACTGCCATGCCCAGTTCTACCAGTGCCATGGCCTCCTCAAGTCCTTCCTGCAGAGAGTCAACATCTCCCCGACGGGCCACCGGAAGACTTGCACAAAGTAGGCGTTCCTCCTTCATTCATTTGGTGGGCGTTCAGGGCCTAAGCTCCCTGCATGCTGGGGAGTGCGGGCGGGGGGTGCTCTGCAGTGGGGAGACGCATCATGCCTAGAGGAGCAAACATGTTGGTGTGAGGGAGATGGACAGACATGCTTGGGGGAGGTGAAGGCCACGAAGGGCTCTGAGTGTAAGGAGACAGGAGGTAGCCCTTGGAAGAGAAATTTCAGACTGCATGTGGGATCTGGTGAGCCTGCATCTTGTTCACTGCCAGCCTGACTCATGGCCATGCTGATCCTTTGCAGGGTTGGTGCCAAGCCCCCACCAGGGGCAGAGGAGGGAGCGTGTTTGGGTGAGTGTGCCCCTGGTGTGTGGTGTGTGGGTAGGCTCCAGGTGGACTGGGTGCTGACTGGCCATGGGTGTGGCTTCTCTCTGCCTTTTCTCAGTGGATCTGATCACTTCGAGCCCCCAGGGCCTGCGCGACTTGGTGGCATGGGTGCATGGACACGCAGCCAGCTGTGGGGCCCTGCCTAACCTCCAGAGGACGTTGTCCTCCGAGTACTGCGGTGTTATCCAAGCTGTTTGGGGCTGTGACCAGGGCCACGACTATACCATGGATGGCGACTCCAGCTGCGGGGCCCTCTTGCTGGACAGTGCATTGGCAGTCAAGTGGACATGGGACAAGGAGATGGCCCCGTGGCTGACCCAGCATCGGGGGTCCAACCCCACTGGGGCTGCCCCTCAGAGTTCCCAGGGCAGAGCAACCACAGCTCCAGCGGAGACTGAGACACTGCCCAGCACCGACATGGCCCAGCCTCCTTCAGATGTGAACCCCGTAGGGCCTGGGCTGGGCCCCCCACCTCAGCCAAGTTTCCCCTCAAGTGGGGCCCCAGGTAGGAGGCTCTTGTGGGCTGTTAGGCCAGGATTCCTAGTCTTGAGCCAGGCAGGGCCCTCAGCAGGAAGTGGATGTCTGCATTGTTGTGGGCGGTGGTCATGGTGTTGTATGCAGCGGCCGATGAGGAGTCGGCCTTAGCATCTCCTCCTGGGCACCTGATACCAGGGAGGGGTTAAGACTCTTTTACAGCAGTTTCTGTAAAGGCATGCTTGTCTGCCGTCTGGTCTTCCTTGCTAAGCCTGATTGGGGCCAGGGGGCTGAGAGAGGCAGAAGAATGGGGTCCTTGTTGTGGGACATGGGGGAAGAGGGCAGCTGCTGCCTCTGAGGCTGTTTTGGGCCAGCTGCAGGTCATTCTCTGGGTCTCAGCCAGCATCTCTGTGACATCCCAGCAGGACTGGTATAGATAGGCTCCTCTGCCAACTGGCCAAGAGGAGACACAGAGCCCTTGTTTGGGACCCCATCCCACAGTGCTGTGGTTGGGGTGTCGCTGTTAATGGACGTTGTGTTGGGGCTGCTGGGCTGGCTTCCTGCTGCTGCTTGCAGCCTCCGTTTGTGCACCTGAGTTATCCAGAAAAAAAAAAAAAGTGTAGCTGCCCAAATAGTTGGGGGGGGGGGGACAAATGCTGGGAAGAGAGAAGGGAGTTGTGTCAGAGGGTTCTTAGAACTGCTTGTTTTTTTTTACCGTGTGTATGCAATACTTTGACAACGATGATTTTTTTAAATGTCCCGGAACATCCACAAAGCTCAAGTCCTCCCACCCCGAAACGACTGGATCTGAACCTCTAGGAAGGGCTGGGCTTGCTGATGTGGGCTGTTGGCTAGGGTTTCTGAGGCCTGGTGCTGCCCATGCCTGTGCTAGATGTGGGGGTGGCCGGTCTGGCTATGCAGGGACCTTATGGGGGATGGGACTGGGAGGTGGGTGGGATTTAAGGTTGAAGGACCTCAGGCTCCCCACAAGGAAGACAGGTGCATGCCTCCTTTCTGGGGAGCACTGCTTGCGCTCCGTGTTGGTAACAGGAGCCTTGTTCTTTGTTTCTCAGGGCGGTTGGGTGAGAAGCAGGTTCCATCTTCAACCTCGGATGATCGGGTAAAAGACGAGTTCAGTGACCTTTCTGAGGGGTGAGAGAAGAGTGGGTTTAAATAGCCTAAAATTCCTCCTTGGAAAACCAAACTCCGCCAACCTGTGTGCTCCCTGCTTGTGTCGTGGCCAGGACCCTCTCCTTCTCTTGGTGGGAAGGAGACGAGTGGCCGAGGGTGCTTCCAGGCTTCTTGTTCCTGATCCAGAGGGCCCCCCAGACCTGAGGCATCTGCAGGAGGAGCACAACCAGGGGGGTGTGGAAATTAAGAGTCCTATGGTCGCTCTTTTGCTGTTGCTGGCTTGTCTCCCTCAAGGCTGTGGTTTTGTGCCAGCCGTAGATGTTACTGAAACAGACGAGGTCAGTCTCTGGCCCTTTGTCCTGACATGATTGTGACTTGGGGCAGAGGTTCTGTGCAGGAGGACCCACCGCTCCCGAAAGGACACTATCAGGGACTGTTCGCTCCTGGGGCCACCTCCTGCTTGTCCGCTGAGAAACACTCATGGTGGCAGCCACATGCCAGCTGGCCTTCACCCCATAAGCTGTGACTGGAATGCAGATGTAACCTCATACAAGGAGGAGGACAGTATGATTTTTGGCTCAGATCTAGTGAGGTGTCAATGCAAATGACTGAGGTGCCGGAAGAACTCAGGTGGGTGTGCTAAAACACCTCCAGGACCGGCAGTGGTCGCAGGCTGTCCTATAGGCCACCAGCCAGCCTGGAGTCTCTTCTTGTCCGGACGCGTGGCAGCCTGCAGGGGAAGGCCATGGTGTACCAGCCTATCTGTGTCCGCTGTCCTGTAGAGACTGAATTCATGCTTTAGGGTAAAGGCTACTGATGCACAGATCTTCTGGCTTTTGTGACCTCTGGAATGGCCACCGCTGACAAATCAGCTGGATAGGTGCTCACAGTTGTGGGAAGCAGGTGACTCGTAGTCTAAAGTCCACTTTCTGAGAAGCCTACCTCTTTGAGGTCTTCGTGTGCTACCTGGGGCCCCATAGAGAGGTTCTTTCCAAGTTCAGGGTCCTGGTGTGAGGGGAGTATGGCTTCTGGGGGATCGTCAGTTTTCAGTTGGCTGGCCTGCCCTTTTTGTTAGGAAAGTTCAGAAATTTGGGCATTTTTAGTTTTCTAAGACCTTTCTAGGAGTGCAAAAACATGGAGTATGGAGAGTTGATGGTGTTTCTAGACAGGAAGTGTCACTGGATCTGTCACACACCACAGGCCTTTGCTAAAGGTTCTCTCTTCTTCCCTAGGGACGTCCTGAGTGAAGATGAAAATGACAAGAAGCAGAATACCCAGTCCTCGGACGAATCCTTTGAGCCTTACCCAGAAAAGAAGTAAGGGGGGCAATCTTGTTGCATGTCCCTGGGGTGTGGGAATGGCATCACTGGGTAACCTAGAAACCTGTCTGCCTGGTAGGGTCACCGGGTGGGAGTAGTTGGGGCAGAATGAAGGCTCCTACTTCCTGGTGTGCCCTTGCTCGGCACACGTTTCCTGCTGCTCTTTGGCCTGATGACCCTAGCCCAGTACTGTGTGGCTTCAGAGTGAGCCAGCGGCCTTTCTTAGTTCAGTGCTGAGACGTGGTCTCTGTCATGTGGGAGGGGCGGGGCCTGTGGATGTGACTCAGCATCATTCTGGGAGCTCCCTGCCTTCCCTTCTGCTGGCTCTGCCCTCAGTCATGTCTGTCATGTCACCCTCTGATTTCCTGTAGGAACCTCTACCCTGCACTTCTTTCTGCTGCTTTGCTAAGGTCCTTGGAGACTCAGGGACCCAGCCCTGCAGTTGCTCTCAGATCTGCCTCTGGCACTGATTTCTACACCACTTCCCTGTAGAGTTGCCTCTGTGGCCTTGTCTTGACCTTCCCTTTTCAGGGATTTGTGTTTTCTCTCAGGATACAGGATCCTGGCAGGGAAGGCTGATGTGTACTTGTGTCACTTTCCTCCCAGCCTTAAGCCCATTGGTCACTGCCCCACTTGGTGTCATTGAGCATCTCATGGTCGAGTGCAGACCGGAAGCACCGCACCATCAGCCAAGAAAACGCAGCACAAAGATTAAAGAGCAAACCTGACTTCCTTTTTTCATTTGAGTTTTGACATGGCTATGGAAAAAGAAACAGAAGCCAGGCCCTGCGGGAGGTGGGACCAGGTAGCAGTGGGCTGGCCACAGCTCTGGGTTCACCTTTGTGCCCACAGAGACACTCAGACCTGGTGGCCACATGGTTCCTTGGGTGCTCCAATGTGAATCACAACTGGAAACCTAGGACAGGGCCTGAGTAGCCTTTGTCCATGTGACTTTGT
This sequence comes from Taxidea taxus jeffersonii, assembly GCA_003697995.1. Taxonomy (NCBI): domain Eukaryota; kingdom Metazoa; phylum Chordata; class Mammalia; order Carnivora; family Mustelidae; genus Taxidea; species Taxidea taxus. The sequence goes on from ML105395.1 coordinate 46,773, forward strand.
TTTAGCAGACATGCTGGTCCCCTTAGCTGGGACTGAGCCACCCAGGTGCCCCCCATTTTATATTTGTAAATGTGCAGTTAATTCAGTGGCATTAAGTACATTTATAGTGTTGTGCAACCATCACCACTATTTCTAAACTTTTCATCATCCCAAGTAGAAACTTCCTGTTAAGTAATGACCTCCCTCTTCCCCCCCTCCTAGGCTCGGGCAGCAGCTAATCTAGTTACATCAGGGTACCTCATGGAAGTGGAAATATGTATTTGTCCTTTTTGACAGGATTCTTTTATTTAATGTAATGTGTTTTAGATTGATCCGTGTTATAATGTGTAAGAGAACTTGGTTCCTTTCTATGACTGAATATATTCTGTTGTATGGATAGACCACAGTTTGTTGATCCATTTATCTGTCATTTTGTGTTGTTTCTACCTTTTGGCTGTTGTGAATATTATGAATACTGGCCTACAGGTATCTGTTTGAGGGGCACCTGGGTGGATCAGCTGGTAAAGCATCCAACTCTTTTTCTTTTTCCTTTTTTAAAAAATTTTATTTATTTGACAGAGATCACAAGTAGGGAGAGAGGCAGGCAGAGAGAGAGAGAGGGGTAAGCAAGCACCCTGGTGAGCAGAGAGCCCGATGTGGGGCTCGATCCCAGGACCCTGAGATGATGACCTGAGCCAAAGGCAGAGGCTTAACCCACTGAGCCACCCAGGTGCCCCAACCCTATTTTTTAATTGTAATTCCAGTATAGTTAACATACAATGTTGTGTTAGTTTCATGTGTACATATTTTTAATTTTTTTTTTAAGATTTTATTTATTGATTGATTTAAGAGAATGAGGGAGAGAGAGCAGGAGAAGAGAGAGGGTTAAGGGGGAGAAGTGGACTCCTTGCTGAGCAGGGAGCCTGATGCAGGACTCAATCCCAGGACTCCAGGATCATGACCTGAGCTGAAGGAAGTGGCTTAACCCACCCAGGCGCCCTATTTTTAATTTTCAGTGGAACATCCGTACTGCTTTTCACAGTGGCTGCTTTCTTTTTTTCTAATTTTTAGTATCGTTAACACAGTGTTATATTAGTTTCAGGCATATAATACAGTGACTCAAACCTGTTTTCCTTTTTAGTGTTCACCCTCTTGGGTGTGAAGTGAAGTCTTTTGCCCTTTTTTTTTGGATTTTTTGGATTTTAAAAGTTTTTTTTAATTTTTATTTATTCTTGCCCATTTTTAAATGGTTTATCTTTATGTTGAGTTGAAAAGTACATTTTCTCCCATTCAGTGGATTATCTTTTTCATTCCCTTGATACTTTCCTTTGGTGCACAAAAATTTTTAATTTTAATTTTGAAATCCAATTTACCTGTTTCTACTTGTGTTGCTTTGCCTTTTTTTTTTTTTTTTTTTTAAATCTCTGTGTTTAGCGTGGGGCTCAGACTCACAACTTCACCATCAAGAGTTGCACACTCTGCTGACTGAGGCAGCCAGGTGGCCCGTGTTGCTCTACCTTTGTTTCTGGAATATAAACTGTTGCCAAATCCAAGGTCATGTTTTCATCCAGGAGTTTGATAGTTTTAGCTCTTAGGTCTTTGATTCATCTGAGTTAATTTTTGTATATAGAGTGAGGTCGGGATGCAGTTTCATTCTTTAGCCCGTGGACATGCAGCTCTCCCAGCACCATTTGTTGAAGAGACTGTCCTTTCCCCAGTGAGTGGTCTTGGCACCCTTCTCAAAAAATCAGTTGATTTTTCTTGTGAGGGTATATTTTTGGGCTGTCAGTTCTATTCATTTAGTCTGTATGTCTGTCTGTTTTTGTGCTACTACCACACTGTTTTGATTATTGTAGCTTTATAATAAATTTTGGAATCAGAAGTGTGAGTCCTCCAGCTTTGTTTTTCAGACTTATCTGGCTGTTCAGTACCCCTTTAAATTCTATGTTAGGGCGCCTGGGTGGCTCAGTGGTTTAAAGCCTCTGCCTTCAGCTCAGGTCATGATCCCAACGTCCTGGAATCGAGCCCCGCATTGGGCTCTCTGCTCAGCGGGGAGCCTGCTTCCCCCTCTCTCTCTGCCTACTTGTGATCTCTGTCAAGTAAATAAATAAAATCTTTTTTAAAAAAAAAACGCTCTCTTTAAAAAATAATAATAAAATGAAAATAAATTCCATGTTAAGCTTAGGGTTGTTTTTGTTTTTGCCAAAAACACCACTGAGTTTTTGATAGGGATTGACTCTCTAGCTTGCTTTGGGAGTATTGCCATCTTGATACTAATCCTGCAGTCCATAAGCCTGGGGTGTTTTCCCACTTACTTAGGTCTTTTTAAATTTCTTTCAGCAGTATGTTTCAGTGTTCAGTATATAAGTCTTTCATCTTCTTGGTTAATTTTATTCCTAACTATTATTTTTAATGTTAGCGCAGATTATTTTTTTAAATTTTGTTTTGCATCATTCATTTTAAGAACTGGTTTTTGTGTGTTGATTATGTACCCTGCAACTTTGCTGTGTTTGTTTATTTTTGTGTGGATTATTCAGGGTTTTCTACATAGGAGATCATGTTATTTGTGCATAGAGGTAATATTTTTTTGTAATTTAGATCCCCTTTCTTGCCTGATTGCTGTGCCTAGAACTTCTAATACTTTGTTGAATAGCAGTGGTGGAAATGGGCATCTTTGTCTTGTTGGTTTTTTTTTTTTAAGATTTTATTTATTTATTTCACAGAGATCACAAGTAGGCGTCGGGGGTGGGGGTGGTGGGAAGCAGGCTCCCTCCTGAGCAGAGAGCCTGATGCTGGGCTCAATCCCAGGACCCTGGGATCATGACCTGAGTGGAAGGCAGAGACTTTAACCCACTGAGCTACCCAGGTGCCCTTGCCTTGTTCTTGATTAGGGGAAGGCTTTCGGTCTTTCACATTTGAGGATGATGTTAGGTATAGGCTTGTCACATAATGCCCTAAGAGGTTCCTTCTGTTTCTGACGGTTTTCTTTAAATGTTTGGATCTGAAAAGGAAAAAAAAAAAGTATATTTCTCTCTATATACTTTTTAAAAGATTTTATTTGAGAGACAGAGAGCATGAGCAGGGGGAGGGGGAGAAGCAGATTCCTGAGTGTGGAGCCCGAGGCAGGACTCCATCATAGGACCCCGGGATCATGACCTAAGTCGAAGGCACTTAACCAGCTGAGCCACAGGCACCCTATGTGTCTTTAAAACTTCACTAGACCCCACGGGGAGATTGGTGCATCTGAGCTGGTCCTTCGGGGACCTGTCAAGACTGAATACAAGGTCCCCACTGTCCACGTTGGCCCCAGCAGCAGGACTAAGGAGCAGGGATGGCAGCTGGTGGAGCAGCACCGCGCTCTCCCGAGAACACACATCTCCCTTTGAGCCCCCACCTGGTTGCTGTGCACCTCCCATCAGGTTCCAGAACTGTTGATTCTGATCTTTTCTAGCCTGGTGGTGGTTTTGTTGGAGGGACTGACCCCTAAAGCTTCCCCAGTCCATCATTTAATATGATGTTTCCAAATAGTGTTTGGTTTTGATGTTTAGGGAGTGAATTTGAGTCTTGACCATCCAGCCGTCCCTGCCCCTTGCCTTCCCGAGGCGGCAGTGCGGAGCCTCTGCCTTTGCTAGGAGTTGGTCTTGCTCTGGTGGCTGAGGTCAATTTGAAAGCCAGCCAGTGAGCATTGAGACTGAAACAGGTTGCCGTGGAAGCCTGGGGAGAAAGCCTGCCGCTCCTGTTTGAGAGAGACGCATGAAGAAAAGTGAGAGAATACATGCGATAGAGATCAGAAGCCGCAGAATCTGATTCTGCTTCCCCCTCCCCCCATGTTTGTTTTGCCCCCCTCATAGGGTCTCTGGCAAAAAGAGTGAAAGCAAAGAAACCAAGAAGTCTGAAGAACCAAAAATTCGAAAGAAACCTGGCCCCAAGCCAGGCTGGAAGAACAAGCCCCGCTGCGAGAGGTGAGGGCCTGGTTGGGGGCTGCCCTGCCCGTGGTGGCGGCGGCTCCATGTGTGCTCTGCCTTGCAGGGAGGAGCTGCCCACCATCTACAAGTGCCCTTACCAGGGCTGCACGGCTGTGTACCGAGGGGCCGACGGCATGAAGGTAAGCAGGGCTTGCCTGGGCTCCCCTTCTGCGTGTGGCTGACTGTGGCAGGCCCAGGTTTCTGTAGAGTCGGGCGTAGACTTGTTCCCAGGGCCTCGTGGGAGTCTGGCTGGATAGAGAGTGGAGCAGCCAGGGGCCAAGAAGTGAGCCTTCCCCTCCTGGGAAAAGCAGCCACTTCTGGTTGAGTGACGGGTGGGTGGGTCTCTTCCTTTGCGGGTGCCGGGTAGGGCACGTGGGAGGCACGTGCTGTGTGATCGGGGGTGACTCGCGGCCGGGGCACTCAGGGTCTTGCTGTCCCTGCCGCAGAAGCACATAAAGGAGCACCACGAGGAGGTCCGAGAGAGGCCCTGCCCCCACCCTGGCTGCAACAAGGTGTTCATGATCGATCGCTATCTGCAGCGCCACGTGAAGCTCATCCACACAGGTGCGCGCCCTCTTCCACACGCTCACCTGTGCAGTCCCCTTGGGTGGCTGGTGGGGGCTGAATGCCCTGCGAACGCGCCTGGGGCTGTGTCTTGGTGCCTTGAGGGTCATGCGTAAGTGGTGTGGGACTGACGGTGAAGAAATCCCAGTGCTTTTCTGCAAGTTCATTGTGGGGGGGGTTTTCTCATTACTTTTAAAAGATGACATTTATTACATGCTTTTCGGATTACAAAAGTAACCCATGCGCATCGTAGCAGTTGTAGAAGGCGGTAAGCACCCTCCCTCCACACTTGAGAGTCTGCCCTTCCCGTTGGTTCTTGTTTTGTGTCGGTGCCTTTTTCTGTGTGTGCTTGAGAGTAGTGGCCTGACATTGACGTCCTGTGGGGCCCTGCAGCGTAGTGGACCTGTTCCCCAGGGCCTGGCGCCTCGGGGCTAGGGTTGGGGGCTATGCTCTGCCCACGGGGCCTGGCCACTTGAGCCTTCAGATCAGTCGTCTGCAGAGGCTCTCTGCGCCCGGTGTGGGCTGCAGCCACCTGTGCTCCAGTCTGCTCATGAAATGAGACCTGTTGGCACAGACTCCAGAACTCCCGGGTCGAGGAATGTGGTGTGAGCCGGGGTTTGGGCTGGTCTTGGGGAGAGGGGGCCTGCTGGGCTGGGGCCGAGGCCAGCGGAGTGCAGTAGCTTGGTGTGAGTTAGGAATGGAGTTTTGATGCTGGTTCCTGAGGCGGATCTTTGTTGATGCTGGGGGCGGGGGAGCTAAAGGGCACCTGCTGTTCCTTTGTTCCTAGAGGGGTGTCTCTGGAGGCCCTCTGAGCTGAGCATATAACCTCTGCCCCTGACCCGTGTGCCCCGGGCGCCCTTGTATGTCCACAGGCCGTGTGCTTGCTCCGAGCGCGGCAGTGCCCTCTGGGCTCTCCCTTACAACTCCAGGCTTGAAGCCCCACTGGTTGCAAGAACTTGGGAAACTCAGGCCCTCGGCCCCTCTGGCTTTCCGAGCAGTTGCTCTGGGAACTAGCTCACTCCTCCCTGTGAGCTAGTTTGTCTCTCGCTCTCCCCAAAGGTGCCTCCGTCCTCCTCTCTACCTTTAGTTGTGGAGTTTGCTTTGTATTTGGGAGGATTTGATCGTTACCTGAGCGTGTCTGTGGCATGATGTGAGCCGAGGGCCCTCTTCCTCTCCCCACCCATTCTCTGCGTCCACGTTACAACCTGGGCTCGGGCATTTATTACGGTTTTGGCTCCCCTCGGTTTAACGACACGACCTGGCCACCTGTGTTAGAAGCCCAAGAACCACGCGCTGGGCTCCCGCTGCTGCAGCTCCTCCCCTGCGTTGGCATCACCCCCTTTAAAAGATCAGCGGATTGTGTATCTGTTTACCCCCAAACAGTAATGACTTACTGTAGAAAGTTACACTTTACTTTTTTTACCCAGATTTGCCAGTTTTATTGTTGAACAAATCTATTGGTTGGTCTCACCGTGAAACCGTTTTCCTGTTTCTTTGCTCTTGAACCGCCCTGGACATCAGACACACATAATTCCCTCAGATTGGGTCTTCGAGTTGGGTCTCAATGCAGACACCAGTGGTCACAACCGTTAGTTTGGTTTTTTAAACACCAAGAGAGAGGGCTGTGAAGTTAGAAGGGTGCACTGTACCTTGTAGGGGAGAGCCAGTCGAGGCGGGCGGCCATAGACGGAATGGCAGTGAGGAAGAGGCTCGTGGCCACCACCCCAGGCACACGTCCAGGAGAACGGACTCTTGGGCTTTTGTTCAAGAGTATAAGAAACTGATTTGCTAAGTGGATATTCCCCTCCTCTACCTTGGACCCAATCTAGGGATAATTTTTAGAGCAGTAGGAATCAGTGAAGCTCGAGTGATTTGGATGTTCTCTCAGAATTTTTGCTTGAGCAGATCTAAAGTTTCTCTTTAAGAAAACAGGCTTCAGGGGCGCCTGGGGGGCTCAGTGGGTTAAAGCCTCTGCCTTAGGCTCAGGTCATGATCTCGGGGTCCTGGGATCGAGCCCCACATCGGGCTTTCTGCTCAGCAGGGAGCCTGCTCCCCCACCCTGCCTGCCTCTCTGCCTACTTGTGATGTCTGTCGAATAAATAAATAAAATCTTAAAAAAAGAAAACAGGCTTCACCTGTGTACAGTAGCTGGTGAAGTCTCAGCCAGGTGACTTTTTTTTTTAAGATTTTATTTATTTGTCAGAGAGAGAGAGAGCGAGCGAGCACAGGCAGAGAGGCAGGCAGAGGCAGAGGCAGAGGGAGAAGCAGGCTCCCTGCCGAGCAAGGAGCCCGATGTGGGACTCGATCCCAGGATGCTGGGATCATGAGCTGAGCCGAAGGCAGCTGCTTAACCAACTGAGCCACCCAGGCGTCCCTCAGGTGACATTTTTAAGCAATTTTAACCAAAAGTTTTACATTAGGCATGTTTTCCATCTCAGTAAAATCGGGTTTGCACAGCCCCTTGCTTGGGTCCCCGTGCTCCGTGGGAGGGCCGGGCATGTCTCGCGCGGTGTTCACTGGCTCTCTGGCCCACAGAGGTGCGGAACTACATCTGTGATGAGTGTGGACAGACCTTCAAGCAGCGGAAGCACCTTCTCGTCCACCAGATGCGCCACTCAGGAGCCAAGCCTCTGCAGTAAGTGTGGGGACGGGCACCTTCTCACAGCCACGCTGGCGCCCACGCCCTCGCTCACCTGACCCTGTCCCCCAGGTGTGAAGTCTGTGGCTTCCAGTGCCGGCAGCGGGCATCCCTCAAGTACCACATGACTAAACACAAGGCTGAGACTGAGCTGGACTTTGCCTGTGACCAGTGTGGCCGGCGGTTCGAGAAGGCCCACAACCTCAATGTGCACATGTCCATGGTCCACCCTCTGACACAAACCCAGGACAAGGCCCTGCCCCTGGAGCCGCCGCCCGGGACTGCGGAGGGCCAGGCTGTGAAGCCCGAGCCCACCTGAACACAGGCGTAAGTGGGGCTAAGGCAGTTTCGGCAGTTCGTCACACGCAACCTGATGGCACAGCTTCGCTCGCTCGCTCCCCGGGAGCCTCCGTGCTGGACCCCCACCACCTGTACGTCAGGAGGGCACGGAGCGGCCAAATGGTGAAGGTGGGCTTGGCGTGCAACCCATGCGGCCTTTCCAGCCTCCACTCGGGGACCAGCATTTTCCTACAAATGCGGAGTGACTTGGGGCCAGATGGATTTTAAATAATTGATTCCTATTCCCCCACGAAAGCAATCAAGGAGATTTGTAATCCACTTTTTAGTGCAAAAGCTCCGTGTTATGCTTGTAATAAATTATTTACAAAGGAGCCGGGCTGTGCGCCGTGCAGGGTCCAGTCAGAAGAGCTGGGGCTCCTGGTAGAGGTCAGCATCAGGCACCAGCTGCCGCCTGCTCAGGAGGGCGGCACTCAGTTCCGGGTCACGGGCTCCCCCGGTGGCCAGCAGCTGCAAGAAAACTGTGCTCAGCCCAGTGCGGCTGCCAGGTAAGTGGGCACAGTGTGTCAGACGTTGGATTCTCACTTCTACTTGGGGTGTGGCACATTTTAACAGTGACCTGGACTTAACGGCACACGCCAAACAAGCATCTGGGTGGTGTTACCTCTGCCATGTTCGAGAAGCTCTTCTTGGGGCACTTGGGTATTGATTGCAGCAGAAAATGACGAGCTTTTGTTATCAAGCCTACGGGGTCACCCTAGAGAGAGGACAGGCAGAGAGCCCCAGGTCAGCATGCTGTCGGGCCACGATGCCCCCACCTGCTCACTGTGCCAGGAGAGCTGGCCACACGGGTCTGTGAGATGTGTCACCTGCCTGGCCCTGGAGGTCCTGGCCCCTGGCGGCTAGAGCTGAAACCACACTTGTCTCCCCAGCCACGAAGAGACAGATGAGCTTTAGGTACATGTCCACGGCAACGTGCAGGAAGGCATCTTCCCTCACGAGGGCGTCTTCATCAAAATAGGAGAGAAGGCTGAAGGTAAGAGAGAAGATGCCTCGTGACTCTAAGACCATACAGCGGTGAGTGGCAGTCAGCACAGAGCAGCGACTCACCAGAGGAATGAAGCTCTAGGCATCTTCCCCATCTGGCGGGAGACCCACGGTGGTACTGATACAGGATGGGGGAAGGGGTGACCCCTTCTTCGACCACACACAACCCCCCAGGTGGGCACTCCTTTGCTGAGTGCTGCCACACTGACCAGAGCGGCAGGTGCACTTACCTGTAGAAGGCAAACGGCAGCAGCCTGATGTATGGATCTGGGGCCAGGCGGAGGAGGACAGGCCCCAGGCCACCCTCTGCAACCAAAGTGAGGAGGGGTGGGTTTAGTTTTGTGGCTGCCTCCCCACCCCAGAATCAGTATGTTCAGGACTCCTCAGGTGCCTGGCTGATGGTGGTGGGGTGTCCCCATGCTGGAGGGCAGAGCCTGGGAGGTAGACCCCCCCACACTCCCCATAACGGCTCAGTGGCACTCGGGGACCCTGAGGACTCTTTCATTGTTTAAATGAGTTTATACTGCATTTACTCTGAAACGTAGTTTATATACTCACCAAGAAGACAGACTTCCAAAAATGAGTTAATACATTAAAGCCCAAAGGTTCATACCTAACAAGTGGAAAGTCATTTTTGAAAAAGGACTAAACAAAGTGGGGATCACAGCCTGCCTCTGCTGGGTCACCTGTCTTCCCAAGAGATGGCTGGTAACTGGGATAGACACAGGCCGTTCTCTGCTACCAGGTCGCAGGGACTGTCCTACCTGTCTCTGTCAGCTGGAAGAGCACCAGCCAGGATACCTTCCTCTTCTCCAAACACCCCAGGATCTCAGCACAGATGCCTAAAGCCTCCAGGGAGTCAGCAGCCTGTGGCCCACACAAGAGGAGGCTGGCTGACCACACAGACAGGCACACAGTGGGGAGAGGGGTGACCTCTAGCCCAGGAGGGAGCCTTTGCTCCTTCTGTTGAGTCTTGAATGGGGACTGTAGGAGGAACAGGCCAGGGACCCCTGTGCCCAGGTTCTGAAATGAGACCTCAGAGGAGAGGCCTAGGGCCTAGGGGTTGTCGCTTCAACAAGCACAAGATTCCTGAGGAGCCTTTCCACATAAATGTTCCAGGGCCCTCCTCCCAGAAAACCTACTTAGGAGATGCGGGACTGGGAAAGAGTCACCTTACCTGATGTCTTAAGTGTGGGGTCAGATGTGATGAAAGCAGGCCCATCAGGGAAAAGAAAAACAGGACAACCAGCAGCTGCAGATAAAACCAGTGCCCTCAGAACATTAAAGCCGCCCAGGCTGCACCCTCAAAAGTAAATTTTTTTTTTTTTTTTAAAGATTTTATTCATTCATTTGTCAGAGAGGGAGAGAGAGAGCAAGCACAGGCAGACAGAGGCAGAGGCAGAAGCAGGCTCCCCACCAAGCAAGGAGCCCGATGTGGGACTCGATCCCAGGATGCTGGGATCATGACCTGAGCCGAAGGCAGCTGCCCAACCAACTGAGCCACCCAGGCGTCCCTCCAAAAGTAATTCTAAGTAAAGATTGCGGACACTGTTCTGCGTCCTCACTGTTCTGTGAGGGCATAAATTTTCCCTTAAGTAGATCTTTTCAGGAAGGAAAATTATAAAAAAAAAGTTTTAAATGTTTTTAAAATTTAAAAAAATTTTAAAGGATAATTTGAGAGTAAATTCCTACAGGCTGCATCCTCTTATGTGTGCCTTTAACCCAGCTTGGTAGAGCGCCTGCAGGACGGGCTGTGCCGCGCGCGAGCTGTGGGGACTGCCCGCCCGCGCCATCCTGCCGGGCTCCTGGCCTAGAAGGCCCCAGAGCTAAATGCAAAGTCTCTCCCCAGCACCCCTGGCAGGGGTCCACCTCTTCCTACCCTGGAGCGCACCCAGGCCGGCTGCGGTCGCTCTGGATACCCCCCACTCCCTCTTCGCACACGCGGGCCTCAGAGGCTTGAGGCCACTGAAATCACTTTCCAACAATTTGTTTACAGTAAATTACCAAAAACCTCAGGCAGGCCCGTATGTCCTGAGCTGACAGATGACTTTCTAGTTCACAGATGGTTTAGTTGGGGGAGAGATGACGGCGCTAAGGCTGCAGGAATAGGAACAAGAAGGTCCCACGGGCCTGCTCTGGGGAGGGTAAAAATAGCTAAAAGCACTCAGAAGTGTGGCAGGTCAGGTGCTCTTTGTCAGCAAACTGGACAGCCGAAGATTCCTGTCAACACGGTGAGCTGCACTTCCTAATAAAGCCACAGGAATGCCACGCTGCTGTCCTTGGAAACGCACAGCTCACTGGATGCGCCCAGAGAAACAGCTGATTGGAACACTGATTTTTTAAAAAAGTTGCCAGGAAAGAAGTGAGAGAATTTCATTTCTTACCTCCTCTCCTTGGCATTCCAGCTTCTCAAGCTGGCTCTTGACGCTGCTCCTGCCGGCCTGCTGGATTGCAAAGTGCAGCGCCGCAGCGGAGAGCCAGGCCGGGCCGGGAGGCGGGGAGGCCGAGTCGGCGGAGAGGCAGCTAGGAGACAGAGATGGGTCACCACAGGAGCCTCACAGCCCTGCTTACCTTCAAGGTGGGACGGGGGGCGGCGGCGGCTTCAGAGTCTGCACAACCACCCCTGGCTCGGCATAGGGACCTAGATGCCGCTGTCTGGGTCCAGTCCCCAGTTGCCCTAACCTCTTCCGTGCCGTGGACGTGAGGAGGGGGTGGTAGGGCCTGACCAGGACACTGGGTCCCCACTGCCCAAGCTTTGCAAGGTTGTGGGACACAGAACTCAACCTGGAGCCCAGCACGCAGACCCCTGGCTTCTGGGTCCCGTCCTTTTCAGCCCCTGCTCTGACTGCAGTGTGATGTGCAGGTGCCCCGGCAGGTTAAAAACAAGGCCCGGATTAGTGGCATACGATGTGCAAATGGGGCGTTTCTGGTTCTCTGGGAGTTCGGGTGCTTTGGACACTGCAGCAGCACACAGGGATAGGAGGCGGCCAGACGGGACCACAGATCTCTCCCAAACCATCCCGTGCCGGAGACTGCCAGCTGGGTAGGCCGGATCTGCCTCTCACATATCCGTGTGATGCTGCCACTGCCAGGCCTGGCACACCCAGGAGGAGAGAGGCAGGTGGGGCCGAAAGCCGGGGTCCGGCCTGTTCCTTCCCTTCCACGTGGCTCCTGTCCAACAGCCCAAGGTGCTCACGGAGGTGACCTGTAGCAGGTCCTAAGGGACGTCTGTGCCGCCTCCTGCCCTGGTTCCTCGCACCTCCTGCCGAAGTGCCAGGCCTCCTGCAGTCTCTGCAGCTCCCGCGGCAGCGGGCCCTGGAAGCAGCTCCTCCACCGGCTGCGAAGTTCAGGCTCCAGGCGTGGCCACCACAACTTCCAGAAGAGAGAGATCACCAGTCAGCAGATCAGGGGAGGCTCTGCTTGGACCCCTCTTCAGTCCCTACAGCCAAGAGGTGGAACCCGAGTGACCAGCGAAGAAGTGCCTGACGCCTGCAGCACAGCTCAGTCACCCGGTGCCTCCGACCTTGTAGGAGGGTCTCGTGTACTCCATCCCAGGTTCAAGGCAGTTCTGTGAGCTTGCTCATTCTCCTCTGGGGAGGACGCGGATGTCCCCACCGAGAGCTGGTGCGTTGCACACACAGTAACTTCACAGACTAGGGGTGAAGCCACACCACTCGGGGCGTGGCAGCTCCAGTCCCAGGGCTCCAGGGAAGCCAGCGAAGAGCCCCGCCCCCACCGCGAACCCCACCCCCCTCGTGAGGGCCAGGCTGGCGGGGGGCCGGCCGCCTTCCCAAGTCCTGAGATGACCGTCCGTCCAGAGCCCAAGTAGGGGAGCTCAGGAAATAGGGTTCACCTTCAGCCAACACAGAACCAGAGTAAAGCAACACCCAGACGCTTTCCCAGCAGGTGCAGACAGGGAAGCCGGTCGTCCATGCCCACAGGTCCGCTTTACTCCCTGTTTCTCCTCATGCACTGGCTCCTGAATGGCAAGAATCAGGGTGCTGCACCTACCAGAGCAGAGGTCAGGACTATGGGGCACTCAGTCTGGCATGCGCTCAGGATCAGGTCTGCAGTCAGGGAGGGGTTTCTGCTTTGTGAGCAGGCGCTGAAGAGCCCCTGCAGAAGAGAACATGCCAGAAGTCAGTGGTCTGCAGGTGTGCCTCAAAGTACCACTGGCTGTGAGGATCCAGCCCAAGTGGTCTCAGCGGGAGATCTGGTAGGCGCAGAGGGCAACAGAATTACCCTGAAGAAGTGGACGGTGATGTCGTGGGTCAGGGCACTTCCGTGAGAGCAGAAGTTTCTCTGCAAAAGAGCACAGGCCAGTGAGAGCACCCAAGGGGGCCGGGGGTGGGGGTGGGGGCAGCGTGTGCTGAGAGGCTTCGGCTGTGCTCACGGCGCCACTGCTGACCTCGGAGGTCCGGCTTCGCTCCCCCTGCACGGCTGGCCCAGGATCCCAGCGCCTCAGCGCCTAGCCACGGGGAGATCGCCCCAGCCCGCCCGCTTCGGCCCCAACACAGGCCAGGAGGCCGGTGCCACACTCCCTGCCGGCCCTGTTGCTGGGATGGCAACTTGCCTCCCCACCTGCGGCTTCTCTGTTCTGCTGGCCTCTCCAGGCCCTGCTGACTTCAAGGGAAACTTCCTTTGCTAAGGACCTAAGGAATACCTAGTCTCATCTCCCTGCTTTCTGAGTCACCTTTTAAAGCTCCGTGTCACTGAATGGAACCTTGGTTCAATTTTTAGTTATATCTGTGCATTTTTAAGAACTAAAAGTCATCTTCAGGAGTGGAAGTTGTTCTGAACTATGTAGAATGCGCTTATTCCTGGTGGCCTCGCTGACCCTGACCGGACGCATGCAGGCTTTAGTCTTTCTGGGTAAGATCTTGGAGCGCCTGACACGGAACAGGGTGTACGACAGGTGGAGGCCGGGCCGGCTGGTGGGAATGGCAGTCCTTTCAGCACCACTGGCCTGTGGGTACCGGAAACGCCCAAACTGGAGCGAAATGGAGGTGCCTGGTCTGCAGGACTTTACGGGAAACTTCGGGGAAAAGCTCGAGGAAGGGAGCCGAAGCTGGTCTCTACACCTCGCTGGCCCCAGTTCCAGCTGTGGGAGGAGGGCTGGGCACACACCAGCCCCAACTGTCTCGGCTTCCGGAACGGTCCCCCATTCTTTCCCTCAGCAGTCCCACGTGGGCTGCACACACTGAAGCAGCTGGGCCCCAAGTGACTGCAGCCCCATTCGCGAATCTTCCACGAACCAGATCAGCCCCGTCCCTGCGACCCAAGGTTGCTTGCCCGCACCTACCAGCTCGGAGTTGACCAACCAGAAGAACTCCGTGCAGTCGGGGGCCGCTGGCTGTCTGGCCTGGGGGCTGCCGACGAGAACAGACGGGGGCAGGCCGAGGAGGACCCTTGCAGGAAGAGCGGTGTCAGCGGTGGCGACAGTCTACTAACTGCACTCCTTGGAGCTCGGGCTTGGGTCGGTAGCGACCCTGCCTACTCGCCCCGGGAACCAGAGTCCCCGGCAGGGCTGTGCGGAGCACCTGTGCCCTGCGGGGCCCACCGCCAGCGTTCACGTCTTAACCCCCAGAGCCACTCTTAAGTGGCACAACAGCCAAGTAAAGGGGGCCCCACAGTCTAACAAAGCCGTCCCGAGAACTGGGGATCACGTGCTCTCCCGCTCACAAAGGCAGCTACAGGGAGCGTCCGGGCGCTCGCGCGGTCTTCCCCGTTCGGATCCGCATTCTTGGGCCCATCGTTCAAAGCACCTTCTGGGTCTGAAGGGGAGGCTTTAATCAAAGCTTCAGACCCTGCTCTCCCCAGGGGAACCCCAATGAGAAGATGCTGTCGCGGGCTGGGGCTAGGGCCCAGAAACAAATGACCAGCAGAAAAGAGAACTGGGTCTAAAGACAGACGCTCTGCGGGGCGCCGTTACCATCTGGACAGGAGCAGCTCCCGCTGTCTCTGCAGGCGGGCGGCCACGTCCCCGCCGCTCGCCAGAGCCCGGAGCCGGCTGCGGAACACTCCGAAAGGGAAGGGCCCCTGACCAGGAGAGCAGCTCTGGGAGGCTGCCGGGCCCTGTCCCAGGTCAGCAGCCATCTCCTGGAGAAACGAGACCAGAACGTTCGTCCTTCTACCGCTGCATCAGGTGACTGTCCCCAGAGGTGAAGGCACGAAGTTCTCAGGGCTGTCTGCCCCAGTCAGGACTGTGAAATGGGGTGAGTGGGCTTGCGAGAGAAGTCTCCCAAGAGGAGCAAGGGATGAGCGGGACAAGCCTTTTTACTAGGAGATCACTGAAAATCTGCAGAAACGGGGTAAGAACAGTACAAGGAACACCTCTACCAGACTCCGACGGCTACAGGCTCCCGCTGTAGCCCGTGTCCCGTGTCCCGTTCGCTCTCCCGCTGTGAGCGGACGGGTGTCCACGCCGGGCACTCGGGGCAGTGCCTGCTACCTGACATCACACGCGCCAGAGGCAGACACCAAACAAGCCAAGCGCCCATGGGGCGGCATTGTCCCTGCCACGCGTGACCTAAGCCCCGTGACACACTCCAGCGTCCCCCCCCCCACGCCTTCCTACCACCAGCCCGTTAGGCCAGGTGTGGAGGGTAAGCGGTCGGGATCTCTGCTTTGCAGGATATTTTATTCATCTGTAGGGTCCCGGGCCACCTGCTCCATGGTTTCTGTCACTCCCAGTTTCTCAGCTCAAGCACTTGAAGAGCAGCAGAAACACCACAGGAAGCGCGAAGTCAACACAGAGCCACGCGGGGACTTCCAAGGCCGACTCCATGGGGATCGGAGGGCGCTGTGGCCCTCTGACCCTAAAGCCCAATCTCTGGGTGTGGCTTTTCATCACCCTGACACGGCCCAGGCCCGAGGCAAACGGCACTTTTTAATTCAAAACGAGAGCCCCATTTCCACCCCCTCCTGCCTACAACTGCTTTGGTGAAAAGAACCCCCAGCCTGTGGAGGTGCCGGGGGACCCCGTGAAAGGGCAGTCTCTCGGCTGCTCCTTGGCCAACTGGGGGGTTATGTAGGTCCTTTCTCAGAGCCCGACATTCAAATGGAGCAGTCAGGAGCTAAAAGGCAAGGCAGCAAGGGGTGGACAGCAGCCCCTTTACTACCAACGTTGGTATCTTCTCAGTTTCTTCTATTTTCAAATTTTAAATGTTCCTAAGCTTGGAGATGGTTCTGGCACCACTGACTTTGTTTCTGTATTTTTGGGATATTCACTGGTGAAGTAAGCACACCATTGCTCTGGGTCTGATCCACTGTATGTGTGACGTTAGTTTTCATTCTGCTGGGTTGCCTTAAGACATTCAAAATAAATATCTTAATACCAGATGACCGTGAAATGACAGCAGATGACAGATTCAGTGAAACACAGAGTTTTCATCTTTTAACTCACCTGCAACCTGGAAAAAATATCTCGATTTCCTGTGCAGCTACCAAGAACCAAATCAGAATTCTCTGAGCAGTTGTAACTCCTCAAACTGAAACAAAAACACAAGGAAAGCCTTCTAAGGGTCTCCTGAGGTACAGGCTTTCCGACTTCTCCCAACTCCAGAGGCCTGTGGTCACAGAGCCAGGAGGTCCCAGGGGATCACATGACACCCATAGTCGTCAACCACAAACAACAACCTACAACAAGATACTAGCGACCCCAATCTAGTGACACCTAAGAACAATTATGTGCCATAACCAAGTGGGATTTATCCTAAGAAGGGGAGGGTGGTTCAACACCCTGAGATCATATCAATAGAATACACAAATCAACAGAATAAAGAAAAACCATGTGAACATCTCTATAGACAAAGATAAAACCTTAGACAAAAAATTCAATTCCCTTTCATGATAACAACACCCAACAAACTAGCAGCAGAAAGGAACTCCCTCAACCTGACGAAGGCCATCTACGAAAAAGCCACAGCTCATGTTGTTCTTAATGATGAAAGCTTTTGTCCTAAAATCAGAAATAAGACAAAGTTCTCTTTCATCGCGTATACCCAACACCACTGGAGGTTCTAGCTGGGCCAGTTAACCAGAAAAGGAAATGAAAGGCAGCCAGACAGGAAAGAAAAAGGTAAACCACCTCCATTCGCAGATGACCTGTCCTGTGTACAGAGAGTCTTACAGAATGTGCACTAAACACTATTCCAGCAAATAATCTCACAAAGTTGTAGGACAGGTGATCAACATACAAAAATCAATTGTATTTCTTTATACCCATGAATAATCCAAGAATGGAATTAAGAGAATTCCATTTACTGTGGAGTTAGAATACCTAAGGATAAATTTAACCAAGGAGGTACAAGACTTGTATAATGAAAACTATAAAATATTGAGAAAATTATAGAAGACCTAAATACATCGAAAGATATCCCATGTTCCTGGACAGGAAGAATCAGTGTTGTTAAAATGATAATAACTACCCATAATTACATACAGATATAATGCAATCCCTATCAGAATCCCAGCTGGTTATGTTGAAACCGGCAAACTGATCTGGAAATTCAGATGGAATTACAAAGGACGATCGCTTCTCGGCCTTTTGGCTAAGACGATGTGTGGAATTACAAAGGACCCAGAACCCCCAAAATAATCTTTGGGGGGGAAAAAAAAAGGAAGTTTGGAGGATCCACATTTCCCAATTTAAAACTTCCTACAAATCTACAAAGACCTAAAATAAGAGCTAAAACAAAATAAACTGGACTTCATCAAAATTTAACACTTCTGTGCATCAGAGGACTTCCATCAAGGGAAGGAGTGAAAAGATGACTCCTAGAATGAGAGAAAATATCTGTATCTCGTATCGATAAGGATCTGGTATCCAGAATACATAAAGAACTGTTTTTTTTTTTTTAAGATTTTATTTATTTATCAGAGAGAGAGAGCGAGCAGAGGCAGAGGCAGAGGGAGAAGCAGGCTCCCTGCCGAGCAAGGAGCCCGATGTGGGACTCGATCCCAGGACGCTGGGATCACGACCTGAGCCCAAGGCAGCCTCTTAACCAACTGAGCCACCCTGGCGTCCCATATAAGGAACTCTTAAAACTCAAATAAAACAACCAACTTTAAAATGGGCAAGGATGTATGGGGCACCTGGGTGGCTCACTAGGTTAAAGCCTCTGCCTTGGGCTCGGGTCATGATCCCAGGGTCCTGGGATCGAGCCCTGTGCCAGGCTCTCTGCTCAGCGGGGAGCCTGTTTCCTCCTCTCTCTCTGTCTGCCTCTCTGCCTGCTTGTGATCTCCGTCTGTCAAATAAATGAAAAAAAAAAAAAGTTTAAAAATAAAATAAAAATAAATAAAATGGGCAAGGATGTGACATTTCTCAAAGATGATACACAAACTGTCAATAAGCAAATGAAAAGCTGCTCAATATAATTAGCCACCAGAGAAAAATCAAAACCATAAGGAAATACACCACTGCATGTCCATTAGAACAGGTACTATCAAAAGATAATAGCAACGATGTTGGTGATAATGTGGAGAAACGGGAACCCTCTGATACTGCTGGTGGGAGTGTAAAATGGTGCAGTTTTGGAAAACAGTCCGGTAGTTCCTAAAAAAGGCTAAGATACGACACAGCAGACTGATGAATCACAGACCTGTACCCCTGAAACAAATAATACATTATATATTAGTTTTTAAAAATACCAGTTGAAAGGGGAAAAAAAGATATGACTGAGTAAACCCATGTATAGGCAAATACCCCAGAAAAATGAAAACACAGGACCACAGAAAAGTCTGTACACAAATATTTGTAACAGGATGATTCTCAGTCAATAAGTGAAAAACCAAATGTCCGTCAACTAATGAATAAACAAAATGGGGTCCATCCTTCAATGGAATACTGTCCAGTAAGTAAACAACAAAACACCATGAAGTTCGGACACATGCCGTAATGCAGACTAACCTTGAAGACATTATGCTCAGCGAGCCAGACACAGGACCTCCATTTACGCGGAATGTCTAGGATTGCCAAATGCATAGGCAGAAAGCAGATTCCGGAGTCAGGGGGCATGGGAGGAACGCACAGACAGTCACTGCTTTCACGGTGCACACGTCCTCGTTCCTCCCTCCTAAGAAAAACGAGGACGAGGACTGGCCCCCAACTTGAGTCTGCCTGCCATCACAGGGCTGCTCCCAGCCACGAGGCGCCGGTAGGAGAATTTCCAGCACTACTGCAACGCAGCGCGGCTTGTAAGGGTTCGGCTGACTAGGAGACGTGTTTGCAGACCCTTGTGGGGGACAGCGCGGCAGTGGGACACTTAAAGGCACCTGTCCTTCCTCGTGTCTTCAGTAATCATTTCCATGGCCTGTGTTTCTTAGAGGGTAACGAGATTCGTGTTCTATGATTTAATATACCACCTAAAATGCAGAAGGTGGAACTGACAACCATGAGGACAGAGACTAAGAGAGACCAGCTCAGCAGGAAGGCAAAGCCAACACGGCCCGCACGCTACAGGGAGCTCTGCCCGTTTCAGGCACCTGCGATGCTTGCCCCCTGCTGCCTGCTCATTCTACCCCTTACACTTAGTGACCCAGGTGCCAGGTGACAAAGCAGAAAGACAAGTCACTGCCACTGGCAGATCTACACACAGAGAAAATGGATTCAGAAAACTCACCTTCACTTCAGACAGACTCCGACTTGCCATCAGGGTATGTTCAACTGTGCTTAGTAGAACACAATGTAGACCACGAGAAATAAAAACACATTCTTAGGGACGCCTGGGTGGCTCAGTTGGTTAAGCGGCTGCCTTCAGCTCAGGTCATGATCCCAGCGTCCTGGGATCGAGTCCCACATCGGGCTCCTTGCTCGGCGGGGAGCCTGCTTCTCCCTCTGCCTCTGCCTGCCTCTCTGTCTGCCTGTGCTCGCTCGCTCTCTCTCCCTCTCTCTCTGACAAATAAATAAAATCTTTAAAAAAAAAAAAAGTCTAAAAAAAAAACCAAACAAACCATATTCTTAGAACTACCGAAAATAAAAGTATGATGCTTTTTGGCATCAGCATCCCTAACCTGTGGCAGAAGTCCATCAGCACATCGACAAGAACCGTGCACGCTGTCTGCAACTCCCCACCGCAGCCCCCTGCAGCAGCCGGCTTGGGGAGGAAGTGCTCGCGGATCGCCCACTGCTGGAAGTCCCACCTGCAACAGCAAACACCAAGGTCTGTGCTGAGAAAGGCTGCAAACTAGAGCTTTCTGTGGCCCAAAAGCGAGCCCAGAGCCAGGGGCCCAACAACGGCAGGGGGTTAGATCTGAGGGACTGGGACTACAGGAAAGCCCCCTGCCACCGTCAAGACCCCCCCAGGGACCATCCCCCTTGGGTCATTATCCCAGGGTCTGCCAGTAAAGGTGTCCAGATCTGGACCAGGCTCTGCAGGTGCTCACAGAAGAGGTCCTGAAGATGTACCAACTGAAAGCCTCAGCCAGAGAACCACTAACAGTCTATTTCAGCAGAAAGAGCCAAACGCAGTAAGACGTTTCCATAGACCCACGAATGGGCAAGGAACCGGTGAGAAATGCATTTGTGCTACTCGTAGAATTAAAAAAGGAAAGGCCTAAGCACAACTCCAACACACAGTGATCTGGCCGTAAGAAATGCTTACTACGGATCCTCACGCTAGACAACGAACTGCTTCTTTTCTTAGCAGAAAGAGAGGAGGAGGGAAGGGACAGGAGACCCCAGGACACAGGAACCCATGCAGAAAGCACTCACAGGTGGCTGGGCACAGACCCGAGGAGCAAGCAAACCTCCATCTTGTCGGAAAAGCAGTTATTCTTTACACGGTTCTGACTTTTCTCTACTTGCTCCTCCTAGAACCTGACACCACGAGACAGCAACCCCTGCACGTGACCTGTCTCACAAAGGGACAGTGGCTCACGGCGGCTCACACTGAAGCCTGCCCTTGGCTGGCCCCCGGGTGCTCCCGTGCCCACCAGCTCCACGACAGCCCCAGCACATTTCCCTCCCTGACCGCAGGAGCCCCACACCCAGGGGCTTCCCGGCACCGCACTCTCACTCAGAGCAGCACATTTCATCTCCCTGTGGTCTGGAGAGTGGGCCCTGGGACCCACAGGAGCTGAGACCCTGATGGACCTGCTCCTCCTGCCACACGCTCAGGGCCAGCTCTCTGGCGGCCACTGTGTTCTTCCGACGCGCAGGGCAGAAGCGGGCTGGCCGCCCCCGCCGAGAACGCTCTCCAGCCCCGGCAGCAGGACCCCAGACCACGAGGACCGCCCGGCAGCTCCTCACCACTCGGCCTTCCCTGCTCCTCTCCCATCTAGGGGAAGCACATTTGCTGCCCCTGCCGTCCCCTCCCTGAGAACTGTTCTCAGAGCCCTGTCTGGGGTCTCGATCCATTTTAGCTGTCTGCCTGCTTGACCCCATGCCCACTCAGGGCTACACGTGTGTGCAGGTGCTTGGCAAGAGTGCCCACTCTGGGGTGTCAGGGCAGAAGTGCACTGCCTTGTGTCCCTGTCTGCATAAAGGTGCCGTAAGGACAGTCCTGTCTCATCACAATGCACCCCATGTTCAAGAACATTCTAGGGGCGCCTGGGGGGCTCAGTGGGTTAAAGCCTCTGCCTTCGGCTCAGGTCATGATCTCAGGGTCCTGGGATCGAGCCCCACATCGGGCTCTCTGCTCAGCGGGGAGCCTGCTTCCCCTTCTCTGCCTGCCTCTCTGGAAGGAACGAATGGAACTGTGCTTGTCGGGTACACGTTAAACCGAGCGTTGAGGATATGAGGAGACTTAAGATAATGCAGAAAACCTTACAGCATTTCGAAAGGCAGACCCCTACCCCCTTTCAAAGATGGTATTTATTTGAGAGCGCACATGCATGCGCGTGGTGGTGGGGAGGGCAGGGCAGAGGGAGAAGCCCACTCCCCGCTGAGCAGGGAGCCTGACCTGGCTTGGCCCCAGGACCTCAAGATCATGACCTGAAATAAAGAGTCCGATGCCTCATCGCCTGAGCCCCCCGAGGCGCCCCAAGGCCGATGCCTTTCAACACTTACCTTTCCGTGTCGGAAAGAAAATCAAGCTCGGGCTGCACTTCTAGTTCCAGCTGTAACCAGTCCCTGTAAGTTAACTGAGAGACAAGGAAGACATGAACAGCACAGTGCGGACAGGACGCAGAAACCACGGGTCAGCTTGGTGACAGTCTGCTGTCCCCGAGGCACGACTGGGAGCCTCACGCAAAGGCAGCCGTGCGCCTCCGGCCCTGAGCCCCGGCGAAGAACCACACACGGGCCGCACTGACCTCTGAATGCGAGGCTCCCGACCGCTGCGCTAACTCGTGCGGACACGGAACTCTCCAGCACACCGCCTGGTTCGGAACCGTGAACCTGACACACCTGCACACCGCCCGGTGCCTGCACAGCACGGCCGCCACGACCGCAGTGCGGAGTGCGGTGACGCGCGGCGAGCGCTCCCGGTGGCACAGCTGTCATTCTGAAATCTTGCAACAGCTGCACGCGCCAACATGGACTAATCGCACAACCGCACACTGTGTGTAAAAGGGCACGCTCCAGGGCCGCCTGCGGGGCTCAGCGGGTTCAAGCCTCTGCCTTCGGCTTGGGTCTTGATCTCAAGGTCCTGGGATCGAGCCCCGCATCGGGCTCTCTGCTCGCTGGGGAGCCTGCTCCCCCCCCCGCCCTCCCGCCTCTCTGCCTGCTTGAGATTTCTGTCAAATATATAAAATCTTAAAAAAAAAAAAAGGCACACTCCAGAAACGCGTGCGCAGCACACTCCCTGTCAGGACCAGAGCCGGCCACACAGAGTGGTTCCCTGCTCGGGGACACACGCACGATCACCCGAGAGCAGAGGGACGCCGGCTACGCTGCCTGCGGGCGGTGGTGCTTCCCAGCGCGGTGCTTGTGCTAAACACTCGCTGTCACACCGGCTCTGGTAAAACTAATACAACCAACAAGAGAACTGAATATACAATAAACAATTGAGAACTTTTTCTCCTCAGACCAAAATAAGCAAACACGCAAGGGACAACTAAAGGTCGTGAAGACGCAGCAGACTGGTAACGGAGGCCTGTTGGCTGGAGCAGGCCGGGGCCCCCGGTGACCACGCTCAGAGCCGGCCAACCCCAAATCGGAGCCTGGCAGCTAGGTTCCAAGTAGATTTTATTCACCCTTAAGACCTTCTGCAAAATGTCAGTGCCAGGGGAAGTGGGCAGAGTAGAAATGGTCTTTCGGTCTCATTTCTTACGAGGCCGTGACTCGGCAATTGCACCCAAGGACTTCCCTCAAAGCCGCCTCTGGCTGCTTCCGCGTCGGGCTGGCCCACCGTGTCCTCAGGACGCCCCAAGTCTATCCGGAAACCCTGGGCATTAGGACGAGGTGAGAAGCAGGAAAGGGCAGAGGGACCTACATGGACTTCTTTCTCCTTCAACAGTTCCTGGAAGGTTCTCTGTTTCCACAGACAGAGGGCGGCTCGCTGCCAGTCAGCGGACGGCAGGCACAGGAGCCTCCAGGGAAGGCCAGCTGCGTCCTCCTGAGACGGGGGGTCTCGGGCTTCTGCGAACAGCCTGACGACAATGAACTGGAACTGAAGAGACACAAGAAGCTGGTTGTGTGCCCATGGCAGGGCAGCTTAGAGACCCTGTGGACACCCGGAGTGGCCTTGCCAACCGCTCCAGGGGTGCTCTGGGCCCCGTGTTCAGCTACGGATGGCATTTTGGTGACCAGCCCTGTCTGTAAACGTTGGCGCACGTCTGTCTCCTGGGACGCAACACCCGGAGGCAGGATTGCAGGTGCCAAACCGTCCCCGACATGGCAGGGCGGATGCGACCCCACAGCTGCTAACGGCGCTCTCCCCAGTCCTCTGCTGGCACTGGTGTTTCCACGGAAAGAGGATGCCAACTGGAGAAGCGCCAGACTGTCTGTGAATACGTTTATGTCTGCCATTAGGAGATCAGACTTTTCTTCAAGTTCACTGAGCCATAGGCTGCTCGAGGCGACCAGGGGAGGGGATAGGGACACCCCTCAGAATTACACAAGGTGGGACCAGGAACTTTCTTGTCTGGGCCACCTCCTAATCTTTGTTGCAGGCCTCAAAATGCAGGCACCTGGGACTAAGTTCCTCAACACCAATGACAGGAGCACAAGTGTGCCCAGACCCCACTTAACCCATGGGCAGGACCAGGGTTTCTCAGCGGATTCTAATGTGACGCCTGGAACAGAGATCTGCGTTTCAGCTTCCTAAGATGTTGCTTAAAACTCCACCGAAGGGGGTGCCTGGGTGGCTCAGTGGGTTAAGCTGCTGCCTTCAGCTCAGGTCATGATCTCAGGGTCCTGGGATCAAGTCCCACATCGGGCTCTCTGCTCAGTGGGGAGCCTGCTCCCCCCCACCCCTGCCTGCCTCTCTGCCTGCTTGTGATCTCTGTCAAATTAATAAATAAATAAATCTTTAAAACTCCACCAAAGGAGTCACGCTGGTTTCCATTCTAACTTCAAGCTCACTTTTGCCACCGAAGGTTTCTGGTACACATCTTTAAATTTCTCTGGTTTTGGGATGCCTGGATGGCTCAGTCAGTTAAGCATCCAATTCTTGATTTTGACCCTGGTCACGACCTCAGGGTTAGAGATCGAGTCCCACATCGGGTCCTGTACTCAGTGAAGAGTCTGCTTGGGAGTCTCTCTCTCTCTCTCCCACTCCCCCACCCCGTGCCCACCTCCCTCTAGAATAAATAAATTCTTTAAGTTTCTCTGGTCTTGTAATAAATGCAACAAGCATTCAATAGATGAAGGAGATCTTTCGAGAAAATCAGAACTCTTGTTTAAATACAAAGATACCTTCCACGAAAACTTATATTTTAGTATACCTATTTCACAAAAAAAATTTTTTTTTTTAAATATTTTATTTATTTATTTGAGAGTGTGAGCATGAGAAGTGGGAGGTCAGAGGGAGAAGTAGACTCCTTGCCAAGCAGGGAGCCTGATATGGGACTCGATCCCGGGACTCCAGGATCATTAACGAACTGAGCCACCCAAGTGTCCCTGTCTGTTTCTTTTTTAAAAAAGGAGGGACAGGGGCGCCTGGGTGGCTTAGCGGGTTAAGGCTCTGCCTTTCGCCCGGGTCATGATCTCGGGGTCCTTGGATCCAGCCCCGCATCGGGCTCTCTGCTCAGCGGGGAGCCTGCATCCCCGCCCTGCCCTCTCCCTGCCTCTCTGCCTGCTTGTGATCTCTCTCTCTCTGTCAAATAAATAAATAAAATCTTTAAGGAAAAAAAAAAAAAGGAGGGACATTCATAGTCTTTGTCATCTTACTTGCCCCCCTTCATCTTAAGTCTGCGAGCAAAAGAAAAGGCAGTGTTCAGCCCCAGCAGACAGGTGAGGCAGCTCCCAGGACACAGGCTGATGCACAAGAGAGCACAACTGTGCAGGGAGGGGGCAGGGAGAGAGCAGACAGCTGGGCCTTCGCTAGAAACCCACATAAACTGGAGCCGCACCGAATGCAGAAAAGGATGTGGACAGACTTACCTTCTTCAGGAGGGCTGGGGATAAGCAGCTGTACAAAGTGTCCTGTGCCACAGAAGGAGACTTACACAAAGAGTAAGAGATCGCCGCCGTACAAAATCTAAAAACAGAAAACAACGTCCAAATGTGCTGCATGCGAAATAAGGAAAGCTAGCACTGAGTGTGAGTTTCACAAAACTGAGCTGACCTCAGCTCCGGGCCAGGCCGCCCCCTGAGCTCTCAGGAACCGGCCCCCTCACACCTGCGGGTCTGAGCTCTGTCTACGCCGAAGGCGCAGCCCCAGAAAACACGGCAACGGTCAGGCTGTTCACATACAGACTTGCTTTCACCTCACGGAAAGAGTCATGGCGGGACAAAAGCCATCACGTCAGATGGGGATGACAGTGCTGCTGACCTGTCATCTGAAAGGGTTCCCACTCACCCAGTCACTGTTCCTTCCTGCAGGAAGTCTGTGGAACCACACAGAAGCGGGCCCAATTTTAAACTCGGCCTTTGGTGGAGACTTTGCCGGCCCGTGCTGGGTTCTCAAGTGTGGGGAGGAAGAGCCCAGTGAGAAGAGACTGACCCCGGGGCCGAGGGGAAGGGAGGAAGGTGCTGAGGAAGGACGGGGGACCGGGGCACCTTCACGAATGACTGCTCGTGGGACTCTCAGTGTTGCCCAAAGCCCCTCAAGAGGCTGACGGCTCTGCCTCCCGCTATGGAGGGCTCAGGGCTTCATGGCAGCCATTCCAGCGCAGGTCTCTCCCGCTCTAATTCTTATGCCTTTGGTCGGTTCTGTCCATGAACCGCAGGCCCAGGCCCAGCAAACAACTCGCACTGGAGCTTCCTGGCTTCTTCCCTGACCCTTCATCTACTCACCCTAGGACCAAGCCTAGCCTCCCAGTACCCCGTCCTCGGGAGCTGGGGACCCATCCCTGCCCTCCCTGGGGCGGGGGGCAGCCCCTCTCACCTTCACCAGCCCACCTCTCCCCAGCGCCCACCGCCCCACACACAAGGGTGGGGATGCGCTTCCACCCCAGGTCCTGGAATGCATCTGGCCCACAGTGGTGTCTGAAGGAACCGTGGAGGTATATGCTAGCACAAACTTCTAGAATGATGGGCCTCAAAACCCTTTCAGATGAATTTCGTTGGACTGGACAACTCCAGGTGCAAGAACTCACCCCAAGGAAATAGCTGCCTGCCACAGGGAAGCCCAGCAACCCAGCTAGAGGGATGGGTCCAGCTGGATGCCAGGCAACCCCAAGACAAAATCCAGGAATGCCCGCCTCAACCCAAAGACGGCTTCACAACACGGAGGGCTTCCACAGTCTATCGCTGACGTCGTAAAAGGCAGTTTACAAACATGATCTCATGTTTGTAAACAAGGAAACACACACACGGGATACAATATAAGACTCTGGGAAGACACGCTAAGTGGTAAAGGGTGATTATCTATGGAGTGCGTCCGTTTTGGCCAGTTTCATCTGAGAATGGCTACTCTCTGGAGAGTGGAGAGGCGGTCGGGGTTAGGCAGCGCAGGGGCGGGAGGAGCAGCTCACTTCAGGCAGAAGAGTGAGGTCTCCGCGGTTCCAAGCGGCAGGAGGCTACTGACGAACTCGGGAACGGGGAGGCTCTCCGCAGGGGCAGGAAGGGCCACGTGCACGTGTGGGAGCGCAGAACTGGACTCGCCCAGGTGCACGGCCAGGGCAGCCAAGCCCAGCACGTGGGAGGCACTCAGGCTTGGGCCCTGGAACGGGAGATGGTGTTTCTCCAGGAAGGAGGGCAGAGCCCACATCCCAAACGGAGGGAGGCAGCGGCCCTACCTGGTGACGGAGCAGCTGGCAGAGCCGGGTGAGCATGACAGGGAGGAGCCTGCGTCCACACACAGCGGTCACGAAGCGCGTCGCCCAGGGACCCTGCCTGCAGACAGCCGCGAGACCAGCCGTCGGGCCAACCCTGGCCCTGCTCGGCCCTCCCACCGACTCCGCTGCGTGAGCCGTCACACACAGGAGACCCGAAAAAGACCCGGGCTGCTCCCCAGACAGCTCCCCTGCGGTGCTGCTCACCCCCCGCCGTGTCTCCACCGGAGCAAAGTCAGCCCGGCCCCGCCACCCCACCCGGGACTCCCGATCAGGACAGGAGGCAGAAGGCAGGACCCGGGGTGAGAGCCAGACTGGGGATGGACAGCCACGCTCCTCGTCCTCGTCACGGAAGACAGGGAGAAGCTCACTGCACCAGGGAGGCCCGCTCTCGGCCCCACACCACCCTGGGAAAAGCACCAGCCTCTACCTGTCTGCCGGTGCGAAGCTGGAGGCCGCCATCAGGTTCTGACAGAAAGATGTCAACAGGAGGTCCGCAACCTGACAGAGACAGAGACCGTCACTGAGGGACAGAGTCCTGGAGAGAGCCGGAACCCGACAGACGGCTGGCGCCTTGGACACGGCAAGGCAGGTGCACATCTGCGGAGGAAACGCGCACACTGACCATCGGCCGAACCCCATTCCTGAATCCCGAAAGATGGCAGCGTCGGTGGCCCACAGTCCCGGCCCTGAGACGGCGCAACAGGGAACGGGGTCCGCACACCTCGTCTCTAGAGGCCCAGAGAGTCAAGAGTTTTAGGCTCTGGGGCCACAAACACCATCTGCTGCATGTTCTGTAGAAATTTAAAGACTTTTAAACATTTATTTGACAGGGGCGCCTGGGTGGCTCAGCAGGTTTAAGGCCGCTGCCTTCGGCTCGGGTCATGATCCCAGCGTCGTGGGATCGAGCCCCGCGTTGGGTTCTCTGCTCTGCGGACAGCCTGCTTCCTCCTCTCTCTCTCTGCCTCTCTGCCTACTTGTGATCTCTGTCTGTCCAATAAATAAAATCTTTAAAAAAAAAATTATTTGACAGACAGAGATCACAAGCAGGCAGAGAGGGAGGCGGAGAGAGAGAGGAGGAAGCAGGCTCCCCACGGAGCAGAGAGCCCGATGTGGGGCTCGATCCTAGGACCCTGAGACCATGACCTGAGCTGAAGGCAGAGGCTTTAACCCACTGAGCCACCCAGGCGCCCCAAATTTAAAAGGAGTTTGTACATGAAGAGGCCAGGGTGGCCTGACCCCTGGCAGAGCAGGCCCAGCGCCCCAAGTCTTGTTCCTCGGCACTGTGGGCACAGTCCGGCCCACTCGACGGCCCAGCACCCGCACCCCGCACTCACCTCCTGTTCCCGCTGCTCCAGGTGTGGAGCCCCGAGGCTGAGCTGGACCGGTGAGAGCCCCAGGCTGCTGTCCTCCTCGCCCGGGACCAGGACGGAGCTGAGCCGCTCGGAGACCAGCGCCAGGTGAGCAGAAAGAACTGCAAACAAGGAGGGCGGCAAGAGGAGCAAGACAGCCACGGACACCCAGCGATGAGCGCACCTGGGGCTGGCTCTGCCCATCCTGGGCGCACGTCCCCCCGGACGCGGGGCAGCGGCGTGGAGCCGGAACACGGGCACGGGACGCGGCAGAGCGGGGCCAGGGGCCGCCCGCTGCCTTTCGCCTGGTTCTCTGAGGGGTCCACGTGTCCTTCGCCGTCACGGAGCTCCACTCGGGACGCCTGCTGCCCGAGTCCCCCCACACTGGTACACCTGCCGAGGCTCCGCAGCCACCGCCAGCCTCCAGGCGCGAGGCGGGGGAACAACCAGGCCACCGGGCCCGCTGGAACGGGCGAGTGTGCGGCTGGAGACGAGGCTGACCGGACCTGCCAGGACCCTGCTGAAGCCCGGGGGTCCCGCCCCGGCCTCCACGTACCCATGTCCCCACGTCATGGGAGTGCAGCTCTGAAAGGCCACGCACCCGGGGCGCCACCGCGAGCGGGAACACAAAGCTGCGTTACGAGTATTTGCCCTGGGAGGCTCTCACTGAACGTTCTGTCCTCGTCTGAATACAATGGTTTAACTCATTATATATAGTTCCTGGGTAAAAATATGGTTTATTTACTTTAGATCCTGCATTTTTCCCAAAAAATCTCTTTGATATGAGACATCAGAATCTGACTTTATGGACTGCCACTCTGTAGTGTGAACCGGTCCCGGTCCTGCTCCACAAGCGAGCATTGGTGCCTCGCCGCACAGAAGCAGAGGCCTAGTGCTTTGTGTCGCCGCTTGCCAGTGCCCGCAGAAGGGTACCCCAGAGCCTCGGGATGCCAGCTTTCTCCCTCTCCGTCACCTGTCCTGCTGGGATGTCGAACAGCAGAGTGGTCGTCCCTGCTAAGCGTCTAGGACAGCCTGAGCGAGAGCCGTGCTCGGGCTGAACCGAACTCGGGCCAGGAGGAACACCCACAGCCCACGGAAACCCGCCGGAGACAGCCCTGCCCGCACCACCCTCCCCAGGTCCTCACCATCAGCCTGTGCGGAGTCTCTCATGGCGGCACGGAGCCCTCTGAGCGCAGCCGCCAGCAGACCCAGCGGCTCCTCCCCGCAGCCCGCGTCCGCCTCCCAGCCTGGGGCAGCACCTGGAGACGACAGACACAGCCCTGGTCGCGGCTCGTCTGGGACAGGGGCAGACAGAGACGCCGGACGAGGGGCGGCGCTGCTGGGCACCGGTCCCTGGATCAGAAACTTGCTAAAAAATGTTTAACTTTTTAATGTTTAAGAAAATGTTTAACTTGTAATGTTTAAGAAAAAACACGGTTGATGCACAACATGCCCCAAAGGTTAAAAGCACATATGTAAAGAAAAAGGACCAGAAGCAGAGTGAGGGAGTCTGGGTGGGGACACAGGGTTGTGGGTGGGTGACAATTTATTCCATTTCTCCGAATTCTAAGTAACATTGTCGTTCTGCTTTTTATGACAGGATATTTAAAAGAAAATAAGATGTAAAGAAAAAAGCTAAGGGGGCGCCTGGGTGGCTCAGTGGGTTGAGCCTCTGCCTTTGGCTCGGGTCACGATCTCAAGGTCCTGGGATCGAGCCCCGCATCAGGCTCTCTGCTCAGCGGGGAGCCTGCTTCTCTCTCTCTGCCTACTTGTGATCTCTGTCAAATAAATAAATAAAGTCTTTAAAAAAAGAAAGAAAAGGAAAAAAAGCTAAGAATTAGTATATATGATTACTAGTTCTCAACATATATTGCATACATTTATGAAAAAAAGATCTGATCACGTATTTCTAAGAGAAAAATGTTCCTTTTTTCTTTTTAAACAAAACACTTAGGGTACTGCTTCAGGGGAACAGGTGTGTGACCCATCAGTCTTACACAATTCACAGCACTCACCACAGCACACATGTGCGTCTCCAGGGTCCATCCCCCAGCCTCCCCACCCTCCCACCCCTCCACTCCAGCAACCCTGTTTGTTTCCTGAAATTAAGAGTCTCTTGGGATTTGTCTCCCTCCGGTTTCATCTTGCTTCATTTTCTCTAGATTCCACCGTGATCCTCTGCCTTGTTTCCCAAATTAAATGCATCCATGAGATTGGATCGTATGATAACTGTGTTTCTCTGACTCACTTATTTTGCTTAACGTAACAGCCCCTAGTTCCATCCACATCAGTGCAGAAGGCGAGATCTCAACTTGTGGCGGCTGCGTAATATCCTGTTGTGTACACAGACGCCCGTCGTTACCCGTGCATCTGTCGACGGACATCTGGGCTCTTTCTGTAGTCTGGCTATTGTGGACATTGCTCTTATAAACATTGGGGTGCAGGTGACCCTTCAGATTGCTACATTTGTATCTTTGAGGCAAATACCCAGCAGTGCCATGGCTGGGTCGGAGGGGAGCTCTACTGTCAACTTTTTGAGGAACCTCCATGCTGTTCTCCAGAGCGGCTGCACCAGCTTGCATTCCCACCAACAGTCTAGGAGGTTCCCCTTTCTCCGCGTCCTCGCCGACATCTGTTATTTCCTGACTTGTTAATTGTACCATTCTGACTGGTGTGAGGTGGCATCCCACTGTGGTTTTGATTTGTATTTCCCGGATGCCGAGTGATGTGGAGCACACTTTCATGTGCCTGTTGGCCATTTAGATGTCTTCTTCACAGAAATGTCTGTTCATGTCCTCTGCCCATTTTTTCATTGGATTATTTGTTCCTTGGGTGTTGAGTTTGGTTACGTTCTTTATAGATTTTGGATACAAGCCCTTCATCTGATATGTCGTTTGCAAAAATCTTCTCCCATTCTGTTGGTTGTCTTCTGGTTTTGTTGACGTTTCCTTTGCTGTGGAAAAGCTTTTTATCTTGACGAAATCACAATCATTCATTTTTGCCCTTGCTTCCCTTGCCTCTAGAGATGTCTCTAGCAAGAATTTGCTACAGCTGAGTTCAAAGAGGTTGCTGCCTGTGTTCTCAAGGATTTTGATGGATTCCTGTCTCACATGTAGGTCTTTCAGCCATTTTGAGTTTGTCTTTGTGTGTGGTTTAAGGAAATGGTCCAGTGTCATTCTTCTGCATGTGGCTGCCCAATTTTCCCGACACCATATGTTGAATAAACTATCTTTCTCCTTTTGGACATTCTTTCCTGCTTTGACCACAGAGTTGAGATACCATTTCTGGGCTCTCTATTCTGTTCCACTGATCTGTGTGTCTGTTTTTGTACCAGTACTATGTGGTCTTGACGATCACAGCTTTCTAATGTATTAGTCAGACATGGTGATGTCACAGCTCTGGTTTTTCTTTTTTGACATTCACCTGGCTATTTGGGGTCATTTCTGGTTCCATATAAAGTTTAGGATTATTTTTCCATTTCTGTGAAAGAAGTGGATGGTATTTTGATAGGGACTGCACTAAATGTGTAGACCACTCTAGGTAGCATAGACACTTTCACAATATTTGTTCTTCCAATCCATGAGCATGGAACTATTTTCCATTTCTGTGTGTCTTCCTCAATTTCTCTCATGAATGCTCTACACTTCTCTGAGTACTGATTCTTTGACTCTTTGGTTAAATTTATTCCTAGGTATCTTATGGGTTTAGGTGCAACTGTAAATGGCATTGACTCCTTAATTTCTCTTTCTTCTGTCTTGCTGTCAGTGTATAGAAATGCAACTGGTTGGGGCGTCTGGGTGGCTCTGTGGGTTAAGGCCCTGCCTTCGGCACAGGTCATGATCTCAGGGTCCTGGGATCAAGCCCCAAGTTGGGCTCGGCTCAGCGGGGAGCCTGCTTTCCCCCGTCTCTCCGTCTGCCTCTCTGCCTGTGATCTCTGTCTGTCAAATAAATAAATAAAATCTTCTTTTTAAGATTTTATTTATTTATTTGACAGAGATCACCAGTAGGCAGCAGAGAGGCAGAGAGAAGGAATCAGGCTCCCTGCTGAGCAGAGGGCTCGATGTGGGGCTCGATCCCAAGACCCTGGGATCATGACCTGAGCCGAAGGCAGAGGCTTTAACCCACTGAGCCACCCAGACGCCCCAATAAATAAAATCTTAAAAAAAAAAAAAAAAGAAATGCAAGTGATTTCTGTGCACTGATTTTATATCCAGTCACTTTACTGAATCCTGTATGAGTTCTAGCAGTTTTGGAGTGGAATCTTTTGGGTTTTCCATATAAAGCACTATCTCATCTGCAAAAAGAGTTTGACTTCTTCTTTGCTGATTCAGATGCCTTTTATTTCTTCTTGTTGTCGGATTGCTGAGGCTAGGACTTGCAGTGGTCATATTCGACATCCCTGCTTTGTTCCTGACCTCAAGGGAAAAGCTCTCAGTTTTTCATACATCAAAGAATGATATTCGCTGTGGGTCTTTCATAGATGGCTTTGATGATATTGAGGAATGTACCCTCTATCCCTAGGCTGTAAGGAGTTTTGATCAGGAAAGGATGCTGTACTTTGTCAAACATATTTTCTGCATCTATTAAGAGGATCATATGGTTCTTTGTTCTCTTTTATTAATGTATTATATCACATTGATTGATTTGTGGATGTTGAACCAACCTTGCAGTCCTGGGATAAATCCCACTTGGTGGTGGTGAGTAATTCTTTTAATGTACTGGTGGATCCTACTAATTTTTTTTTTAATTTTTATTTATTTATTTGACAGAGAGAGATCACAAGTAGGCAAAGAGGCAGACAGACAGACAGACAGAGAGAGGAGGAAGCAGGCTCCCTGCTGAGCAGAGGGCTCGATCCCAGGACCCTGGGATCATGACCTCAGCCAAAGGCAGAGGCTTTAACCTACTGAGTCACCCAGGTGCCCAGATTCTACTGACTAGTATTTTCGTGAGAATTTTTGCATCTGTGATCAACAAGGAATTGGTCTGTAATTCTCCTTTGTGATGGGGCCTTTGTCTGGTCTTGGGATCAAGGTAATGCTGCCTCATAAAATGAGTTTGGAAGTTTTCCTTCCATTTCTATTTTTTGGAAGTTTTAGAAGAATAGGTATTAATTCTTCTTTAAATGTTTGGAAGAATTCCCCTGGGAAGCCATCTGTCCCTGGGCTCTGGTTTGTTGGGACATTTAAAAAAAAATTTTTTTTGTTTTGTTTTGTTTCATTTGACAGAGAGAGAGAGATCACAAGTAGGCAGAGAGGCAGGCAGAGAGAGAAGAGGGAACAAGCTCCCTGCTGAGCAGAGAGCCTGATGCAGGGCCCGATCCCAGGACCTTGAGACCATGACCTGAGCCGAAGTCAGAGGCTTAACCCACTGAGCCACCCAGGCGCCCCTTGTTGGGATATTTTTGATGACTGCTTCAATTTCCTTGCTGGTTATGGTTCTGCTCAGGTTTTCTATTTCTTCCTGTTTCAGTTTTGGTAGTTTATACATCTCTAGGAATGCATCCATTTCTTCCAGATTATCTGATTTGTTGGCATATAGTTGTTCATAATATGTACTTATAATTTTTTAAAAAAGATTTTACTTATTTATTTGACAGAGAGAGGCAGAAAGAGAGGGAATACAAGCATGGGGAGCGGGAGAGGGAGAAGCAGTCTTCCCACTGAGCAGGGAGTCCGATGTGGGGCTCGATCCCAGGATCCTGGGATCCTGACCTGAGCTGAAGACAGATGCTTAACTGAGCCACCCAGGCTCCCCTATAATCGTTTATATTTCTTTGGTGTTGGTTGTGATCTCTCCTCTTTCATTCATGATTTCATTTGGGTCCTTTCTCTCTTCTTTTGGAAAAGTCTGGCCAGGGGGTTACCCATCTTATTCTTTCAAAGGACAAGATCCTACTTTCATCAATCTGTTCCATTCTATTAGTTTCTATTGCATTAATTTCAGCTCTAATCTTTATTATTTCTCTTCTCCTGCTGGGTTTAGGTTTTCTTTGCTCTTTCTCCACCTCCTTTACGTGTAAGGTTAGGTTGCGCATTTGAGAGCTTTCTTGTTTCCTGAGAAAGGTTTGTATTGCTATATGCTTTCCTCTTAGGAGTGCCTTTTCTGCATCCCAAAGATTTTTTTCTTTTAAATATTTTCTTTAT
Organism: Taxidea taxus jeffersonii; assembly: GCA_003697995.1. NCBI lineage: Eukaryota > Metazoa > Chordata > Mammalia > Carnivora > Mustelidae > Taxidea > Taxidea taxus. Next base: position 81,082 of record ML105395.1, read on the forward strand.
TTTATTTGCCAGAGAGAGAGAGCTCAGGCAGACAGAGTGGCAGGCAGAGGGAGAAGCAGGCTCCCTGCTGAGCAAGGAGCCCGATGTGGGACTCGATCCCGGGACTGTGGGATCATGACCTGAGCCGAAGGCAGCTGCTTAACCAACTGAGCCACCCAGGCGTCCCCATCCCAAAGATTTTGAACAGCTATGTTTTCATTTTCATTTGTTACCATGAACTTTGTTCATTCTTCTTTAATTTCCTGTTGACGATTCATTCTTTAGTAGGATGCTCTTTAGCCTCCATGTATTTGAGTTCTTTCCAACTTTCTGCTTGTAATTGAGTTCGAGTTTCAAAGCACTGTGGTCTGAGAATATGCAGGGAGTGATCCCAATTTTTAGGTTCCGGTTGAGATCTGATTTGTGACGCAGAATGTGATCTATTCTGGAGAACGTTCCATGTGCTCTAGAGAAGAATGTGTATTCTGTTGCTTTGGGATGGAATGTTGTGCATATATCTGTGATGTCCATCTGGTCCAGTGTGTCATTCAAAGTCCTTGTTTCTTTGTTGATCTTTTGCTTAGATGATCTGTCCATGTCAGTGAGGGGGTTGTTAAAGTCCCCTACTATTATTGTATTATTGTCGATGTGTTTGATTTTGTTATTTTTTAAGATTTTATCTCTTTATTTGACAGAGAAAGAGATCACAAGTAAGCAGAAAGGCAGGTAGAGAGAGAAAGGGAAGCAGGCTCCCCACTGAGCAGAGAGCCCAATACAAAGCTCGATCCCAAGACCCTGAGATCATGACCTGAGCCAAAGGCAGAGGCTTAAGCCACTGAGCCACCCCAGCGCCCCTGATTTTATTATTAATTAGCTTATATAATTGGCTGCTCCATGTTAGGGGCATAAATATTTACAATTGTTAGATCTTCTTGTTGGATATACCATTTAAGTATGGTCGAGTGTCCTTCCTCATCTCTTATTATAGTCTTTGGTTTAAAATCTAAATTGTCAGATATAAGGATCGCCACTTCAGTTTTCTTTTACTGTTCATTAGCATGGCAAATGGTTTTCCACCTCCTCACTTCAAATTCAGAGGTGTCTTTGGGTCTAAAATGAGTCTCTTGCAGGCAGCATATAGATGGGTCTTATTTTTTTCTCAAATCTGATACCCTGTGTCTTTTGATTGGGACATTTAGCCCATTTACGTTCAGGGCAACTAGTGAAAGATATGAATTTAGTGCCATTGTATTGCCTGTAAGATGACCGCTGCTGTATATTGTCTCTGGTTTTTTCCCTAGTCTATGTTACTTTTAGGCTCTCTCTTTGCTTAGAGGACCCCTTTCAAAATTTCTGTAGGGCTGGTTTGCTGTTCACAAATTATTTTAGTTTTTGTTTGTCCTGGAAGCTTTTTGTCTCTCCTTCTATTTCCAATGAGAGTCTACCTGGATATAGTATTCTTGGCTGCATATTTTTCCCATTTAGTGCCCTATGTCATGTCAATCCTTTCTGGCTTGTCAGGTCTCTGTGGATAGGTCTGCTGCCAATCTAATGTTTCTACTGTTGTAGGTTACAGTCAGTCCTCTTCTTCTAAGCTGCTTTTAGGATGTTCTCTTTGTCTCTGAGACTTGTAAATTTTACCATTAGACGATGGGCCGTTGACCAATTTTTATTGATTTTGAGGGGGGTTTTATGTGCCTCCTGGATTTTGATGTGTTTCCTTCTCCAAGTTAGGTTAGTTCTCCACTATAATTTGCTCCAATATACCTTCTGCCCCTCTTTCTTTCTTCTTCTTCTGGGATTCCAATTATTCTAATAGTATTTCATTTTATGGTATCACTTGTCTCTTGAATTCTCCCCTCATGACCTAGTAGTTGTTTATTTCTTTTTCTCAGCTTCTTTATTCTCTATCATTTGGTCTTCTAGATCACAAATTCTCTCTTCTGCCTTACTTATCTAAGCAGTTAGAGCCTCCACTTTTTATTAACTTCATTAATAACCTTTTTGATTTTGACTTGGTTAGATTTTATTTCTCCAGAAAGGGATTCTCTAGTATTTTCTACGCTTTTTTCAAGCCCAGCTAGAATCTTTACAACTGCTATTCTGAACTCTTAGTTTCGTCATCTTACTAATGTCCATGCTTATCAGGTCCCTGGCAGTTGGTACTGCCTCTTGTTCTTTTTTTTGACAGAGTATTTCAGGTTCATCATTTTGTTCAGAGAACTAGAAGAACAAGAGAATAAAATGCTAAAAGGGTAGCAACGACTCCAGAAAAACAAATCATGGGAGACCTGAAACTTCCAGAAAATGGTCGCTTTTCGGTTCACAGATTTGCTATTCCTTTCTTCGATCTTCTGTTGAGTTCATAGGTGTTCAGAATGCTTTAATAACTATCAAGCTGAATTCCTGGGACCAGACGAAATTTAGGTCTCCTCCTCCTCCACCATCTTGCTAGCTCTTCAAGAAAAATGTTTCGTGGGACACCTGAGTGGCTCAGTTGGTTAAGTGTCTGCCTTTGGCTTAGGTCATGATCTCAGGGCCCTGAGGTCCAGCCCCACATCCAGCTCTCTGCTCAGCGGGGAGCCTACTTATGCCTCTCCCTCTGCCCAGCCCCTTGCTTGTGCTCTGTCAAATAAATAAATAAAACCTTAAAAAAAGGGGGTGGTGGTGAATGTACACTACACATGTTTAAAAGCAGAATAAGTTCCAGTTCTGGGGTCACCAGAGAACACAATGGATACACGCAGTCAGCCTCACAAGGTAAACACTATGACAAAACTAGAAATCATAAGCCTTCTTTTATAAGCCCTACCAGATAAAGTATAATGAACATTCTTGAGGCCCCCAAGGCAGGGCCAGAGGGCTGGGTAGTAGGGAGGAGCATGTCTCTCACACACTGGACACAGCCCTACAGCCTCGTGGGTACCCCCAGCACAGAGGTGAGCTGTTTCAATACTGGTGCCAACAAGTGTGAGACCTGGGACTTTCATTCTTTGCCCACTCAAGTTTCTTCAGTCTCTGTGGCTGTGAGAAATCATCCAAGTATGTAAAAGGAAGGGTTTTGGGAGACAGAAGTAGAAAACACAGCCTCATTCGCCTAGCTGACCCGGCAAAGGTGAGAGGATTTAAACCATGTGACAGTGCTGAGGAACCAGGCCCTCCCACCATTGCCCAGTTAGTGGAGACAACGGGATGGGTACCATTGTGCCAGCAAGGCTGCCCAGTGGCTTCAAGCATTGCTGTCTTAAGCATGCGGTCACAGATCAGACTTGGGTCTATAGCACTGATCCTCATGAGCCAAGTGATCTCCAACTCAAGAGAGAAGCCACAGCCGACCCAATAAGCAGACCCCCCCCCAATGATACCCCACTTCAGAATCAACACTGCAGGCCTCAAGCCTGGCTGCGTCATCTGACAGGTCACCCAAATCAGGCCAAGCAAGCAGAAGGCACATCACAGCCTCATGCAGCACATCGGGGAGGCACCCCAGCAGGTAATTTTCCAGGGCCTCCAGGCTGAGACCTGACAAGTAGGGTAGGTCTGTCCTGAGCCAGGCCAGCAATGGCCGCGGTGTTGCCTGCATACCTTGTGACCAGGGAGGCAGAAAGGTGCCCGTCTCAGGGACAGACAGAGCCATTAACCTTACTTTCTGGCTTCTTCTCTCTGGCAGTGGAGCAGGCTTGGCAATAGGTGGAGTACAGAGATGGGGGAATTTTATCTGCCCTGGATCAGGAGAAAACATGAAAACCCAAGTCAACCATGACTCAAATTAGCTCTCAAGCTCACAGTTCCAAAAATTATCATAGAACAAAAATACATGATATAATCTATTACCCATACCTTATAGTATGACCCTGTTTTTAGAAAAAAGAAACCATTACATGAATCAAATTGCCCTTACTGTTTCATAATGTGTCATATAAAAATATCTACCAAAGGGGTTGCCTTAGGATAGTGACACTATAAATAATTTTTATTTCTCTCATTAAAGTCTGGGGAATTTCCAAATTTTCAGAATGAATTTATAATGGCTTTTAATGAGTAATACGGAGAAAAACATCCAATTAATGTCATTAAAAATACACAGAATTATAGAACAAAGTCCTATGACAAGGATGTTCAGAGGAGCAAGAGCCAGAGACTGGCAGCCCAGGTACGGAAAACTCGCAGTGGTATGGCCTACAGGACAACGTCTCAGAATGAACAGTGAGGCAGGAGGGCAGCCCACGCCACAGTGCTGCAGACTCAGATGATGAACCAGAGAAAGGAGGGAGATGGATGGGTCCTAGAGCAGGAGTCCCCTCAGTAGGCTGCATCCAGGTAGAGGATGGTCCACAGCTGAGGACCACACCAAGCACCCGGGGACCAGAAAGCCATGAGCTTCAGGATTAGAAACCAATGCAAAGAAAAGAAAAGAGCAAATCTGAGGAAATGCAGAAACCCGCAGAAAAGGACATTTCAGAAACCACTCATCCTCAAAGAACTAAGACAGTGACAGAGGGTCGGGCAGGTAAACCGAAGAAATCATACTAAAAAGAGAATATTACACCCCAAAAGACAGACATGCAAAATGGAGAACAAGTCAGAAGACAATTCTGGTGACCCAATGCCTGAGAACTGGGAGCCACAAGAAGAAGCCGTATGAGAAAGAAGCCATTGATGTCATCTGGGCCTGGGGTTTGCTCTAAACAGCCCAGAGCATTTGGGGCATGTGAGCATGACAGAAATACTCTTCTATTTTCTGTCTTGAATTTTTCATAACAAAAGATTTTAAAATATTTGAGAAAATTTCTTATACTGAAGGACACGAATTTCCAGATTAAAAGGCCCACCTTCTTCTCAGCCAAGAAATGAAAGCAGACATAGATACCAAAATACATAGCCATAAAATTTCAGAACATAGGGAAGAAAAAAAAAAAAGGAGACAGGAAGTTTCCAGAGAAAAACACAGGTCACGTGCAAAGAATCAGAAACGTAACAGCTCTATCACTTGTTGGCCTTTCGGCTAAGACCAAGGGCAGAAACATAACAGCTCAACATCAGCACTAGAAGCTAGACACCAACGGAGCAATACTTTAAATCGGGCTCTCTGCTCCAGAAGGAGCCTGCTCCCCCACCCCCCACTCCGCCTGCCTCTCTGCCTAAGTGTGATCTCTGTCAAATAAATAAAAATAAAATCTTAAAAAGAAAAAAAAAAACTTTAAAAAATTTTAGGAAAAGTATATCTGACCCAGATTTCTATACCACACCAAACTACCTACCAAATGTGAGGGAGGCCATCCCCCTCCCCCCCAAAAAAAACGAAAAAAGGAAAAGAAACAAAGAGAGAAAGAAAGGAAGAAAGAAAAAAAAAATAAAGATAAAGATCAAAATTCAGTTAAGAGTTGAAAATGCTTGGGGCACCCGGGTTGCTCAGTGGGTTAAGCCTTAGGCTCAGGTCGTGATCTCGGGGTCCTGGGAACGAGCCCTGCATCAGGCTCTCTGCTCAGCGGGGAGCCTGCTTCCCCCTCTCTGCCTGCCTCTGCCCACTTATGATCTCTTATGATCAAAAAAAAAAAAAAAAATTAAAAAAAAAAAAAAAAAGTTGAAAATGCTTGCCTCCAGAGAAAAAGAAATGGCAGGGAGAGGTGGGGGGGATGGCTGTTTCTCCTAATAAACTTTATAAAACTGAAACTTAACTCTATATCCTTATTTGACTTTGACAAAAACATTCTTTTACAGATTTTGTTTATTTGAGAGAGAAATAATGCGAGGGAGAGCACAAGTTGGGGGGGGAGGGGTAAGCATGAGTGGGGCTGGGGAGTAGGGGAGGTAGGGAGAGAGACTCCCCAGTGAGCAAGGAGCCCGAAGTAGGGTTTGATCCCAGGATACTGAGATTATGACCGAAGCGAAAGGCAGATGATTCACTGACTGAGCCTCCAAAAACAAATTTTTAAAACCTAGAAATAGGGTCATCTGGGTGGCTCAGTGGGTTGAACCTCTGCCTTAGGCTCAGGTCATGGTCTCAGGGTCCTGGGATCGAGCCCCACATCAGGCTCTCTGCTCAGCATGGAGCCTGCTTCCCCCCCTCTGCCTGCCTCTCTGCCTACTTGTGATCTCTCTCTGTTAAGTAAATAGATAAATAAATAAATAAAATCTTACTTAAAAGAAAAAAAAAGCCTAGAAATAAATGTCAATGAATGAGGAAGCCATACCATGCAAACACCAAATAGAAAAGAAGGAAAAAAAGCTGGCATTAACAGCCTAGTAAGTAAATAAACCCTAATAAAGATAGTACAGGGGCATCTGGGTGGCTTAGTCGTTGGGCATCTGTGTTCGGCTCAGGTCAGGATCCCAGGGTCCTGGGATCGAGGCCTGCATTGGGCTCCCTGCTCGACAGGAAGCCTGCTTCCCCCTCTCCCACTCCCCCTGCCTGTGTTCCCTCTCTTGCTGTGTCTCTGTCAAATAAATAAATAAAATCTTAAAAAAAGAAAAAGAAAATGCAGAGAATGTTCACAAATGCTGAGCATGTACATAGCCTATGGGAAAGTCTCAATTTATAAAAAATATCCATAAAAAGCTAATCATGTTCTTGGAAAATAATATAATTAAAGCATAAGTCACCAATAACAGCTCTGAGACAAACAGCTACATTTGGAAAGTTTTTAAATTCATTTACAACTAACTAAAAACTGTAAGAAAGGGACGCCTGGGGGGCTTAATCGTTGGGCATCTGCGTTCGACTCAAGGCATGATCCCAGGGCCCTAGAATCACGTCCTGTGCCGGGCTCCTTGCTCTGTAGGGAGCCTGCTTCTCTCTCCCCTTGTGTTTGTGCGTGCTCTCGCGCTGTCTGTCTCTGACAAATAACTAACTAACTAAATAAAATCTTAAAAAAAAAAAAAACTATGAGAAAATCATAACACAAGTAATAAATATTTAGAACTGAGTGACAATCTAAGAACTATATATTGAAGCTTTTGGAAGGCACTAAAGTAACACGTAGAGGTAATATTAAGGTAGGGGCGCCTGGGTGGCTCAGGCAGTTAGGCCTCTGCCTTCAGCTCAGGTCATGATCCCAGGGTCCTGGGATGGAGCCCCGCATCGGGCTCCTTGCTCAGCAGCAGGGAGCCTGCTTCTCCCTCTGCCTTCCACGCCCCCGGCTTGTGTAAGCTCTCTCTCTCTCTCTGACAAATAAATAAAATCTTTAAAAAAATTAATATTAAGATACACCTGCATTAAAACACAAGAAAGATTATAAAACACTGAGTTAAACAACCAATTTAAGAACCTATAAAAAGGTGGCGCCTCGGTGGCTCAGTGGGCTAAAGCCTCTGCCTTCTGCTCAGGTCATGGTCTCAGGGTCCTGGGATCGAGCCCCGCATCGGGCTCTCTGCTCAGCGGGGAGCCTGCTTCCCCCTCTCTCTCTGCCTGCCTCTCTGCCTACTTGTGATTTCTGTCTGTCAAATAAATAAATAAAATCTTAAAAAGAAAAAGAACCTATAAAAAGAACAGAAGAGTAAACTCAAGGAAATATGAAGAAGGCAATAGTAAAGCTAAAATCTAAAAGCAATAAAGATTAAAAAATAAATCAGCAGGTACAATACCAAAATAATACCAAAAAAAACCCCAAAAGTAGTTATGCAGTAAAATTAATACAACAGACAAATCTTTAACAAGAGATTTACAAAGGACAAAATTAACAATAATAGGAATTACAATAAAGCGCGGGGTGAGGGCGGGGGGCGCCTAGATTGCTCAAACACATGATAATCAATGCTATGTCAGTACATTTGAAAATTTAGATAAAATAGATGGTTTTCTAGAAACACACAACTAACTCAAGAAGAAATAAAGAACCTGACGAGACCAATAAACATTCAAGAAGCTGAATCAGTTGTCCAGATCCTGCCTCTGAAATAGATTCCAGGAACAGCTGACTGCAGAGCCATGTTTGACCAGACTTAAAGGGACACAGAATCCCTGCATTATACGGGACTGTTTAGGACCTGGGAAAAAGGGAAGGCCGCCCAATTCATCCCGAGGTGCTACAACCTTGATGTCAAAGCAGCCAAGATGAGTAAAAACATGAGACATAGATGCAAAAATCCTAAATAATGTATTACTGATTCAAATTCAACAGCCTCTACAATTAAAAACCAAGTAGGAAATGATCAAGGAATGCAAGGGCAGTGGAAAAATCAACGTAATCTGTTCAATAACAGATTACAGAACACCAAAAACCATCTGAAGAGACACAACAAAAGCATTAAATCATGTTCAAAGTCCTTAGCAAATTCACATAGAGCGAACTTTCTTAATACCATAAAAAGCATATGAAAATATAAGGAGACTACAGCAAATACAAGTATTGGTAAAACGTTAGAACCATTCCTATCTTATTTGAGTCAGGAACAAGACAGCTTCTATCTATAATTTCATATAATACTAAAAAGTCTACCCAATACAATAAGACAAAAATGAAGATGTATAAAGATGAGATAGAAAAGACAAGTTGGGGGCGACTGGGTGGCTCAGTGGGTTAAGCTCTGCCTTCGGCTCGGGTCATGATCTCAGGATCCTAGGATCGAGTCCCATATCAGGCTCTCTGCTCAGCAGGGAGCCTGCTTCCTCCCCCTCTCTGCCTGCCTCTCTGCCTACTTGTGATCTCTCTGTCAAATAAATAAATAAAATGTTTTTAAAAAGAAAAGAAAAGTTGTTATCTTTATAGACAATGTGACGATCTACAAAGAAAATCTACTACCTAGCTTCTAAAAATAAGTTCAGCACGTTATTAGATATGGGAGCACCTCTACCTCCACAAAAACAAAAACAAAAAGCAAAACAAAAAAGTAATATGCTTTTCATAGCAATAAAATCTAAGCACCTAGTAGTATACTGAACAAAAAATTTACAAGACAGAAAAATCTACAACTGAAAGGCTTAAAAAGATATATTATGTTCATAGAAGGAAAAAGTTATAACAAAGTCAACTATCCACAAATTAATCTATAAAATTAAGGAAATTCCACTAAAAATTCAGAGTTCCCATGGAGATACACAGAAGGATGTTTTTTGAAGCACAACTAAAACATGACACTGGGGTGCCTTCAGCTCAGGTCAGGATCCCACCATCCTGGAATCAAGCCCCACATCGGGCTCCCTACTGGGCAGGAATCCTGCTCCTCCCTCTCCCACTCCCCCTGCTTGTGTTCCCTCTCTCACTCTCTGTCATAAGTAAATAAAATCTTTCAAAATAAATAAAATGAAATAAAACATGATACTGGAGTTTACCTAAGAATTCTGTCAGAGCGATGGATAAGTGAATCAACGTAGTTATTCTGTAGCCATGGGACCCTGGGATCGTGCAACACAGTAGCTGTACCCCCAGAACAGAACTCAATGCTATAGTTAAACAGGAGGCCCAGAGGGGTGCCTGGGGGGCTCAATCAGTGAAGCGTCTGCCCTGGGCTCGGGTCATGATCTCAGGGTCCTAGGATCAAGCCCTGCTTCCGGCCCCCCTGCTCAGTGGGGAGTCTGCTTCTCCCTCTCCCTCTGCTGCTCCCCCTGCTGGGGCTCTCTCTCGCTCTCTCAATAAATAAATAAAAATCTTAAAAAAAAAAAAGTGACCCAGAGCACATGGCCATCAGGGTGAGGGAGAATGCCCATTGCAGAAGACCATAGGGTGTACAGATACATACTCTGCCGCTGTAAACATGTGTAATTAAAAAATTAAACATAGAAAAAAGAGGGGTGGCTGGGTGGCTCATTCAGTTAAGCATCTGACTCCTGATTTTGGCTCAGGTCATGATCTCAGGGTCATGAGATCAAGCCCTGTGTCCTTCTCCCTGTGACCCTACCCCACTACAAAAATAATAAAACAAAATAAAATAAAAATACAAAAAAGATTATATATCATCTTCAGGATAATGGTTTCCTCAGGGAAAAAGGAAAGCAGGTTAGGGAGCTAGACTGAGAAGCGTTTTTTGTTCTTTTTGTTTGGTTGGGTTTTTTTGTTCTTTTTTTTGATAGAAAGGGAGAGAGAGAGAGGAGTAATACTGAGAGAGAGCCTGAGCAGGGGGTGGGGAGAGGGCAGAGGAGACTCCCTCAGCAACCAGGCCCCCAAAAAGGGTTTCGACAATGCCCGAACTGTTTTGAGTAGAAACAAAAAAGAAAGGGAGCAGAGTATTAACGTGAGTGTGGCATATGGGTGCTTTTTACAATGCCCGATTCGGGGTTCGATCCCAGGACCCTGAGATCATGAACTGAGCCAAAGGCAGAGGCTTAACCCACTGAGCCACCCAGTCGCCCCTCTCTTCAACCTTCTTATGGATGTCATTATGTTCTAAGAACTTCACTAGGAAGGATTTACAGAAAGGACAAGCTTGGGAAGCCGGTCAAGTGTGAGCTGGGGGCCAGAGACTCCATGTTCTACTGGAGTCCTAGGTCTACTCCAATCTGTTGTAGGGCAAGGCTTCCATGTCTCCCTGTTCCTTTCCTTTTTTGCTTAAATTCTCCTTTCACAGTGATTATGGACCAATAACGTGATTATCTTAAATTCCCAGAACAACAGTCCTAAAAGTTCATCGAGAAATGATATTCAGTGGTGATATTCAGAATTAAAGAAATTTTCTTTTTAAAATCTTAACGAATGTTGAGGGCACCTGGGGGGCTCAGTCAGTAAAGTGTCTGCCTTTGGCTCAGGTAATGATCCCAGGGTCCTGGGATCGAGTCCCACATTGGGCTCCCCGCTCAGCGGGGAGCGTGCTTCTCCCTCTCCCTCTGCCACACCCCCTGCTGTGCTCACTCTTGCTATCAAATAAATAAAATTTTTAGGGGCGTCTGGGTGGCTCAGTGGGTTAAGCCTCTGCCTTTGGCTCAGGTCATCATCTCAGGGTCCTGGGATCAAGCCCCCGCATTGGGCTCTCTGCTCAGTGGGAAGCCTGCTCCCCCATCGCCCCGCCTGCCTCTCTGCCTGCTTGTGATCTCTCTCTGTCAAATAAATAAAAGCTTTAAAAAAACAAATAAAGAAAGAAAATCTTTAGATATATAAAGTAAAATAAAATCTTAACCAATTTGAGGCCAATATTTTATAAATAAAACACATTTCTCTACAAAAGAGCCACAATTTTTTTTGCATTTGTCAAAAACCCTTCTGGAAACAGATGTCCTTGCATACCTCCTCAGGGACTCTATCAAGGCCGCTCTGGAATCAGGGGTTCTTGGAAGCTGTGGGGGAAGATGGGATTCCAGTGAGACATTTACTCTCTGCCAACTGGGCCCCAAGTGCATGACCAAATGTACTGACCACGCGAGGAGTGAGCAGGGCAGGGAGAAAGTGAGACACATAGTAGGGCCTCCTGAAGATGCTGCAACAAAGAAGAGCAGGTCCAAAGGCGTCACAGATGCCTGAAGCGTTAGAATGCCTTACTGACAGCTATGAAAACATCCATTTCCACAGAATCTCGCTACATTTCATAGGGTTGTCCCATTTCATGTCACGGCTGTGATATTCTACCATTTTTTCTTTTTTTTAAGATTTACTTATTTAGGGGCGCCTTGGTGGCTCAGCCGTTAAGCCTCTGCCTTCTGCTCAGGTCATGATCCAGAGTCCTGGGATCGAGCCCCACATCAGGCTCCCTGCTCAGTGGGGAGTCTGCCTCTCCCTCTCCCTCTGCTCCTCCCCCTGCTTGTTCTCTCTCCCTCAAATAAATAAAATCATTAAACGTAAAAATTAACAAACACACAAACCACCAAACCATGGCCTCATTCTTCTCCTCCTTTGTGGGCTCTACTCAACCATACTCATTGCTTCTCCTCAAGAAACCGAGTTTCACAGCTAAGACTCCGCGCCTCCTCACTATAGGGCCTGTGCTGGGACATCTGTCCTCAGTCACCCAACCACAGCCACCCTGTTGCGAGTGGCTCTGAGAACAGATGGGACAACGCCAGGAAGCAAGGCCCTACCTGGCCTCCATGACGGCGACGGGAATCTTTCCTGTGTGTTCGAACACTGTGATGGCCTTCTCCACATCCTGCCGTGCTTGGCTCTGGGGCTGGCTCCATACAGGGAGGGTGGGGAAGGAACAGAAGATTTCAAAGAGAAGACACGGAGCAGGGAAGGGTGCCATCTGCCTACCCTCGGACGCCACAACAACTGCCCCTGCAAGGCAAACAGCCCCGGGCTGGCTGCCGGCACAGCAAGGGGACATTCGGACAATCCGAGGCCAGCAAGACCACAGAAAGGGACTGACGGCTGTTTCACGCTCTCAGGAAGCTCACCCCTAGCAACAGGCCACCTCAGGGACCACTCACCACCTCTGAGACCCTCTGCCACCCTCTGACCGCCTTCAGGCGAACACAGGGTTCTGAAGAAAGACTCCGAAGCAGGAAGGGGAAGGGACTTAATTTTTCAGAGTTACCGAAATTATGAAACAACATGTGAATAATAAGTCTTAGATACCGACATTAAATACTTAAAACTATGGGGCACCTAGGCAGCTCCGTCTGTGAAGTATCTGCCTTTGGCTCAGATCCCAAGGGTCCTGGGATCGAGTCCCAGGTCGGGCTCCCTGCTCAGTGGGGAGTCTGCTCGCCCCTCTGCCCCTCCCCCTGCTCATGCTCTCTGTCTCGCTGTCTCTCTCTCAAGTAAATGAATAAAATCTTAAATAAATAAATAAATAAATAAATAAACTACTTAAAGATACTCATCTGTGGGGCACCTAAGTGGCTCAGTGGGCTAAAGCCTCTGCCTTAGGCTCAGGTCATGATCCCAGAGTCCTAGGATTGAGCCCTGCGTCGGGCTCTCTGCTCTGCGGGGAGCCTGCTTCCTCCTCTCTCTCTGCCTGCCTCTCTGCCTGTCAAATAAATAAAACCTTTAAAAAAATATATATATATATTCACCTAAAACTTTCATGGCAGCTATAAGGCCTCTCTGGCCACTCACGTTTAAGTAAGAGTCTTTTTTTTAAAGATTTCATTTATATTTTATCAGAGAGAGAGAGAAAGAATGAGCAGGGGGAGGGGCAGAGGGAGAATAGGACTCCCGGTTAAGCAGGGAGCCCAATGAGGGGCTCTATCCCAGGACTTTGGGACCATGACCTGAGCCGAAGGCAGATACTTCACTGACTGAGTCACCCAGCCGTCCCTAAGTGAGCCCTAAAGTAACATACACACAACAAACAGCCATGTGATATCTGCTTTATGTAAATACAGTTGACACTTTTTTCTGCAATTCTTAGAAACACGGGATCTTCCTCCCACCCCATTTTAAAGACCTCTTCAATGCAAACCCACGTGAATGAAGATCTAAAAGACAGACCAACCCTCCTGCACACTGTAACTCACCCCACCCTCCAGCTACAGCTGCTAGAAAAGGCTCAAGCGCTCCACTCCTGACTCCCAGGAAATCAGACTGTACTGGGTGGGCACAGGCAGAGGCCACAGGTGGCAACAGAACCGAGGTGACCTTACCTCTATGATGTCCCTGGCTGAAGACAAATCCTCGTAGAGGCCCATGTTTTCCATTGAAACCTGCAGAGGGGACACGGTGGGAACATGAGGCCCAGGCTTCTGAGGGGACAGGCTGAGGAGCGGCCCCTGCGGGGAGGGGAGGCCACCACTCACCTTCAGGTCTGCCAGACGCGTCTTGGCCAGCGCGACATAGTCCGTGAGGAGGGAGCGGTACTTGCTTGGCACCAGCGGTGGGTGGAGAATGTGCGCCTGCAGTCAGACAGCAGAGCAGCGCCCCACAGCCCGTGAACGAGGGGTGACTTCCTGGGGCAGCAGCAACAGCTCGCCGCCACCGCCTGAACTCACACCAATGGCTGGAAACTCAGAGGATGAGCCACAGACTCCAGGGGGCTCCAGCCACAGTTGGGACAGACAGAACCCCGGCTGAGGCTCTGTCTCTACGTGCGGCTGTGGCCTCTCCTTCCCACGCGGGCCTGGCCAGGGAGAGCGTGCGGCGGGGTGCCCGCACAGAGCTGGCCCTCACCCTCCGCAGCCTGGCACTGTCCCCAGTCTCTCCCCTGCAGCACAAACACAGGGGTGCCCCAGCCCCCGGGAGACGAGGGGTCAAGCCCTCAAGGCAGGCTGAAAGTTCTGAGCTTTCACTGGGTCATGGTACATTCTATATGATTCCTGGTCCCTTAGATCACATGTATTCTTTGGAATGTCATGGAAATTTCTGAATTACAAGAAGAATTAAGAACCAGTTTCTAGGGGCACCTGGGTGGCTCAGTGGGTTAAAGCCTCTGCCTTGGGTTCGGGTCATGGTCCCAGGGTCCTGGGATCGAGCTCAGCATCGGGCTCTCTGCTCCGCGGAGGGCCTGCTTCCTCCTCTCTCTCTGCCTGCCCCCCTGCCTACCTGTGATCTCTCTCTCTCTGTCAAATAAATAAATAAAATCTTAAAAAAAAAAAAAAAATAACCAGTTTCTAGTGCCCTATCCTTCAAACAATGCTGGGCAGAGTTATCTGATAAAAAAGAAAGCTTGGGGCGCCTGGGTGGCTCAGTGGGTTAAAGCCTCTGCCTTCGGCTCGGGTCGTGATCCCAGGGTCCTGGGATCGAGCCCTGCATCGGGCTCTCTGTTCAGCGGAGAGCCTGCTTCCCCCTCTCTCTGTCTCTGCCTGCGTCTCTTCCTACTTGTGATCTCTGTCTGTCAAATAAACAAATAAAATCTTAAATAAATAAAATAAAAAGAAAGCTTGCAGTAAGGAGGCATTCTTAATTACGGAATTCATGCAGATTGTTATTAAAAATGCAAACTCTAGGGGCACCTGGGTGGCTCAGTGGGTTAAGGCCTCTGTTTTTGGCTCAGGTCATGATCTCGGGGTCCTGGGATCAAGCCCCGCATAGGGCTCTCTCTGCTCAGCGGGGAGCCTGCTTCCCCGTCTCTCTCTGCCTACTTCTCTGCCTACTTGTGATCTCTGTCAAATAAATAAACAAAATCTTTTAAAAAAATAAAAAAATAAATGTAAACTTTAGGGGCGCCTGGGTGGCTCAGTGGGTTAAGGCCTCTGTTTTTGGCTCAGGTCATGATCTCGGGGTCCTGGGATCAAGCCCCGCATAGGGCTCTCTCTGCTCGGCGGGGAGCCTGCTTCCCCGTCTCTCTCTGCCTACTTCTCTGCCTACTTGTGATCTCTGTCAAATAAATAAACAAAATCTTAAAAAAATTTAAATAGGCAAACTCTATCTGAGGGTGTAAGGTCTTCCACCTGTGGAAGCAATGGCCATGGGTACTTTGAAGTATATCCTAGTTCTTCTTCAATAGAAAAATACATTATTTTATATGTTAACTGGAATTTAAATAAAAACCTGAAACTACCTAAAAATAAGCAAACAAATAATACATCGTTCAAAAACTGAACAGGAGCCTGTAGCGTGGCGTCCGCGACAACGACCCCCACCAAGCAGGTGCTTTCTGAGCCAGCACACACCTCCCCGTCCTGCTGAGGGACTGTGTGCTGTCACCGACAGCTCCCAGGGACAGACAAGGCGCCAGTCCCTGAGCACGTCAGCAGCACCCACGTGGCACCCGCAGCCGAGAGCACAAGCACATCCCTGGTGGGAAGGCCCGCGGCAGGGCCAGTGGGGGGACGCCCAGGAGCGCGGGCCACTGCTCACCTGCAGGTACCGGGGCGCCTCAAAGGGCACGAGGTCCGACAGGAACTTGAAGAGGAAGACCAGTGTCTTCTTGCTGCCGCTGTGGAAGCCCCTCGTGTTCCCAAAGGAGGCCTGGAGGGACAGGCCGGGTGAGGGCCAGGCGGCTGGCTCCATGAGGGGCCACACCACCCACGCAGGGACACGGCAGTGGCGACAGACACAGGCTCGGCTGCACCCTAAGGGAAACAGCCACGCAGGCCCCAGCAATTCCACCGTGCATGGCTCTGCCTGGCTGGGTAGACGGGCTGAAAACTTACAGCAAAGATGAAAACCCCATTCCTCCAGGGAACAGTAACTGCGCTCTTGGTGACCCTCAGAAGCACAGTGTATGAGCTGCCCTCACACGGCCGTTTCCTCAGCAAATAAACACATTCCACATGAAGCCACTTCCAAACCACGGTAACTCCCAGACTCTTCTGTGAGGACAAGGTCACTGAAAGGGAGGGGGCCAAGAAGGGCAGCCCCTGGCGCCAATGAAAGTGCCCAGCTCACAAAGACCTAAGTGGGCCCTTGCAGGAACTGAGGGCCCCTGGACATTCCAGAACGGACACCAGCCCTGAAGGGCCTCGAGGTCTGCTGAGAACGGAACACCCAGCCACACGAAGTCCTGCCGTGGCCCAGCTCACCACAACGCCACAGCCTCTGTCACTGCCTGGAGGCCTGCAGCACCTTCATCAAAATGCCAGAATCCGGTCAGAATTCTTCTGAACAGGACAGTGGTGCAGACACAAGAAGCCACTGGGTAAGGGGAAGATGGCGGAAAAGCAGGAGGACCGCAGGCTCGCCTTGTCCCACAGACACAACTAGATAACTCAAATCATCCCAAATGCTCCAGAAAGCGACCTAAAGACTGACAGAACAAACTCCATAACATTATAAAACCAGGAGTCAACTGCAAGAAAAAATCTGGAAAAACTACAAATACACGGAGGTTCCACATGCTACTGAAGATGAATGGGTCAACCAAGAAGTCAAAGAAAAAAAAGTACATGGGCACAAATGAAGATGGACACAGACGGTCCAAACCTTTGGGATGCGGAGAAGTGGTTCTAAGAGAGAAGTTTACAGAAATTCAGGCCCCCCCTCATGAGGCGAGGAAAATCTCAAATACACAACCTAACCTTACACCTAAAGGAGCTAGAAAAGGAACAACAAACAAAACCTAGGACCAGCTCAAGGAAGGAAATAATAAAGATGAGAGCAGAAAAAATGCAGATGCTAAAACCAAAAAAAAAAAAAAAAAAAAAAAAAAAGGAAAACAACAGATCAATGAAATCAGGAGCTGGTTCTTTGAAAAAAAGCTATAAAAACGATGGATCTCTAGTCAGACTTATCAAGAAAAAAAGGGAAAGGACTTCAATAAACAAAATCACAAATGAGAGAGAAGTAACAACCAATACCACAGAAATAGGAACAATTATAAGACATTATGACAGAAAAACATGCCAACAAACTGAACAACCTGGAAGAAATGGATAAACCGCTAGAAACACATACCCTCCCCAAACTGAAAGAGAAGAAATAGAGACCTGGGGTGCCTGGGTGGCGCAGTTGGTTAAGCAACTGCCTTCTGCTTGGGTCGCGATCCCGAGTTCCGGGATCTTCGAGTCTGCTTCTCCCTCCCTCCCTGACATTCTTTCCTCTCACGCTCGCTCTCAAATAAATAAATAAATATTTTTTTTTAAAAAAGAAGAAGAAATAGAAAACTTGAACAGATCGATTTCCAGCAAAGAAATTCAGTCATTAATAAACTCCCAACAAACTGAATTCCAGGCCAGATGAATTCTACCATTTGTGTGTGTGTTTTTTATTTATTTGACAGACACAGCGAGAGAGGGAACACAAGCATGAGTAAGAGAGGGAGAAGCAGGCGTCCCGCTGAACAGGGAGCCTGACAAAGGACTTGATCCCAGGACCCTGGGACCATGACCCGAGCCAAAGGCAGATGCTCAATGACTGAGCCACCCAAGTACCTCAGCAATCCATAAATTTAATGCAAACCCTACCAAGATACCAACAGCATTCTTCACAGTAGAACAAACCATCCTAAAATTTCTATGGAGTGACAAAAGACCCTAAACAGCCAAAGCAACCTTGCGGGGGAAAAAAAGAGAGCAAAGCTGGGGGCATCATAATTCTGGACTTCTAGTGCTCATGGGATGCCTGGCTGGCAGTCAGTAGAGCGTAGGACTCTTGATCTTGCGGTTGTAGGTTGAAGTCCCATGTTGGGTGTAGAAATTACTTAAAAATTAAAAAAATAGGGGCACCTGGGTGGCTCAATGGGTTAAGCCTCTGCCTTCGGCTCTGGTCATGATCTCAGGGTTCTGGGATCGAGCCCCTCGTCTGGCTCTCTGTTCAGCAGGGAGCCTGCTTACTCCTTCTCTCTCTCTGCCTGCCTCTCTCCCTGCTTGTGATCTCTGTCTGTCAAATAAATAAATAAAATCCTTAAAAAAATTTCTTTAAAAAAATTTTAAAAAATAATCATAAGACAAACTTTAGAAATCTTATAAAGCTGTAGTCATCAAGACATTATGTTACTCACACAAAAATAAACACATAGATCAAAACAGAACAGAAAATGCAGAAATGAACCCACAACTCTATGGTCAAGTAATCTGCAACAGAGCAGGAAAGATGGTCCAATGGAGAAAAGACAGTCTCTTCAACAAATGGTGTTGGGAGAACTGGACAGCCGCATGCAGAAAGAACCTGGGCCCTTTCTTACACCACACACAAAAACACAACCAAAATGGATTAAAGAGGGGCGCCTGGGTGGCTCGGGTTGAGCCTCTGCCTTCAGCTCAGGTCATGGTCTCAGGGTCCTGGGATCAAGCCCCGCATCGGGCTCTCTGCTCCGCGGGGAGCCTGCTTCCCCCTCTCCCTCTGCCTGCCTCTCTGCCTGCTTGTGATCTCTGTCAAATAAATAAATAAAATCTTTTAAAAAAAAAGCAAGCCAGCAGATGGGAAGAGAAGCACCCCCACATCACCATTCAACTCCCACCAACATACAAGGGGCAGCATTTCCCTCCATCTCATCGGATACACAGCAGGGTCAGGGACCCCTGGCAGCACGCACTCTGCCAAGAGTGAGCCCCAGGATGCGCTGGAAACAGGACGAGAAACAAGCCGCCAGAGGAGAGCAGTGTCCGACAAGTACCTACATGAAGGCCCAGAGGGGCAGACACATCCCCAGATGTGGGGCTGCAGCTGCAGGTACTGGTACTATCACTCCAGGGAAAAGACAGTTACAAGTACACCGAGTGAGCTGAGAACCGGGATTCCGGACCCTGAAGGGCCCAAATTCAAGGTCATCACATTGGCCTTTTTACATTAACATTCTCAAAATAAAGATTAAAAGAGATTTTCAAACACTGACATACACACAAGCATCTGTCAAGCTCACCCAACCTTTCACTTAAATCGCGCGCATCTTCTATAAACTGTATCTCAATAAAACGGAAAAGGTAGAAGTAAAAAAAAACCCACAACACCCCACCATCAACGCAACATGTGCGAAGCATTCCCGTCCGTATGTCGCTCACAAACTCAGCAAATCCCAGGCCCGGGGACACCTGGTTGGACCAAATGACCTGGACATAGGTCTTGGCGGACAGAAACCACATGCTGGCACAGGCCGGCTCTGAGGACCAGCGAGGGAACCCTGGCTGAGGGCACGGCCAGAGCCCCTGCGCGTCCAGCGGACAGCCCTGGCCAACAGCTCTTGCTGGGAACACAGGGGTGAGGAGAGGAGAACAAACACCGTGCCCACCCATCCTCCCCAACATGCCGGCACAGGCTGGGCCAAGGCAGCTTTGACTGGTGCAGCCGCCCTCAGAGCTGGGGAGGGTGGGCCCCCCCACAAGCAAGTGACAATCAGGCCACCACGCAGCGTGCCAGGCAAACCTAAAACCTCTACAAGGACTCAGATGGCTCTTTACCCACCAGATTGACGCGCTCCCAACCCTCAAAGTAGACGTGTGTCTAGACGCCCCCACGGCAGCAGCCCTGGCAGGTCTGGGCACTGTGGCATGGACGGGGCAAGAAACCGGGGCAGCGTCCACCGAGGGGGGGGGCCAACGAGGACATACATGGCGCAGACCCGCCACAACCGTCTTCACGCTTTCCCGACGGCACCCCCTGACCTGGGGACCCAATCCGGCAGGCGCAGTGGCCCCGACGGGAGGGCCAGCCCCCGGACAGGGCAACACGGGGCCCCTGGGGAGGCAGGCAGAATACGACCACTGAACACGAGTGTCCCTGGGACGGCGAGCCAGGGGCCCAGCCGCCAGCGCGTACCGCCAGAGGTGGGGGCTCACCCGGAACCAGTCTGGGTAGGATGGGAACACGGAGGGGCCCTCCAGCGCAGCCTGTCGTGCCACCAGGAACGCGGTGACCATACTGTCCAGGTCGCAGCTCTCAAACGCACGGGCCAGCAGTCGGGCCACCCAATCTAGGAGGGAAGGACCTGTGAGGGCTGGCAGTCGAGGACTTGCATGCTGCTAGGGGCAGGGCACACTGGGTGGGAGCGTGTGCATGCCCAGCACCAAGGGCAGGAGACTGGGTCATGAGGGCCCGGAGCAACCCAACACCAACCACACGCGGCTCCACGGGACGCAGATGGAGGGCATGGACGAGAAGGCCCAGGGAGCCCTTCACGCAAGGAGCAGAGCAGCGAGCAGCCACCTCCGCCCGCGGGCTCAGCCACCAACAGTGGGACCCGCACACATGCGCCGGGGACTCCCAGCCAAAGGCACCTTTAACCAGTCGCTGCGCCTCGGGCAGGCAGATCGCCAGTGTAGACACACAGGAGAGCACGTGCTGCCAGTTCACCTCGTGTGTTTCTAGAACCTCCTGCAAGTGGCCAAGCAGCTCCTCGGGGCACAGTGCGGCGAAGAGCTGCAAGAGAAGGTCCCCAGCTCAGCTGCGGACACAAGCCACTCCTCGGACAGCTGGGCCTCACCCCCACCCCACTTCCAGAGACACACCTGCCGCTGCCCTCAGGGCCAGTGTGACCAGCAACAGGTCTCCTTTCAAGAAGGGGTTCTGCCCACATTACAAGTCCAGCCTCTGGGCCCCCAGGGGTCTAGCAGGAGCGGCCACGGTGTGCGGAGCCGCCGGCCTTACCCTCCCTGGACGGGAGCGCCGGGGCCCTGTGGCCACCGCCGCCAGCCCGGGAGCACGTCACCCACCTTGCGGTACAGACTGGTGAGCAGAGGGTGGGTCTTCGCGAAGGTCCACTCTCTCTGCATCCGAACAGCATCCGAAACTTCATTCAGGAGTGAAAAGAGACAAAAACGCCACTCAGCCATCATGGAAAGCTGTCTTAATTTGCATTTTTTCCAATCATTAGCAAACATTCCTGTTCGTGAACCGTTTTCTGCTATCGGGTGTGTCTTTGGCCCAGTTCCGTGTTGCTAACCCCTTACCACATCTGCTGTATTTTCTAACCCGTCAATTCTTGAACTTTGCTCTTTTCAACTCTAACGGTGGGTAAGCCATCAGCGAGGACGCTGCTGGAAGGGTGTCTGGCTGCAGCAGGCCAGAGTGCAGAATGGCAAGTGCCAGAAGCTTCCCTCGTGCTACCTGACGACCCTGCCCGGGGACACAGTGCCACACATAGAGCGAGCTCGCTGGGCACGCTGTTCGTTTCAGTCTCCCCAGGAACCTGAACACTTGCCATCACCATCACTGAACAGATGGCGATGGTGATCACCCCAAGGACACTCGTGGGCACATGACATGGCATGGACCATTTCTGGAAAGAGTCTATAACTACAGCTGACCCCTTCAACAAGACAGACTTGAGATGTGTGGGTTCACTCACATGCCGCTTTTTCTTAATACAATACAATCGCCAATGTGTTCTCTTCCTTATCGTGTCTGAATGTTACTGCCTCTGCTCTAACTTACTTTAATGTAAGAACACAGTACACAGCACATGTCACATACAAAATATGTATTAATCAAGTGGTTCTCACCAGGAAAGCTGTTAGTACTTATGTCTGGGAAAATCTAAAGCTACGGATGCCTGGGTGGCTCAGTCGGTTAAGCCTTCGGCTCAGGTCATGAACCCAGGATCTCGGGATGGGAGTCCTGCATTGGGCTCCTTGTCCAGCAGGGAGCCTGCTTCCCTCTCTGCCTCTGCTTGCTCTCTGCCTGCTTGTGCTCTCTGACAAATAAATAAATACAATCTTAAAAAAAAAAAGCTAGGGACGCCTGGGTGGCTCAGTTGGTTGAGCGGCTGCCTTCGGCTCAGGTCATGATCCCAGCGTCCTGGGATCGAGTCCCACATCGGGCTCCTTGCTCAGCAGTGAGCCTGCTTCTCCCTCTGCCTCTGCCTGCGCTCACTCCTGCGCTCTCTGACAAATAAATTAAAAAATTTAAAAAAAGCTATATGCAGATTTTTAACTGCACAGGGGTCAGGGTCCCTCGCCCCCACATCAGTGCTTATATGATAGAGGATTTATCATAGAAGAATCTAGAAGTCCACTCTGATAACTAGATACTCAAAATCTATTGAGAAAAGACCATAGACAGGTTTCATGTTAAATGTATTTCTATTTCGATGATGACACGGTTGACAGTTCCCCTTCGCATACCTTGTTAATTCTGAATTTTCTTTGAGAATGTGGAACTTTCAAATTAAAAGATACCTAACACTCATGTGCCCTCGAGTCTTAAGCAGTCTCAGCGCTAACATTCAGGGCCCACGCTCCCATGAGGGAGGCAAACAAGGGGCGGTCCAGGAACCCACCTCTCAGCACAGGCTTGTGAATTAGCACCTGAGTCAGAGTATGACTGAAAAATCTCTTTGGCGCATCTGCTGAAATTGTCCCGCCATACATGTGTCCGCAGAACACGCCGAACCTGCCAACACAGCAGTGAGAGGTCCCCACAGGGCTGACATCACCACACACACCCCAGCAACAGCTCATCAAAGGCCACTGTCCACCAAGGTTACATGCACCCTGAGGCGCCCAATCCCAAGTTCAGGGGGCACACATGAAGCATTCACTAGCCAGGCCAAGAAGTCTAAGGGCATGGGAGGGGGGCACCTCTGTCAGTGAAGCCTCTGTCTTCAGCTCAGGTCATGATCTCGGGGTCCTAGGATCGAGCCCCACATCGGCCCCCAAACTCAGCAGGGAGCCTGCTGCTCCCTCTCCTCCCATCTTGTGCTTTCCCTCTCTCTAAGTAAATAAATAAAAGAAAAGAAGCCCAGAGAAGGGCAGGTTCCTTAAGAAAGAAGCTTCCCATGGAGTAGGACAGCTGGAAAAGGAAGGCTTTCCCTTTGGAAACATGCCAACCTCACAAAGCCTCAGTCTGCCCATCTGTGAAATGGGGATCGCGGGCAGCTGGGCAACAGCCAGGCTGGCGCAAAGCACCTGGCACCCACACGCACTCAGATGCAGTAACGGTTCCTAAAGCCAAGGACATCTCGTGCCAGGAGGGGAAAGAACAACAATGGGCAGGACATCACTGATGGGGCAGGAAGGACAAAGGCTGTCGGGGCTGCCTGACAGTGGGGCCCTAAGGGCACTTCAGTGAGCCAGGGTCAGAGTCACTGAAGCTCTCCCCAGTTCCCCAGGTAGAAGAGCTCCCATCACACGAGTCACAGGGAGACACTGGACAGGAAGGGCAGCCGTGGGACCTGCTGCCCTTCCGGGTAGACAGAACCCTAGAGCAATCTTTTTTAAAAAAGGAAATTTAAGGGGCGCCTGGTGGCTCAGTGGGTTAAGCTTCTGCCTTCCGCTCAGGTCATGATCTCAGGGTCCTGGGATCAAGCCCCGCATCGGGCTCTCTGCTCAGCAGGGAGCCTGCTCCCTGCCCCCCCCCCCCGCCTCTCTGCCCAACATATAAGCTCTGTCAGATAAATAAATAAATAATAGCTTTAAAAAAATAAAAGACTTTTTTTAAAAAAAGGAAATTTAAAAGGAAACAAATACATCCATAGTCATTCCCTGACTCCCAGGACATGAGTTTGAGCATTCCGGTCAGGCGTGTTACAAAAATGCATAAAACTGAGAGACAGAGCAACGCTGTATGAACCGTGCAAGCGACGTGCAGCATGATCCAGCTCGCTAGAGCAACTGAAGCATAGGCAACTGGGGCAGAACAGTGAGAGGCTGGAGGGATTTGCAAGGCCTGGGAATGTGGGAAAACTCTCCTGGATTCCCAGGAAAGAACCAGCTTCCAGGCCAGCCTCCCCCATTACTGTGGAGCAAACCCGACCCCCCAATGACCAATCCTAATGCGTAGCTCCAGAGAGCCACGCAGAGAGAAAGCTAATGTGGCAAAATTGTGACCACGGGGACGTGTGAGCACCGGCCCTGGGGAGCAGAGGGCCTGGGGCCCTGGCACAGGGGGAGAGCCCAGACAGTGAGAAGGTCGCTCCAGGGGTGCCCTGGGTGGGAATGTGGGCTCACACCAGGAGTGCAGACCCCCACGTGACAGAGGGTTCAGGCAGAAGGGGGCCGGCCGGCCTCCCGCCTCATCTTCAGAAGCATGTGGGCCAGAAGGCTCCCAGTGCTCTCCAGCGGGCGACCTCCCAGGACACTGTCCCAGTGGCAGAGAACCACGAGCAGCAGTCAGCCGCTGAGGCTTCAGGAGTGGTTCAGACACCTAGGACCTTCAAGAGGTCTAAGCAAGCCCAGCAGGCCTGCCCCCAGGACGTACCAGCTCTTCACTGTCCTGTATGCTGGGGATCCGTCCTGCAACCCGGTGGCCAATGCCTCAAGAGCGACTGATGACAGGTGGCAGGAACAGAAAACACAATAGTTCAGCCTCACAATCCACAAAAAATGACCCTGACCAGCTACTCCCCGACAAATCAGGTAATGAGTCTTTGAGAAAGGAAAGCTCAATTTCCAGGTAAGAGACCCCATTGGCCTCCTACACCCCCTAGGAGTACAGGCCCCTCAAACAATCCAATGGTACCAAAGACAAGCCTTTTAAATCCATCAAACGTCGGAAGCAATAAAACGCTTCCCTAGTTAACTGTTAAACCGGCTGTCATTCGTGGCTCCGGACACTAGATGCAAAGCCACTGAGAACTGAAAGCGGGATGAAGAGTCGAGGTAAGTTCAGGTGAGTACTTGTACTGGAAAGGCAGGAAGCCCTGGGAACCCCTGATTAGCCAACTAGCTGCTGCCCAGCCTGGGGCTCAGCACAGACAACTCACAGACCAGCATCCGCTGCAGCACGGTCACCGCGACCTGTCAAAGCAGAACACGGGCCACGGTTACTCACCTCGGGGTGCTGCCCAGGGACACAAGCAGTCACCCTACAGGAAAATGAGAAAGTGCCACACACACAGCCCTACACGGGGGAGACCCAGCAGAGCAAAAGGCAGACTTCCTGCAAGGATCCACCGCGATCCCCAGGACCTCTCTCAGCGTGGCCCCAGGCCCTGGCCTCACCCTGCCAGTCTCCCACAGCCCGGGGCTCACGGGGTCTGAACAGAGTTTTGCTGTTAAAAAGCTCTCCAATTCTGGGGCATGCTGAAGGCTTTCACCCGCAAGAACTGTGGAAACCAGAAAATGGTGGGAGACATCCCTGCTTTGTTCCATTTCCTCACGTCCACTAGACACAGGGAGTAAGCACTAGGGGAGCACCTCAGGAAAGTAACAGTACGATCTCCCATCAAAGCTTATAAACGGGGGCACCTGGGGAGCTGTCATTAAGCGTCTGCCTTCGGCTCAGGTCATGATCCCAGGATCCTGGGATCGAGCCCCATGTCATCTGTCGTGTTTCCTCTCCCTCTGCCCTTTTCCCCAACCCTTCCTGGCCACTTGTGCTAATAAAATCTTAAGAAAAAGAAAAAAAAAAGCTTATAGACGCATGTGGGGTCACTGGTCCTAGAACTTCCATTTTCGTCACAAGCCACTTCCAGATTCTCCGTTCGACTTTCTTACCCGGGCCACATATGCAGGCTCCACACCTCTGAGATCCGAGTTTTTCTGAAATCCTCTCAACACGAACAACTGCACAAAATCTGGAAAACCACAGAACCCAAGGACGGACATGCGCCATGGATCCCGCAGGGCCCCGACCTCCCCACACCCGGGAAGGTGCACACCCTCGTCTGTCCTTCCCGCCTCACTCCCCACGCACAAGCCTTCGTTGGCCCAACCACCCCAAACCTTCCTGAACCAGACCGCTTCTCACTGCTCTTTCTGAAAGGGAAATATTCAGAATCAAGTTTACGGGAAGGATTTTTCTCTTAAAACCAAGTATGTGGGGACGCCTGGCTGCCTCAGTCGGTGGAGGGGGTGACGCTTGACCTCAGGGGTGTTAAGTCTGAGCCCCACGCTGGGTGTAAAGATCACTTTAAAAAAAGAGGGGGGACGCCTGGGTGGCTCAGTTGGTTAAGCGGCTGCCTTTGGCTCAGGTCATAATCCCAGCGTCCTGGGATTGAGTCCCACATCGGGCTCCTTGCTCAGCAGGGAGCCTGCTTCTTCCTCTGCCTGCCTCTCTGTCTGCCTGTGCTCACTCTCTCTCTCTCTAACAAATAAATAAATAAAATCTTTAACAAAAAAATAAAATAAAATAAAATAAATTAAAAAAGAGGGGGGCACCTGGGTGGCTCAGTGGGTTAAAGCCTCTGCCTTTGGCTCAGGTCATGATCTCAAGGTCCTGGGATTGAGTCCCGCATCTGTTCAGCGGGAAGCCTGCTTCCTCCTCTCTGTCTCTCTGCCTACTTGTGATCCCTCTCTCTCTGTCAAATAAATAAATAAAATCTTTAAAAATAAAAAAGCATCTAAGTTTTTCCTGTGGGTTGTCTCTCAGGCAATCTCCTAAACATACAACGAAATACCGGTTCTAGAAGGACGAGAAGCATTACATTCTGGGGAACAAGGGAGGAAACAGACCCCTACCTTCTGAAAAGATTAGAAGATTTTTTTGTCTCATCTTCGATTTAAACTTAAACTCTGAGTCTAGACTCAGGAACTCATAAGGAGCTCACATCCATCACCAAGAAAGTTTTAGGAAAAAGGAACACCTCTTTTGCAATGTAAAAAAATTCATAGGCTACCCATATGAAACATTCCACTTCTCATCTAATTTTTTATTTATACATTTTGTCCTTCAAACATTACTGGCAATGGCCAGGATCTGCTGGCTCAGAGGGGAGCCAGAGACAGGGCCTACTCTAAGGGAAAGGCACCCAGAAAAACAAGTGTGACAAGAGACAGCCACTCTGAGCTGCTGCCCATGACAGCACGGTGCCCCTGCTCTCACCCCGAGTCTGACGTTTAGATCAGGCTGTAAGCTCAGCACGATTGCCACAGTTCCTACTTTGCTTTTCCTGAGCACCTTTTAAAATAACTGCTTAGAACAGAGTCCACAAAAAGTCAGTGGCCTCAGGCCCAACTACCATACAAGTAACAGGTGCCTGCTCTGTCTCCACCTCACTCATGGTCTTCCCCAGCTCCCTGCACCCCTCCTTCTCTGGGATCTGAAAGTACAAATTCCTGTGGCTTTACTTCTCTCCGTGAGTGCCCTGAAGCTGCACCTCCAGTCAACATGGCTCTGGGGGAGTTTATTCCCGGAATGGGGTTGCTTGGGTGCTAAGGAAGCTACGGAACAACCCCACGTGGGTGGTTGTGCCTCCTAATCCAGCAGGTCATAATCTGCATATTTTAAACACACCAGCGATAGGCCCCCAAACACAATGGGGCAACTGACGGACTTTATCAAAGCTTGCACACCATTCAGGGGTAAGCAGACCCACGCAGCAGGTCCAGGTAAAGACGGTTCCATTCCAGATTCCTAGGCTAGGGTAGGGCTGTCCATTTCCCACAGACCCCCTCAGCAGAAAACATTCCCATGGACCTCAACTCTGCCCATGAACCTGCCTCTGGTGTGCACTTACCAGAAAGCATAGTCCGGGCAATGTCAGTGTGCTGAGTGGACGCTTCCATCTGCTCACACAGAAGGCACAGGTCCCTGAAGAGCCACGCAACCGTGGACTGAGTGTCGGCATGACTAGGGACAAAGCACACAACTCACCCCGGGCTCACCACCGTCCCGAATCTATCGGGCCCTCTTCTTCCACACGCACTTCACTAGGAAGCCTAGGCACTGAGAACCAGCTGGCAGCTCCCTGGGCTGTCCCCTGAAGTCAGGAGAGGGCCACTGACACCCAAGAGCTGGTGGGGAGGCTGTTACTGGCATTAAAAAGAATCATTTTCAAAGAGCATAACTGGAATAGCTTACTAGTACTTGGGGAAAAAAAAGAGAAAATAATCAGAAAGAAAGAAAACAGCAATTTTAGGCTGTCACAGGCCAGATGTTGGTCAAGGGCCTCAGCCACGCAGAACCGTCTGGGGAGCCTGGATCTGGAAGCGGCGGCGGGCGGTGTCCTCACCTGACAGACATGCCCTTTTCTGGGGCCAACAACGTCTGGCACCTTTTCCTGTGCTTGGCCTTATGTGTACCCTCTTTGGACAAGTGTCTACTGAAATCCTTAGTCCATGTAATTAAATTGTCTTTTTATCGTTGAACTACAAGTTCTTCATTCTAGATGCCAGATTATCAGATCCATGACTTGCCAAAAATGTCTTCCATTCTATGGACTGTCTTTTCACGGTCTTAGCAGTGTTGAGACACACAAGTTTTATAACTTGGTGAAGCATTAATTTTCCTTCTACGTTTCCTTTTGTTGCACGCGTTTTAGGCACCCTGTCCAGAAAACAACCGCCTAATCCAAGCTCATGCAGATGTAACCCCAGATTTTCTTCTAGAGGTTTTAGGGCTTTAGCTCTCAGGTCGAGGTCTTGGATGCACTCTGACTTAGCTGCTGCGTGTGGTGTGGAACATGGGTCTGACTTCATTCTTTTGCATGTATATGTCCAGTTGTCCCAATACCATTCGTAAAACCGACCATTTTCCCCCATTTGACGTCTTGGCACCCTTGTCAGAAATCAACTGACAGGGCACCTGGTGGCTGAGTGGGTTAAGCATCTGACTCTTGGTCATGAGCTCAGAGTTGTGAAATCGAGCCCTGCACTCAATATGGAGTCTGCTTGGGATTCTCTATCTCCCTCTGCCCCTCCTGCTTGTGCTCTCTAAAATAAATAAATAAAACTTTAAAAAGATAATTAATGATGGCCACACCTGGGTGGCTCAGTAGGTTAAGCATCTGCCTTTAGCTCAGGTCATGATCCCAGAGTCCTAAGGATTGAGCCCTGCATCAGGCTCCCTGCTTAGCTCCCTGCTTAGCGGGGAGCCTGCTGCTCCCCCTGCTTGTGCTGTCTAATAAATAAGTAAAATCTTTAAGAAAAAAAAAATCAATGACAGAAATGTAGGGCTTTACATTTGGACTAGAAATCCTGGCCCACTGCTCTAGGTCTACCCTTAGGCGAGCACCACAGGCCAGCTCTATAGTAAGTTCTGAAAATAGGACCTGATCCCCCCAATGTTGTTCTTCTCTCTAAAGAATTTTTGGCTACTCAGGGCCCCCTGCACCTCCACTTCAGTATCGGAATCAGCTTGTCCATGTATGGAAAAAAGCCAAGTTAGGTTTTGATGGAGATCAAACCACATGCATCAGTCGGGGGGGGGGGGGGGGGCGCTGCCCTCCTAACAGCATCAGGTGTTCTAGTCCATGAGCAGGGAATGTCTGTTTCTCTAGCTCTTAAAGCCAGGGGCCTGAATGAAATTTTAACTTCCTTTTTAGATTGTTCACGTTCTTGTATAAAAACACAACTGATTCTGCATGTTGGGGTTGTTTCCTGCAACCTTGCTAAGTTGCTGATGAGCTCTAATACTTCTCAGTGTAGATTCCTTAGGGTATTCAATACGCAAGATGCTGTCCTCTGCAAACAGTTTCGCTCTTCCCCTCCCAATCTGGACGCCTGTTTAAATCCCCCTATTCCCAGGTACATGAGTCAAGAAATCTGTTTTTCATAGTTAAAATTTGTCAGCCTAAGACCTGGGCCTTATATCATAGTTAGGCCTTTCCTACTACAAGATAATAGGGTCATCTTCCGTGATTTCTTTTTTTTTTTTTCAAGATTTTATTTATTTATTTGACAGAGAGAGATCACAAATAGGCAGAGAGGCAGGCAGAGAGAGAGGGGAAGCAGGCTCCCCGCTGAGCAGAGAGCCGGATTCGGGGCTCAATCCCAGGACCCGGGATCATGACCCAAGCTGAAGGCAGAGGCTTTA
The DNA here is from genome assembly GCA_003697995.1 of Taxidea taxus jeffersonii. Classification (NCBI taxonomy): domain Eukaryota; kingdom Metazoa; phylum Chordata; class Mammalia; order Carnivora; family Mustelidae; genus Taxidea; species Taxidea taxus. Next base: position 110,871 of record ML105395.1, read on the forward strand.
ACCCACTGAGCCACCCAGGCGCCCCTCCACGATTTCTTCTAGTACTTTCATAATCTCATTTCCCCCCCGTGATTTACCTAGAATTTTTTTGGTCTAAGGTGAAGATCCAACTTTTCAAATCGAGATGTGACCCACATGTCACAATGCCACTGATTTCAACACAGACTTTTCAATAGTGCTTCAGGGTTCCCCAAACTAGACACTCAGTTTCTCCTGACCTGATGACAAGTATACCCATCTCTCGCTTTCTGCCCGGCTGCCAAGAGCATGGCAGGCCAGAGCTCCCAAGGCCTCCTCTGTGTGCGTTCAGATACAGTCACCCTCCTCCGCCTTCCAGCAGGGGTGCTCAGCTCTCCCGCCCTGCAGTCCTGTAGGACCAGACTAAGCACCACACTGCTGGCTTAGGGCAAGTCTATCTCAAGCCTCCCAGGTCGTTTACCACAGGTCTATCTTCCTTCTGCTTCCAAAACTTTGCTCCTCCCATCTCTTCTCTTTTACTGCCCTCTGTAAGCAGTTATCTTTGAATTAAGTCACTTTCCTTACTCTTGATGGGACTTCAGGAGGAAATAAAAGTAGGTACACACATTCTATCAACCATATTTATCTGAATATCTTTTTTTTTTAAGATTTTATTTATTTTTCTAAAGGACAACACAAGTAGGCAGAGAGGCAGGCAGAGAGATAGGAGGAAGCAGGCTCCCCGCTGAGCAGAGAGCCCGATGTGGGGTTCGATCCCAGGACCCTGAGATCATGACCTGAGCTGAAGGCAGAGGCTTTAACCCACTGAGTCACCCAGGCACCCCTGAATATCTCTTTTGAATTTTTTTTTTTAATTTTTCTATGGGGGTTGGCTGGGTGGCTCAGTGAGTTAAGCTGCCGCCTTTAGCTCAGGTCATGATCCCAGGGTCCCGGGATCAAGTCCCACCTCCAGCTCCTCGATCAGCAGGGAATCTCCCTCTTCCTCTACCTGCCACTCCCCTTGCTTGTGCCTGTGCACTCTCTCTGTCTCTCTCACGCTCTCTGACAAATAAATAAATCTTTAAAAAAATTCTTTTCAGGGTGCCTGGGTGGCTCAGTTGGTTGGGCAACTGCCTTTGGCTCATGTAATCTTCCTGGAGTCCCAGGTTTGAGGCCTGCATAGGGATCCCTGCTCAGTGGGGAGTCTGTTTCTCCCTGACCCTCCCCCATGTCGTTCTTTCTCATTCTCTATCTCAAATAAATAAGTCTTTAAAAATAATTTTTTCTAGGTAAGAAAGGTTAAGAAGTTCATTTTATTTTTTGTAGTAATCTCTATACCCAACATGGGTCTCAAACTCGAAACCCTAAAATCAAGTCTTACGCTCTTCCAACTGAGCCAGCCAGGCATCCCCTTTAAAAAAATTTTTTTTAAAGATTTTTCTTTGATGGGGCGCCTGGGTGGCTCAGTGGGTTAAGCCGCTGCCTTCGGCTCAGGTCATGATCCCAGGGTCCTGGGATCGAGCCCCGCGTCGGGCTCTCTGCTCAGCAGGGAGCCTGCTTCTCTCCTCTCTCTCTGTCTGCCTCTCCGCCTACTTGTGTGATCTCTGTCAAATAAATAAATAAATAAATCTTTAAAAAAAAAATTTTTATTTGAGAGAGAGATAGCACAAGCAGGAGGACCAGCAGACGGAGGGAGAAGCAGACTCTCCGCTGAGGAGGTAGCCTGATGTGGGACTCGATCCCAGTACCCTGAGCCAAAGGCACATGCTTCACTGACTGAGCCCCCCAGGTATCCCTCCTATAATATATTTTATACAAAAAAAACATTACCAAGTTTGTACATGACAAAGAATTTGATTATAACAAATGTTCTCTTTAAATAATGAAAAGTTTCTCTCAGTGATTTTTGGTTTTGATTTATAAGTAAGTCATAATACACTAGATCACAGAAAATGAACCCTGTAACACTAAGGTAAGGTAAAATAATGACTGGTACACTACCGTTCCAACAGCTCCGGGAGGCTCACAATGTTCTGTACATGAAGATGCCACACAGCTTCGAGCAACAAAGAATTCTGAAGAGAATAAGAGTAGTACGTGTCTTTTGTGCACACATTTTCCTACAGAGTGCAGAGCCCATACACTGAACTACTGGACCCTATGGACAACTGGAGTGGAATGCACAGCCCCACACACATACGTGGTCACTGTGGCTTCAGACTTACTACTCCCACTCTTCACCTCCCCAGCCCCCTGTCCAGTCAGTGTCACCCGCTTCTAGGACTTTCTCCACTGAGGCCAATACGAGATTCCAAAGTATCGACTGGACATGGCAACCTCCTCTCTTCTTTGGACCCTTTGGTGGCTCTTCGCAGCTCTTAGAACAAAGGCCGACTCTCAGACACAGCACAGGACCCCTATAACCCGGTTTCTGTGTCTTGCTCTCTGTCCCAGCCAGCTCCCCCTTCTGCACCACAGCACCCTTGTCCCTGTCCCCAGGACGTCTTGCTCAAGTCTGTTGGGTCCCACGGCCTACTTTGTCCAGCTCTCCTTCACCCAACAAAATGGCACTCCGCCTTCACACCCATGCAGCTGCCAGCTCTCCTACAAAGGCTTTTCCAGCCCCTAGTCATGCAACCATCCACTCTTCCCTGCACACCTGTGGACACCTACGTCGTGGCAACGCCTACGTCGTGGCAACGCCTACGTCGTGGCAACGCCTACGTCGTGGCAACGCCTACGTCGTGGCAACGCCTACGTCGTGGCAACGCATGGGCATTCGGCTGCCCTCCCTCCAACTACCCAGCTGTCAGAGAGCACTGGGACCACAGCAACACTGACACAACTACAGGCACATACATAATGTATGCTGGATAAAAGAATGGGGAGAAAACCATGAATGCACCATCACCTGGGTTTTCCTTTCCTTTCTCTATATTCTTACTGATCCCATTTAATAACCAGTTACCTTGAGTACTCTCAACTACTGAATTCAAAATGCTTCAAAACAGAATATAAATAATTTCTTAATTATAATTTTCTAGTTTACTATCCTACCATGGGAAATTGTTCATAATTATACCTAAGAAGGGAGACCATGTTTCTGTGGTACAGTCTGATGAACATTACTAATAATGGGTGAACACTGCAAATATGGTAACTGAAGGTACCCTCTCCCCCCCTTCCCCCCGCCAACAAGGATTAATGAGATGCTTGGTGGAATCCCTAAGAACATGCTGGGACTCTGTTGTCTCCGCTCAACACGAGACTGCCTGAGAAGCCCCTAGAGGCAGAGTCGCAACGTCAGATTTTTACCTGGACTTCGCATAGCTCTTGACAGAAGGAGAGACGAGAGAACATACTATGAGCTAATAAATACTGAGCCACCTCCAATAAGGAAGACAGTTTCTTCTGAAAAGAGAGATTAAATCTTAAAAAAAAGAATAAAGTACCTGAAACAATACTTAAGAAATGTCCTACTACCCCCAAAGAGCTTAGAAATAACAAGTACCGTTAGCTCCCAGCGCCACGTCTTACCCTTTGCTCTGTGTTCAACAGCACCCTGTGGGAGGGCTCGCCACTAGATGCACAGATCTGCACGATGCTGGACACCACTGTCCGGCTGGACAGCACAGCCACTGGGACACCCAGTTTCGAGGCTTGATCCCGTAAAGCAGAGCCTTAAAGACAGAACAAAAACCCTGAGACAAACTACAACGTCTAAAACAGAAGACCTGGGGTTTAAAAAGCCTTTTCAGCTGTAGCTACCAGCCTCCTGAGCACCCAGCCCCTGGTCCATGAAGCCCCTTCATATCCATGAAGAAATCGGGCACCTGAGGGGCTCAGTCGTTAAGCATCGTTAAGCATCTGCCTTCAGCTCAGGTCTTGATTCCAGGGTCCTGGGCTCGAGCCCTGTTCCAGCTTCCTGATCATGGGGAAGCCTGCTTCTCCCTCTCCACCACCCCGCTTCTATTCCCTCTCTCGCTGTGTGTCTTTCTGTCAAATAAATAAATCTTAAAAATAAGAAGAAGAATGCTGAACAGCCCAAAAATAGATAATGCCTACCAGCAAATAGCTTTCTAATTTTTTTGAAAGATTTTATTTATTTATTTGACAGAGATCACAAGTAGGCAGAGAGGCAGGCAGAGAGAGGGGGAAGCAGACTCCCTGCTGAGCGGACTCCCTGCTGAGCCCAGCTCATCCCAGGACCCTGAGATCATGACCTGAGTTGAAGGCAGAGGCTTTAACCCACTGAGCCACCCAGGCACCCAGAAAATAGCTTTCTAATTTAATTGACTTCCCAAAGAAGGGTCTTTTTTTTAAGGAAAGGGAAACCCTAGCACATGCCCATTATCTTCAGGGCCCTGAAAACGCATACCAATATGCAAATTAAAACAATTAGGGCACCTGGGTGGCTCAGTGGGTTAAAGCCTCTGCCTTAGGCTCAGGTCATGGTCTCAGGGTCCTGGGATCGACCCCAGCCGGGCTCTCTGCTCAGCAGAGAGCCTGCTCCCTGCCTCTCTGCCTGCCTCTCTGCCTACTTGTGATCTCTGTCAAAACAATTAATAGTACTTACAAAGATTCCAAATGACAATATTAGAAATTATCAACTACTGGGGTCAAGAAATTATTCATAGTAGAAAGGGAGAAAATGTTGATTTCTAGCCATTATTTTTCCACAGCGAAGGAAACCATCAATCAAACAGAAAGGCAATTTACTGTATGGGAAAAGATATTTATAAATGACATATCTGATAAGGAGTTAATACCCAAAATATATAAAGAACTTTAACTTAACACTAAAAAAAAATTTCCATTAAGAAATGGACAGAGTGGGATGCCTGGGTGGCTCAGCTGGTTAAGCGTCTGCCTTTGGCTCAGGTCATGATCTCAGGGTCCTGGGATCAAGCCCCACATCGGGCTCTCTGCTCAGCAGGAAGCCTGCTTCTCCCTCTCCCATTCCCCTGGTTTGTGCCCTCTCCGGCTGTCTCTCTGTCAAATAAATAAATAAAATCTTAAAAAAGAAAAAAAGTGTGTGGCTGAGCCTGGTTCCCCAGAATGGTGACACTAAGATGTAAATTCAAACACATGGCAGTGAAAATCACTATAATCCACCAAAGACCTGTACTGATCAGGGCTCAAGGTGAGTCTGTTTACAGTTATTTTAGTAGATACTTTCCAGAAAATAACTGATTTTTTTGTTATTCCACAGGACTTCCCTGATCTCACTGTTCTCAAGTTGAAATACCCTGAAACACTCCCAGCCCTACCCTCCCGGCGTCCCACCTGCTCCGTCCAATCTAGCACAGCCTGTTTTCCCGACCTGCATGAACGAGGTGCACGTTACCGTGTCATGTCTTTCCGAGGGACACTCCGGCCCCGCCTGCTTCTGAGCCCCATGTTGAGTCAAACACTGCTTTTAAGTAATAGCCGTATAATGCACCCCAAGCAGGTCCAGGTCACTTTACAGAAAGCTGTTCCACCACTGTATGTGTTCAGAAACTTGAGCTCTGTCTTACCTATGAATGAACTAGAAAGATTAGCAGAGGCCTCGGGATCCATCAACTGATTGAGACACAGAGTTTTACGTGCGGGACCTTCTACCTAGAAACCAAACACAAAGAACTCGTTGCAATTCGAGCCCGGTGCATAAAAACAATCTGTCTGGGGGGAAGCAGAGGGTAGGGGGAAAAGCAGATTTCCTTCGGAGCTTGATCCTAGGACCCCAGGATCACGGCCCGAGCCAAAGGCAGACAGTTTCATGGACTGAGCCACCCAGGGGTCCCGAATAAACTTCTCTAAAAAGTGAAACTTGCAGGGCCGCCTGGGTGGCTCAGTGGGTTAAAGCCGCTGCCTTCGGCTCTGGTCATGATCCCAGTGTCCTGGGATCGAGCCCCGCATCGGGCTCTCTGCTCTGCGGACAGCCTGCTTCCTCCTCTCTCTCTCTGCCTACTTGTGATCTCTGTCTGTCAGATAAATAAATAAAATCTTAAAAAAAAAAAAAAAAAAAGTGAAACTTGCCAAAGCTTTCTGAGAGAAACTACATTCACTCCAAACTTACTTCATGTCCCAAAAGATAAATGCTGATGGTCTCTTTCTCACCTAGTCAACACTGAGCGGATGCTTCTCCCAGAAGCTCAGAGTCTCTCCATGTAGATCAGCCTGGGCTGGGGCCAACCAGTTCTTACCTCAACCAGCAGGTCCTTCAGGCTCAGATGGCGTCTCAGGAGGCGCGTGGCCGATTCCCGCAGCTCGTGCTCCCTTCCTGGACCCGGCAGCTGCCTCCTGACCCTTCCCGCTGCGGGAAAATCAGGTGCACACATCAGAGCACTCTGGAAACCCCCCTCCAGCCGACTCGGGAACATTCCAGAGCTGCTGAGAGGCCCCCCCGGGGACCCGGTGTCTCCACGGGACTCTTGTGCATTCCAGATCGACGCCCATTTCCTACAGGAAGGGACAGAGGCCTCCACCAGTGTCCCTGATGAGCGAGCAAAAGGCTAGCTGAGGACAAAGCAGAAGCGGACACCCTGCAACCCCACCCCCGTGGGCTCTATGCGACAGTCCTCAGGCATTCCTGGCTGCCCTAAAGGAAGAGCAAAGAGTTAGCTTGTAGAGGTCAGTCCCCCAAGACCTGAGTCTCCCTCCGTTCTCAAGCGCCCTAGTGACTTACAAGGAAGAGGCTTCCTCATCAACAGCCTAACTTCCAAAGACCCGAAACCCAGTTCCGGAAGGCCTACCACCGCCTGCCCTCCAGCACCTGAGCGGGCCAAGATGAACTTGTTCTGACCCCAAGGCTCAGGCAGGGACGGGGAGAGCGGAAAGGTGACATTCCGCGGGGAAGCTGGCAGGGGCACCTCAGTACGGAGAACAAGGCAAGCACAGCCAGGCCTCCAACACCCTGACAGTCTTCCTCGCCACACGTCGGGCTTCTGAACACTCCCCAACGCCCGAGGACGAAGTCAGCCACTCCTCGGGCCATTCGGGGGCAGCAGCTCTGTGTGCCCCCCGGGTCCTGTCCCCGCGCCCTAACACAACACCATTCTGCACCAAAGCCGCATCAGGGATTCTCTCTGGGTCGTGGGCTCCGGACCTCACCCCACCGAACCTCGCTGGGACCTGCTCCTCCCGGGACCCAGGCCGGGCCGGCCGGCCCCGAGACCCCGTACGCGTGCACGCGGGCCGCCTGGCAGCCGATCACGCTGGCCACAGCCGAGGAAGGCCCGTGTGGTCTGGTCCGCCAGCAGCTCCGCGCCCACGCCCAGCGTCCAGGGGCACAGCCTGGCCCGGAGGCCCCGGGCTCGGGGCTAAGCCGCGCTCCCCCGCTGCGGGACGCCCGCGCTGCACCTTCTGCCCCCGGCCCGTACCTCTCCCTGCACGTCCGGCCGGACGGTGGCCAGCCCCGCCGGTGCCCAGGGGCCGGCGGGCTCGACGACTGGGTTCGGGAGAGGGCACGGGGCCGAAGGGACGGGGACGGGGACGGGGCCGGAGGAGGCTGCGGCGCGAAGGGAGTCTCGGGGCCCGGCACCACCCACCTCCGGGCCCCGGCGCCCTCTTACCCAGCAGTTCGGTCCAGGTCCTCCTGCGGCTCCCGAACCCCGAGCCGGAGCCGGAGCCGGAGCCCGAGGTCGCGTCTGGGGCGCGCCAGTCCGACATGGCGGGAATGCGGCGTCCCCGCGGCGGCTCCCGGCAAACGGCCCGCGCCGCCTCCCCATTGGCTGCGGCCTGCGCGACCTCCCCCGACCCTGCGCCCTCGCCTCCTCCCCATTGGCTAGCGGCTTCCGGCCACACCCCCGTCGGAGGCCACACCCCCGTCGGAGGCCCTGCGCCGCGGCCATGTTGGGAGCGGCGTGGGCGCCACGGCGGGGGTGGCAGGAGTGGGGAGCGCACGGGATACCCGGGCGAGGAGGTCGTTAAGGCCTGCGGTTCGCGGGGCGGCTCCAGAGCGGCGCGCGTCCGAGAGAACTGCGGCATCCCCGCGCCTCATTCCCGCGGAGAACGGCCGAGAACAGGTCGTGACGAAACGCCCGAACCCGGGCGACGCCGCACCGCGCGGACCCGCGTCGCCGGTCCCTCCGCGGTTCGGTTCGTGCCGGGGCGCGGCGCCACGAGCCCCGCGGCTGCCGCCCAGTCGGACCTTGGGCCCGAGTTACTGTGAGTGGACGTGGCGGCAGGGGCGTCGGGGCGGCTGACCCGGGCGGCGGCGGCGCGAACTGGAGTTGGCGGCTGACCCGGGCGCCCGAGGGTTTGCGTGGCCTGTTTGCTGCGCCTGCGGGCGCTCGCGTCGCGGGCCTTCCGGGCGGGGGGTCGCCCTCCGGGCCAGCCAGGTGTCAGGACGGCAAAGGGCCCCCGGGCGCACGCCCTGGGCCTCGGACCGGCCGTCCCAGAGCCGGACCACCTCCCCCCGCGCCCAGGTGCCTCCAGACGGGCCTCGCCTGCCGGTGAGAGCCCCAGGAAAGACCTCGGGCTGCCCTCGCGTCCTGGCCACCTCGGGGCTCCTTTCACCGCCTGCCCGGCCGCCTGCGGGGAAGATTGCGGACCCAGTAAACCGGGCTTTTCCCTGAGCCTCTCCGCAGCCCCTCTTGTGACCATCTCCCGAGCCGCGCGAATCAGGCTTCCCCGGTTTATTTTTTGCCTAAGGCTGGGGCGACTCGGGGCTAGGAGGGAGGCCTCCGGGCGGGTCCGCACACAGCGGGACGCTGCGGGGTGCAGGCCGCGGAGCCCGGGGGGCCTGCGCTGCGGGGAGCGGACTGCTGCTGGCTCCTTCCTGCCAGAGCGAGCCGCAGGGGCCGGCCGGCTGCTGACACAAGCCTCCCTTCTCACCCCGAGCTGGCAGAGCGCTTGTGGATGCGTGTCCGCGGACTTCACCAGACACCGTGCCCACGCCCACGGGAGAAAACAAACGAGTGGGAAATGCGTGGCAGGTGCTCTGAGCCCTACCTCCCGAGGAGGGGTGAGTTAGAGAATCAACTGGGTAGGAAGTCCCAGTTCTTCCTCTTGAATGAATCTTCCCCCGAGTGTCTCCTCTACTTCTGACACTTGTGGTCCAGATGGGCAGGGAATTTTCCCCCAGCAGCTCTCTGTGACTCTAGCCGAGGGCCCTACCGTTGAGCTCAGTGCTGACACTCTCTGTGGGGACGCAGCGTCAGATCCTACAGGGGAAGGGCTCAGGCGCAGTACTCTGTCCCCACTTCAGGTGCCTGATGGCTCACACCTTCCGTCCACAAATCAGGAGCACCTACAACTCCCTCCTCGGGTTTGATTAATTTGCCAGAGTGGCTCACAGAAGTCAGGGAAACATTTACCAGATTATTAAAGGCTGTGGTAAAGGGTACAAATGAGCAGCCAGGGACGCCTGGGGGGCTCAGTTGGTTAAGCGGCTGCCTTTGGCTCAGGTCATGATCCCAGCGTCCTGGGATCGAGTCCCACATCGGGCTCCTTGCTCAGCAGGGAGCCTGCTTCTCCCTCTGCCTCTGCCTGCCACTCTGTCTGCCTGAGCTCACTCGCTCTCTCTCCCTCTCCCTCTGACAAATAAATTTAAAAATCTTAAAAAAATAAGCAGCCAGATGAAGAGGTAGACGGGGGAGTCCCAAGCACAGGACATCTGTACTCATGGAAGTGGGGCACATCCCCCCCGTGGTGTGTTCCCCAACCTGGGAACTGAATACTATCCTTTTTGGGATTTCACAGCAGCTTCACGACAGAAGTGTGATGGGTCATTAGCTCCATTTCCCATTCCTCTTCCCTCTCAGGATGATGGGCCTGAGCTGAAGATGCCAAGTTTCTGATCATACTTGGTCTTGTGAGTAGGGAGCCTCCCAGGGGCCCAGAGCCTGGTCATCAGAACAGAAGGCCCTCCTAGTGTTACCACGTAGGAATTTCTTTCCTTCTTCCTTTGTTTCTTTCTTTCCTTCCCATTTCTTTTTTTCTTTTTTTAATTTTACTTTTTTATTTTTTTTAATCACATAGGAATTTCTAAGAGCTTCAGGAGTTCTGATGCCAAGACCGGGGGCAGAGACCAATATGCATATTGCCTCACAGATGGTGAGAAGAGCTGAGTCTCCACATCTAGGTTGTCACACAGGGCCATGCTGTCAGCCATGAAGACCTCTGTGTTGCAGGACGGCCTCAGAGGGCGCCCCACTGTCCACTCCTGGATTGTCCTCCTGGATTGTCGCCCCAGTCCCCGGGGAACTGTGCGCTTGAGACTGGTGTGCAGACTCAGACCACCCTGCGTGAGTGCCGCCGGGCCCAACCCAGACCTGGAGCCACGCCACTTGCCAAAAATGCCCACAAGACGTCACGGAGCATGACACAAAGGGCAATATTGGGTTTGTGCTCTGGGTTGCAAGAAATGGCCACGAATTCTCTCTCAGCCTCAAGAGGTGGGGGCTGTTTCCCCATCCCTTCGCTTTGGGGCAGCCCGTGAGTAACGTGATCTGAACAGAACCCTGAGAGGAGCACGGGCTGTAGAGCTGTCTGAGCTCCCCGAGGAACACACCTGAGCCAGCCTGCCTGAGCACGAGGCTGTGGAGGTGAGGTGGGCGCCCAGCCAACAGCCCCAGGCCCTGGCGGGCAGCCTGTCCCCTACCAAATCTGGGAACGAGGCCATCCCAGGCTGCCCGGCTGCCAGCCGACTCCTTGCCAGTGCTTTAGCAGTGGGAGTGAGGCAGATAAGTGCGGAGGAATGGCCCGCGGACCCCAGACTTATGCCCCAGGCAAACAGTGGTTGCTTTAAGCCTCTAGGGTCTGCGATGCTTTATTACAGAACAACAGATGACTGATAAGGCCCTTTACGCGGGACCCACCCTCTGAGCAGGGGAAGTTACAGACAGGAAGCAAGGTCCTCACAGGTTACTGGATTTTCCCGAGGACACAGAGCTAACGCACTGCAACGACAGGAGAAGAACTCAGGGCTGTCCAATCCCCAGCTCTTCCACTGAAGACATGGGCACATGGGGAGGGGGAGCCTCCTGGGTTTGCATTCCAAAAAATTTCTACTTGCCCTCCGTACTCCCAAAGGCAAGGCATTGGGAGAAAGAGAACCCGGACTAGACCGGTGCCCTCCCTCCTGCAGCCACCTTGCCTCCTCAGTGCCCTCATTTCTCACCTCTTCCAAGCACTTCTCTCCAGCATAGGGGGACTCTGCCCCCTTTCATGTCACTGTCTGTATGGAAATGGGCAAGAACAGACGGAAGGATGTGAAGATGACTGTCTCCTTGGCATTGCACAAGGTACCAAGAAAATGCAACAAGACTGAGTCTCTTACAGACTCTGAACCCCAATCCAGCCCCATATGGGACATGACCAAAGGCTTTTATGACACAGGAATTCATCTGAGCACGTGCCTTAGGGACGCTCCTCAAAGCCCTGGGAGGCAGCAGAGTCCATTAGACAGTCTAGTCCCCAGCTCCCCAGCAGCCTCAGGGGCACCAGAAGGGTCCACGGCTTGCGAGAGCTACCCTGCCTCTAGCAAAGGTGCCTTCTTTGCCTCAAAGAGAAGCCCACTTTGGCCTGTCCACCTACCACAGGCCACGCTGACCGCTCAGGTCTCATTAAGCACCACAACTGAGACACACAAAATAGGGCCTTGGGCTCAGGGGCCAAGAATATGAAATCAGGACCAATAAAGTCCCCATGAGGACTTCAGCCGGCCCCCTTGCACTCTGCCGGCCAAGCACGATGATGTGACCTGTAATGGCTAGAAAGTACAGAGAACAGATCAGCTCATAAAGAGGCAAACATCCCTTCTCCAGGACAACCCTCCAGACAAGTCTGGTGGTGAGAGCTGGGGCCCTGTTAGGAAGCTCGCCCCACGCAGCTGCGCCCCTTCCCACCTCCCACCCTGACCATGTCTCAGGGAGACTAGACCACACCCTGAACCACCTGTTCTAAGCACCTTTTAGATTATTTGAAGGAGGAAGTTTGTGAAGTTGGGGAAACACCCTTTCCACCTGGCCACGAGTCAGGCTGAGAAAAGCTTTTCTCTCTTCATTTCCCCAAGCTGCTGACAGGGATGGAGCCCTGAAGAATTTTAATTAGCCATAAAATCAGACTTACTCATGTTTTCCTAATGCTTGCCAAATCCCAAAGTGTGGACACAACAGGTCCATATTCTCGCAAATCACTAAAAGAGTTTCTCGGAGCAGCTGAAGTAACAGCTCCCATGGGAGCAACAGGCACCTGGTAGGTAGGCTCTGTGGTGTGCTGAGAACCCCTGGGCCTGTGCAAAGCCCGGCCACTAGGCCTGCTGCTGGCCCTGGGCTTGTGTCCCACCCAAATCAGGTTTTATGTCTGCTGCCATGTTGTAAGCCCAGGTGTGGTGCTCCTGTTCACCTCTGGTTTCCGGTGATGATACCAGAGTTTGCATTTCTATCTGTAGGGCCGTTGTGTTGCAGGAAAAGCTGGCCAAAGGTGTTTGGTGCTGTGATGGGCTCTGAGTCCCGAACACAGAGGGCTTCGAGCTGAGGAGGCAGCAGAATTCACAAGAACCTCTCCTGGAAGCACCCAGATGACTCAAGAATGGAAACAGACGGAAGGAGACCTTCAGGCTCCATCTCCCCACGTATGAAACTGGCCTGACAGATGCCCCATGTTTGTGGTTGTCTGCACACTCAGGCATGTGTGCCAAAGTTCAAAGTGCTGTGTTCACAGTCCGGAGTGACCTTGACTACTCGATCTGGAGCTGAGGACTGGCTGAGACCTGCCGAGGGGTTATGCAAGCAACAAGACCCTGTTTCACCCAAAATGCTCCTTCCAGGGGCGGATGCTTCCTCATCTCTACTACCCAGCACTTGGCAAAGAGCAGCATATGTGCTTCCAATGGCACTCCCCAGTGGGTCCGTCTCTAAGGAATGAGGTAGGTGGGTCCCCTACCACTCAGCCACATTCAGAAGCCCCTGTCTCCAAATACCTGGAGTTCAGTGCATGGAATGGGAGATGGAGACGGATGGGAAGAGAGGCCAGTCTGTGCCGGAAACCTCTGGAGGACCTGCCACACAGCTATGGAGAAAGCCACACCATGAAGCTTGGCATGTGTGCGCACGCACACATGTACATGTACACACAGACGTACCACACGCACAGTCCTAGCCTCTCAGACCCCTCCCAGCAAGGTTATCATCCATGGTCGCAGTGAACGGGAGGAAGGGGGGCAGGATTCTTAGCGATCACATGTTGTGAAAATACTGGGTTTGCGGAACCCAAGGGACAGATGCTCCTGGCATCTGTGGAAGGAGGCAGAGTTCACAAGTGGCTAAGAAGTAGCCAAGGTAGGAACCTCGTCTTGCATAAAGCTAAGCTATGTGAGAGGTGAGCCAGGAGAGAGAACTCCCTCCCTTCCTATCAGAGCAGCTGTTTGTGAGAAGGGAAAAGGGGGCCCGGCCCCACTTGAACTTTTCAGGGGTCCAGGCCCCAGAAGGTGGGAAAGTTGCCCCTGGTAGCCAAGGGACCGTTTGCACTTCAAAGACACGGAATTTAGATAGAAAAACCCAAAACAGGGAAGGGAGCTGATTCAGCAGAAGACAGTCAACTAGTACTGAATATTGCCTGCAGCCCCTGGAGAATGGTGACTCTGCAGGCCTCCCTTATCAGAAGTGATCGCAGGGGGAACAGGAAGACTGGACGGGGAACTGCCCTCACTGGCAGCGCTGAAGGCAGACCCTTTCCCACATCTCAACATAAATCCAAGCCCCAAGCATGGCAACCACCAGAGCAGGCCTCCACTCACTGCTTCTCAGGCACTGCACAGGGAGGATAGATCTTGTTGCAAACACAGAAAGGGTGTTACGCCACAATTACAAAAGTAATCGACAAATGACACTGAATGAACCTGCTTGTGTTCCCTCTCTTGCTGTGTCTCTGTCAAATAAAATCTTTAAAAAAAAGTCTATTTATTTCATGGAAAGAGAGAGCACAAGCAGTGGGAGAGGGAGATGCAGGTTCCCCGCCGAGCAGGGAGCCCGGTGTGGAACTTGATCCCAGCACCCTGGGATCATGAGCTGAGCTGAAGGCAGACACTTCAACGAATGAGACCCCCAGATATCCCTCCTGCACATCTTTCAAGAAAGTTTTCTGCTTTGCAAGTAGTTTTTTGTTGTTTTTTTTAAAGATTTATTTATTTGGCAGAGAACATGTCGGGGGGGCAGAGAGAGAGTGAGAGAAGCAGACTCCCCGTTGAGCACAGGGCCCAACTCGGGGCCATCCCACAGCCCTGAGATCATGACCCAAGCCAAAACCAAGAGACGCTTAACTGACTGAGCCCCCCAGGTGCCTGAGCAAGCAGTTTTTTTTAAATTGCTGCTTTCTACTCTGTTTTTTTTTTTTAAGAGACTTACTCATTTGAGAGAGAAAACATGAGCAAGGGGGAGGGGCAGAGGGAACACCAGACTCCCCATTGAGCAGGGAGCCCAACTTGGGGCTCCCAGGACCCCAGGATCACTACCTGAGCTGATGGCAGATGCTTCATTGATGGAGCCCCCCATGCATCCTATACTCTGTGTTCTTTGTCCACGATAACTCATGGACTTCTTTAGCAACGGATTTGTCACCCCCCTTAAATCCTCCTTAATCATTTCACGGTGTTCTATGGCAATGCCTTTGGTGAGGCAACCAGCTGCTGTTGCTGAGCCAATGAGCCCTCCCCCACGGGTATCCCTTACACGTTTGAGACTGCAGACTTGTCTTTATGGCCTTAGGATAAAACTCCACTTAGCAAAATTGCTGGGTCAAGAACACACATACACTATTATTTGCTTTTAATTTGGGGGCCCCATAGGGTCCTTAGTGAAAATTCAGAAGTGCTCTGTCCCAGACCCAGGGGCTTCACTGCTGAGCCCCTTCCTCAGGGGGCTGCAAGCTCCCTTAGGAAATCTTGGGAGTCCAGGATACAGAATCTTAAAACTATGTTTATTCAACAGTTTCAAGGGTCAGGATTGGAAAAAATCCTTTTTTATTGCTTTACTTGGGAAATTCTTTATAAAAACTGGTCTTGCTTTCTTCCCTTTTCTCACCCTGAGTGCACAGCCCTAAGGAATGTGGTGAGCGCCCCTACAGTGTGTGGCACATTCTGCTCAGCGCTGATTACCAGCAGCTTTCCCCAGAGGGTTACATGGTGGACCCCCAGAAAGGTCTGTCCACGTCCTGACCTGGAATCTGTGAATCTGTGAATGTGACCCACCTTATTTGGGAATAGGGTCTTTGCAGATGTAGTTAGTCAAGGAATTTGAGAAGATCTGGTCCTGGATTACCCAATGACAGGCATCTGTTCATTCACAGCTCAACTATCAGAACACTGTCCAGCATATAGAAATGGATCCATAAACACTTGGCAATTGAATTTTTTTAAGGAATCTGTCCTTTAATTTTACCCTAATAAGAGAAATGGAAGTTAAGCCACTGTTCACCCATCAAAGATTGAAAAGTTTAATCCCAGGCTGAGAGCTTAGGAAAACGGACACCCTTTAACATTACCAGTGGGAAAGTAAACCCGTCCAGCCTATGCGAGCATTGTTTTGATAACACTTATCAAAATACTGAGTTTATAGATCCTTCAACCCAACAAGTCTGTTTCCTAGAACTTATACTGAGCACATATAAAAGTGTAAGTGTTGGGGCACCTGGGCGGCTCAGTCGTTAGGCGTCTGCCTTCGGCTCAGGTCGTGATCCCAGGGTCCTGGGATCGAGCCCCACGTCCCACTCCCTGCTTGGCAGGAAGCCCGCTCCTCCCTCTGCTTGTGTTCCCTCTCTCGCTGTGTCTCTTTCTGTCAAATAAGTAAAATCTTTAAAAAAACGTGACGTGTGAGCTGCACTCCCACAGTGTCTGGGGAACTTGGAACAGCAGCAGGTAAGCCAACGCCGTCCGCGCCGTCGTGGGGCCTATCCACGTACGAGGTCATTCAGTCAAGACCGGGAACAACTACTTGTGCTCCAGGTGCCCCCACAAAGGGATATGCACTGCACAGAAAGGTGCAGACCCTCTTTACACTGATAGAACAAAGCAGAACACAGGACGGGGGGTGGGGGTGGCACACAAGCCTCTCTGTGTGAAAAGGAGGTGTGTATGTTTGTAACAGGCACCTAGAGTTTCTGGAAGGACCAGTACGAGATCAGTCGCAGTGACTGTCTCTGGGGTCAGTGTGTTCTGGAGGAATTCTCAGTTCATGCCTTTTTGTACCTCAGAACAGTAAACCAGTCAAATGAGTCAACACCAGTCTGCACAGTTATTTCTAGATTTTTACAAAGCTTAGGCCCCACACAGGCCTCTGATCTCATCCCATCCCAACACCAAGATTGGTTGTCAGCTGTGATGTAAAACGTCCTTTGCTCCAGGCTGTGAGGAAGACCTGGTACAATAGAGAGGATCACACAGCAGCCAGTGTCAGAGGAAGACATTTGCAAAGTCCTCGGCTCATTTTGAACCATCCTGCATTACCTGTTCAACCACAAATCAATTCGTACTTTGTAAATACCTCGAATGTCTCCAGTAGGAAGCAAACAGTGTCCCCAGGTATGCTCTCTACTGCCTGTCCTGTGCCACACGGAACAGCCCTGTCTGCTGTCCTCTCCACTTTCCATAACCTCCTAGGGTTCTCTCTTGCTATCTGAGCTGAGCTCTGGAACTCTGGTGTCCCATCCTGTGCCCTGGGTTTCCTCCTCCTGCTCTGCCTCTGTTCAGGCTCAGCTATATTTAGCCACTGTGTCTTGAAGGAATGCCCAGTCCCAGGGCCCTTCCTTGGAGCTGTCCTGTGCTCCCTTTCAGAGATCAAGCACAGCCTGGCTCTATCTGGCATCCCTTGGGATTCGTGGCCTTTATCATTATCCCAAAATAAACCTCACGTACAAAACCATGGCCTCTTGAGTTTCAGCTTTTCCTCCTGGACCCCTGAGCCCTGACCGACTGCAAGGAGCATGACAAAGAGGGCATTCAGGGGCCTCTGAATCGTGGCAAGAAGGGGCCTGGTGGCTCACTGCCCTCAGTGTGAATGGGTCCCTTGAGAGAAACTGACCTGCTTTTTAATCTGAAGTGGAATGGGGGGGGGGGCAGAGAAAACCTCTGCATTCCATCACCACAAGTGAAGCCTCTCTACTTGTGCTTAGGGGAGTAGATGGGCCTCTGATCTCAAATTGTCTTTGTTCTTAAATCCAATTGGCCATGTACATGACTTGCTCTGAACTTTGAAAGAACTCAGAGCACTCATGATGTCATCCTGGCCTGCAGACCCTGTATTGCTCTCCTGGAATAATGTAACTGTAGTCTGCAGTGCACCTGGGAATCCAGCTCGTGTTTTTGACCCCCAGGAGCCTACAGTTAGGACTCTCTGGCTTCTGTGTCTGCAAAGATGCTCAGAAGTATATTTCCTAGAGCTCTTTAATCCATGGCCAACTGCAATTACGAGCCACCCACCCCCCAGTTGCATTTGCCGTGGTATGGGCACTATCTACCTGAGGTCTCCTCCAAGCATCAAACACAGACCATGGGGAAAAAAACAACATAACCAGTGGGGCTCCTGGCTCACATCACACCCCTGTAGCTCTTCCCTACCTACAGAGACTGTTTCCTTGTGTGCTGTTTCCACTAAGAAGGGGTGGGGAGGGACCTGGGTGGGTTTTCCACAGGCCCTTCCCAGGCAGAAGGCATCAAGGCCCAGTGGCTCACCGAATATGTGTGAATAGCCTATACCATAAGATGAATATTCAGGGAGCACCTTTGCTAATGTGATAACCTGGTTAAGTAATTCTCCAAATCTGAGCCGTGGAGTTTAGTCAATGTACATATTTCTATCCTGTCCCCAAGCAGAGCAGCCTCCAGTGACTGACGATGTCCCTTACGCAGGATTCCAAATCTACTGGAGATGAAGTGTAAAGAACGTGCTTTTAGGAGTGGGCCACAGGTGATCTCATAACTATAGAAATGACCTTCATCCACAGCTTTCCAAGCTGGGTTAATGATTGACCCCAATCATTTCTACTGTGCTGCCCAGTTGAAACTCTTTAATAGCTGGAAATATGTGCCTTTATTTGCAAGATCCTAGTGGCAAGTTCCAGTTGTGGAAGAACTAACATTTTTTTGATTCTGATGTTATATGGACGAACGGCCATGTGTTTTAACTTTGGTGTCACTTTCAACTCAAACCCCAGTTCCCGTCTTACCCAGGTGCTGCTCTGCTCACGATAAAAAAGCAGGTATGCACTCTTTTCCCTCTGTGTGTGGGGCCCAGGTGACTATCAGTTTACCCACATACCCACATGAGTTCCTTATGACCTCATGAGCCCTCAGGTGGGCTTAAAATACTCACTGGACTTTTCAGTCAAAAGTATGGGCTGAGCTTGGTACCCTTGCACAGGAAGGAAATGGTTATCTTGACTTTGACTTGTGACTAACCTGTGGAACTTGTCACTGTACCTACACTTCCAACTAACCAGCTCAGAAGTCAGTCACACCTACTTGCTAGAGCCTAGAGCCCTGGGAAAATGTGATCAGGTTTCTCTTCTAGGGGATCCATGCCTCATTTCTGATTCTTGGCTTAAAAGCAGCTGTTAGGCTCACGTCTACAAGATTGGGATCCTCTCACTGCTACCACCAACCTTAGGCCATGTCTGGCTTCTTCCTCTCTGTAGGGCCATTTCTATGGCTCATCCGGCACTTTTTTGGATGATGGGTGAGTAAATGACCTAGATGATAAAAGATATGGTTTCTATGAACATATATTGAGCTGACTGATGCTTTTGCTTCCTCATTTTGGTCTTACCTGAGGGGACAAAGCTTCAGACTTACTCTTCTGAAGACAAAGCTTCAGATAAGTACTCTTTCGGTGTATTTTTTTTTAAAGATTTTATTTATTTGACAGACAGATCACAAATAGGCAGAGAGGCAGGCAGAGAGAGAAGGGAAGCAGGCTCCCCGCTGAGCAGAGAGCCGGATGCAGGGCTCGATCCCAGGACCCTGGGATCATGACCAGAGCAGAAGGCAGAGGCTTAACCCACTGACCCACCCAGGCGCCCCTCTTTCGGTGTATTGATTGGTTTAATTTCCATGATGCTATTTTGAATAAGCAAAGCACTGTAAATCTTGTAATTTAAAAGCAAATTACTTAAGAACAAAAACAACAAAAACGAAATAAGTAGAACCTAACTTTTATAATTTTCAGTAAAACCTCTGTGTTCTGAATCTGGCTGGCTGATGTCTTGGAACGTGCACAGGGATCTCTGAAAAAATGAACAAAGCCAGATCAGGAAGGGGATGGTCCTCTCGCACAGGTGAACTCAAGGGCACTGGTCAGCCAGATGTGAGGCATCACTCCATAAGCTCCTTCATCAAATGACATCTTACAGCCATGGGGTCCATTCAGGAATTTAAGGTCCTTTGAAGAACAATGAAGGTTCGAACTTCTTGCTACAACCTAACCAGCTTCCAGTTACGGTGATGGTCACCTTCTGCTCCTGCCATGGAGGAGGGGAGGGGCGAACCAGCCTACAGTGGGAGCAATGACCGTAGCTTCTGAAGAGTTGATGATGAGACTACATGACCAGAGGTGTTGTGAATGGAAGTCTTTATTC
Source organism: Taxidea taxus jeffersonii (assembly GCA_003697995.1). Classification (NCBI taxonomy): domain Eukaryota; kingdom Metazoa; phylum Chordata; class Mammalia; order Carnivora; family Mustelidae; genus Taxidea; species Taxidea taxus. The sequence continues at coordinate 130,383 of ML105395.1, forward strand.
TCCTGGAATCTGAAAGCAGAAACCACCCCTTTGTGTGGGTCCTTCAGGAACAACCTCAGTGTGCTACCGGAGGACAGTTCCCTGATCACATACACCTGGCATTGTGTGGCTGAGTCAGGGACTTTCCTAAACTACCGGGTAGATGGTGTTGCTTCTGCATAAATAAGACCCTGCACAGAAGGTCTCCTGCTGCTGCTGTCCTAAGGCAGACCTTGAAAGTTCTCACTTACCTCTCACTTACCTCACTGGGTGGGGATGGGTGTGGTGGGTAAGGAGTAAAGACCGGATAGGAGGGTTAACCTGAGGCCTAGGTCCTTTGCACAAATTATTCAGGAGATAGCATATGTCCCTGACCCCCAGTCTCTGCTTTCCTTCCACAAAGCACCAAATGCTGTTATTCTGGCCATATAAACTTGGAGAACTGAAAGTTGCTCAGCTATCGAATGCAAGACATTTGGCACAATTTATCTTTATCAAACTCCTTTGTTTTTGAAGATTAACAATCCAGATGGGATGATCTGACATTAGGGCCCCAGGTGAGAGCCTACACCCCGTCCTCATCCCCTCTCCCAGGGGTGAAATTGCCACCTTGTTGTGGTTTCTATACTCCACTGTTCAGAATCACCAGGGAATGTCCTAGAACCCGTCCCAGAAGCTCCGCTGTGCACCCTTCCCTCCATCCCAGGGATGCAGGCTCGGGACCAAGTGCTTCACTGACATTTACTTTTCAGTTGCGTTCTGGCCCTGCTGTCCTCACCTGATCTAACTCTGGCTCGAAAGGTCTTGGGATTTGCCAGAATAAAGTTCCCGGTACGCGTGATTGCGGCCCCTCCCGTGAGTGAGCAGGCATGGAGTGAAGGCACAAGGGTGCTGCAGGAACACAGGTGAATTACGCCGCTGGAGACACATAGGTCTCCTGCAGGACGGGGTCCTTTACCAAGTGCTCACAGCGCGGGGCTCCCTGGCTCACTTTTCCCTATAGTAAGTGACCCCTTGAGGTCACCTTGCTAGCCGGCCTCCCACAGAGGCCTTGCAGGTATCCGCTCCTCCGAACCAAAGTCAGATGGGGGGGGCGGGGGGCGGGTTCACAGGCCTCTAGACTCCCTCCCGCACTCCAGCACCAAACGGGCCTGAGGTCCCGCAGTCGCTGCAGTGCCTTCGGCCGGACACCGGCTCCCACGGGCCTCCGAGCCTCGGGAGCGCGCCTCCCCTTGGCCCCGGCTCTCGCTCCCCCGCCTCCCCCCAACCGCCCTCTCGCGCCCCGCTTTCCTCGCCCGCTCCGCCCGGCCGCGCCCCGCGCCCGCCCCGCGCCCCTCACCACCCGGCCCCGCTCCCCCGGCGCCCGCCCCTCCCGCGCCCGCCGGCCCCGCCCTCACCTGCGGCCGCTGCGCGGGGCGGGGCCGCCCGAGGATGACAAAGCAGCGGCGGGCGGCGCGGGACCCGCCCCCCGCGCTCGGCGGGTGCGTCGGCCGCCCCGGCGCGGCTGTTATGGAAACCGGCCGGGCGCGCAGGAGGCGATGATGGGGCGGCCATGGCCCGGGCCGGCAGCTCCCGCGGCGACGCGGCGGCGGGGCGGCGGGCGGGGGGCGCGGGGCGGCCGGAGCCGTGGGAGCTGTCCCTGGAGGAGGTGCTGAAGGCGTACGAGCAGCCCATCAACGAGGAGCAGGCGTGGGCCGTGTGCTTCCAGGGCTGCCGCGGGCTGCGGGGCGCGCCGGGCGGCGGGCGGCGCCTCCGGGACACGGCGGACATCCTCCTGCGCCGGGACGGCTCGGTCAGCGCGCGGCGGGAGCCGGGCGCCGCGGGTGAGCGCCGGCGGGCGCGCGGGGGTGTGGCCGGGCGCGGGCGCGGGGCGGCGGCGACCCTCCTCTGGGTCCCCTGGGTCCCCTGGGTCCCCTGGGTCCTCGCCCCCCTCTCCGTCCGGCCCCTCCTCTCCTCCCTCTCCTTCCCGGTTCCCTGCTTCCGCCCTCCCTCCGCTGGGCCCGGAGCCCCCGATCCGCGCTCTCCCCCTTCCTGGATCCGGCCACCCGTCCACACCCGGCTCTGCGGGACCTGGAAGTCCCCTGCGTCTCCCCGCCCTTCTCTTTCTCACCCGGCCCGGGATGCCCCTCCTCTTCCCGGAACCTTTCCCCGACCATCCATCTCTCAGCCTCTGGGCGGGCTGCGGCCCGCCGGCTCCCTGCAGTGGGGCATGTTTTTTTCAGCGGAGAAGAATTTTGGTTTTCGATGGCTGAGTACTTTCAGTAGACCCAATTCTCGGTCGCCTATCCCCGGTTGCCCCCGCCTGGGGCTAGTTCCTTCTGATTTGGGGGTGTGTAGCCCTCAATCTTTTGTGATTCATGGTGAGAAGCGCTCGGCTGTTAGTCTTACTGGTGACTGCAGATGGCTTAGGCTGGAAAGGAGCAAGTGTCCTTTTGAAGTCCTTTTTCGTCGGAATGGGGGTGGGAGGAGGGGGCTGTGTCTCCCTTGGAATCCCTGCAAATTCACCAGTTGCTTGGGTTTAATAGTAAGGAGAATGTGTAAAATTTGGAGGATGGCCTGCTTGGTTTTTCTGCTCTTAATTATCAAGAACAAACAATCCCTTGAAAAATACTGAAGTCTATTCAAAATAGTGAGTTTAAGTGATTTTCATTCTCCTTCTTAGGAAAAAAAAAGGTGTTTTCTTTCCTGGAGAACTGAAGTGCTAGTCTGGAGCCTTTAGAGATATTAATATATCCTGTGGGGAAGCGCAAAGGCCAGCTCTGTGTGCCGCCAGAGAGCTGGGCCTTCTCCAGCCAGGATTGCAGAGGTCCTCCTGGGCCGGCTTCATGGAGGACAGGGAAGGAGCAGGACAGAGCTGCACAGAAGCCATAGTGGTGACAGGGTGGTCTGCTGAGCCCACACAGGGACCAGCACTGTATTTTTCCACAGGGTCCTTCTTACCCCTGTGACCAGCTCCCAGCTCTGCCTGCAACTGTGCTGTGAGACATGTGCACGTATTTCATGCAAAAAGCACCAACATATTTGACAGGTGAAAATAATAAGAGTTGGTACTCAAATGCTGTTATTCCCATTTTATACTCTGTTGAGCTGAGGCTCAGGCTTGCCCAGGAGGAGGATTTGGATTCAGCCTCATAGTCTTGTTTGCTGTGTGCAAGGTCTTCACAGGTGAGGCGGGGAGTGCTTCCCCTGGGGGGCTAGACCCTGCCTATTCACAAGGAGCTTTTCTCCTGAAGCTGTGTTTTCCTCCCTGTGCCCATCCCTATCCCCAGAGATAACCATCTAATCCAAAATCTGGCTCCCTGCACCAGGGGGTGGGACAGGAGTATACCAGTCCGCCGGGTCAGACCCTCTTGATTTTGAAGATGGGAAAACTGAGGCGCAGAGTGACAGCTGGTTAGAACTAAGGGCCCTTGCATATCTCTAACTGTGGGAGAGTCAAACTGTAATTCTTACTGGTACTCTCCAAAGTGCATTTTGATGGCTCTCCTTCATGTCCGTGGTCCCCAGGGATTGGACTCCTACTTCCTCCTCCTACTGCCTGCACACCCACAGCCTGACTGGAAATCCAGGCACATGGCCACCCTAGGGGATTTACTGGCTCAGGACACGAGGGAGCCCAATTCCATCTTCCATTCAATACGGTCTTTGGTGTCTGTTCGTAAACATGTCTCATAAAGGTGGATGAGGTTGACTTGCTGCCTCTTTAGAGATTAAGAAAAATAGGGCACCTGGGTGGCTCAGTGGCTGAGGTGACTCTTGATCTCAGATCAGGTCTTGATCCTCAGGGTCATGAGTTCAAGCTCCTCATTCGGGTTCCACGCAGGGCATGGAACCTAAAAAAATAGAACTTAAAAAAATAGAGATTAAGAAAAATAGATTACCCTGAACTTTCTCTTCAGTCCTCTTGGGCTTTCAGACTTTATTCTCTTGGCAGTGGCTAACCCAGCCGAGTGAGTGGTGAATTCATGAAGCTTATGTGTTGTGTTTTTCTTGCTGTGACTAGCAATCGGGAAAATCAGGATCGTTTAATATTGCCTCTCTTGGGCTCTCAGTACAAAGTTCTGGTAAATCTAGCATTAAGTAAATGTTTAAAATAACCAAAGAAATCAACAAACGAAACCACGTTTGGGGGAATGATTAATGTCCTAGCATACAAGGTGTGGTACCTCTCCCCTCTTCCCGCCAAGTGGGGAAAAAGTCCTAACCTTTAACCTGAAGACTTTATAACTGCTGCAAGCCCCCCTTTTCCTAAGTGGAGAAAGTGTCTTAATATGTGAAGTCATTTTTAAGAGGCCATTATTAAAACCTCTTGATAGGGAAAGGGTTAGCCCCTTTTTTTTTTAATTGAGGTGAGAAACTCAGACATCACAGTGAGTGCTTGTGCCCAGCTGTTCCCTGAGGCAAAGCTAATTCCCTAAATGCAGCTGGGTCAGTGGTCCAGTGACCCTGGGATGTTTCAGGGGCATTTGTCCACTAGAGGGTATCCTGGGCGGATCACCCCAGGAGAATGACAGCTCCCCAGTGCAGTGCTTGGCCGTCCCCTTGACGGAAAGAGCAGCTGCCCTTCTGGCTGCGCTGCTGCTGAACGTTTCAAGAAAACCCCTGCAGACGACAAACGCTGGGCGACAAACGCTGGGCGTGAGTGTGTCTGGGATGGGGGTGGACGCATCAGCTCTCCCCTTCCCCATCCTGCTTCTGCTAATTCACACACTGCTCTACTTTCCTGATATTTTTTTCTTGTAAGTTTTGATGCTACTGTTTTTCACAGCCCTGCTCTTCAGCTTGGGTCGCCCATATGAGCTGCCCAGCAGCCCCCCGCCCCACAGGGGCTCTAGCCCCTTCCTGCTCTTTCTTCTGCCTGGAGTTCAGAGGCCAGCTGTCCCTGTGCCCCCCCAGAGCCCTGGCACCGGACCGCAGGGTCAGGCTCTCCGAGCGGCCCGCCACTGCACAGCCTTCCCAGCTCAGCTCATTTTCAGCCAGAGTTTCAGACACAGAAATGATTAATGGTCTGACCTGCATTGGACGGTGGTAGCCTGTGTCAGGAGCTCCGTGGGGCCCAGAATTCTTTTTCACTGCAGCTCGAAGCTAGAGAAATGGCAGTGTCCAGGAGCAGGCTTCGGCATCTCCCCAGGGGCCCAGCCCTTCTCGGTAGATGTGGTGGCAGTCGCACCAGCCTGGGGCAGGTGAGGACTAGTGAGGGGACATCAGTACAGAGCCCCAGGCCCAGGAGGTGTGTGTGCATGCAGACACACGACACACACGTGCATGATCACAGACAGTGATACATGCAGGTGCACAGACACACACACACACGGCCACAGACACACAACACACAACACACACGGCCACAGACACACAACACACAACACACACGGTCACAGACACACAACACACACGGCCACAGACACACAACACACACACGGCCACAGACACACAACACACGGTCACAGACACACAACACACACAGCCACACAACCCACAACACACACACGATCACAGACACACAACATACACACACGGTCGCAGACACATGACACACACACGGCCATAGACACAACATACACACACGGTCACAGACACACAACACACACACGGCCACAGACACAACATACACACACGGTCACAGACACAACACACACACGGCCACAGATACACAACACACATGGTCACAGACACACAACACACACACGGTCACAGACACACAACACACACACGGCCATAGATACAACATACACACACGATCACAGACACACAACACACACACACACATGGTCACAGACACCCATACCTGCAGGTGCACAGATACACAAACACACTGTGCCCCTTCCTCTGGAGCTGTCTCTGAGGCTCCCAACATGTGCACACGGGGCTGCCCGTCCCCCAACTAGAGATGTCCCTTCAGGTCTCCTGGCCCAGAGTGTCCTCTCCCAGGAGCTGAGGTGGGACCCATGGCCATCAGGAAGGGCTCTGGGCCCTTGGTGTTCTGGGAGCCCCTGCTGGGCCTGTGGGCTCCAGTGGTTCACACTGGACTTGGTGGGCCTCTGGGGGAGCTCCCTTCCGAATGGCTGGGGACTAACTTTTTAGCTTGGCTGTATTTTGTGAAATGGCTCTCCCCACAGGTGAACGTGCAGACGAGTGCTGATGGGCCTTGTCTTGGGATGGCGTCCCCTGACAGGCTGGGCAGAGGTGAGAGCTGGTTGGAAAGAGTATTTCCCTCCGGCAGATCTCCTCACAGGGTATTTCTGGAGGGAACACTTTCTTTCTGTCAGGTCCTGCCCTTGTGGTTTTTGTCCTGGGTTCTTGACGCTGCTGGTGCCACCCATCCTTGCTGGCACACGGGGGCCCTTGGTATGCTGGGCTCTCCCGGCTCTCTGTGGCACCTCGTAAGGGCCATCCAGTGACGAGGTAGTGTGGAGGTGAAGCCGAGCCACCCAGGGGCCTCACAGTCCGGGAGACAGTGGCCGACATTGCTGGGCTCCTGCAGGAATGTGCTGGGCAGTGCTGGGCCTACTCTTGTGTATGCCCTCTGATGCTGTTAGGGTCCCCATTGCACAGATGAGAAAACTGAGGTTCCCACAGCAAGCATCCAGTCACCCGGTGCGGTGGGGGGGGGGGGGGCAAGTGTGGACTCAGCTGGGCTCCAGCCCTGCCCTGACCCTCAGCCCGGCCTTGGGGAGTGACTTGTGATTCTTCTCTGGGAAATGGGAGGATAAAAGCACCTACCGCCTAGGTTCTGTTAAGCCTTGGGCCCCAGCTGGCCCCGGGGAGCTCTCAGGCCCCAGGAGCAGCAGCCGTCGTCTCCTGGGCCTCTCTGCGCCTCAGCCAGACCCGCCCGAGGAACCAGCCCCTCCAGACTCGTGTGAAAGCCTGGTCACAGCATTCTAGGCTGCCGAGTGAGGGATGGGAGGCCGCTCTGCTGAGTGACTTGGCCGGGGTCCCCATGCATGTTTCTCCATGAAGTAAAATGTGAGGCATGGAAAGAGCCACATGCTGCTGTGGCCCAGGGTGGGGCAGAGGTGAGTGGGCCTCTGCGTGTCAGAGAGGGGCTGGATGTGACTGTGGGAGCCAGTGTTTGTAGGGGCATCCCGGTTTCCTCTCCCCTCTGAGGAAGACGATCTCTCGGGGAGGCATTGGCCAGCAAGCCATGTTCTCTGTCCGGATGTCTGTGAGTGCCAGCAGCTGGGGTCGGCTGTCCCCGATAACTGGGGTAAGCTTAGCCTGTGTGGCCGCTTTGGCCCATAGGCCCCGGCTGTTTGCAGGTCCTGCTCTGTGCTTTCAGGCTGCACCTGTGCAGAATGACCTTGGGGTCCCTGTGTACCCTTGAGACTGGCTTATGAGGGATATAGCCCTGCGTCTCTGCCACGTTCGGGGCCCTGGTCATCCCTCCCAGCCCCACCCTGAGGTCTTCACAAAGAAGGGAGCTGTATCTGCTGTCGTTTTAATTGTGCACCAGGGCTGGCCTGCGGGCCAGAAGTATGTGAGTGGCTCCCACAAAGAAGTGTTGTGGCCCTGGCCGGTCTGGTCCTGGAATGTAGCCGCTGAACAGACGTGCCACTGAGTGCCGGCTGCAGGAGGCACTAGGCTTTCACTCTGGTCCTCCTCTGCTCCTCAGAGGGAGTCTGGCCTCCAGTGAGGACCAGGCGAGGAGGAAGCCTGCCTAGAGGTGGCAACGTGGTGACAAGCCTGACCAGCACGGGCAGAGCCCTGGGGGCTGGAACCCCCACACGCTGGGGTCTGGTCTGTTCGAGGAGACGGGTTACAGGCACAGTGGAAGTGCTGCCTTGGGCTGCAGCAGGCGAGTTAGACGCACTGCTTCGGACTGCGACTGCGGAAGTGTGTTTGGAGCCCTCGGGGAGGCCAGAGGTCCAGGATAACCTCTTTGCCCTGAGGTCGCCAGATGAATGACTTCACTTCTGTGTGCTAGCCAGGTCCCCTTGCGATGGGACGAAACACGTCCACGGGTCCTGGATTGGGCCAGGCTGCAGGCTGTTGTTCTGCCCATCATGGAGGGGAGGGTCACACAGGTGGAGTGGACACTGTTCCTGCACCTGGTCCCCCTGGTGAGCACATCAGAACATGGATTCTGGCACAAGAGTTCCACGTAATGCTTTACTGGGGCGATTCTTACCCTTGAGTCCACCAGTGAGTGTGTTGAACATGGGTTCTTGGATTGCTGGGTCCCCGCACGATGAGCCTGATTCTGCCCAGGTCTGCGGTGGGCCTGAGAATCTGCATTCCTGACAAGTTCCCAGTGATGCTGGTGCTTCTGGTTCCAGGCCCACTGTGACTGTCAGGCCGCCGTGTGTGGATTCCCCACATCACACCTAAGAACGGGTCACCCACTCCCTGTTGGAAACCCCTCCAGGGCCAGGACCCATTCATCTTCGGGTGACTGGAACGGCCAGTGAGGGGGATGACTCATCGTCTGGGTGTGGGCTACAGAGCCAGTCTAGCCATGGATTGGATCTCAGCCAGGTGACCTTGGGCTAGTTCCTCACCTTCTTGGGCTGTGTCGTGGGGCAACAGTGGGGACTGTGTGATGTGGGCCCTAGAAGTCCTCAGGAACTTCAAGTGAGTTATCCTTGGCCCCACAGGGAGGAGAGCCTCAGAGGTAATGCATCCTTTCAAGGCTGCCCCTGTGTGCTGTGACTATCAGCAGGGTGGTGATCCCCGGTCACCTGGGCAGACGCAGGGTGCTTGGGGGACACAGGACATGCTGGGGGAGCAGAGGACCACTGACCTCCCCCTCGCCAGAGCTTGCCGAGAAGGTGGAATGTTAACAGCACAATTGCCTGGAGTGTGGGGAGCCCTCTGGCCAACACACATGTTCTCGACTGGGGTCCCCCCAGAAGTGACATGGGTCTCGGTGCTTCTAGGTTCTTGCTGGGGGGGGTGACAAGTGGGTTTATGGAGAAGGGGCCCATGTCAGCCATAGCCGACGGAGATGGGAAATGAGGTGGAGGAGGAGGGACGCGCCCCAGATGCTGAGTCCTCTACCCCCCTCTACCCTACCTCTTTCTGCCCAATGAAGCTTCCCAGTTGCGAGCAGGCCTTCAGCTCTCAAGCGTGGGTTTCCCAGCAGCTCATTCCTAGAACCATGCTCCATCTAAGACATTGCTTAACTTACGTTTGGGAATCGCTTCTCGACAACGGAATAGGCGTTATCGAAGCATCCAGTGGGTGCCGGCCACTAGCTAGTTTTCGTTTTTGGGTTTTTCTGAAAAATCTGTTTTTAAGTCGTCTGTACAGCCTACAACGTGGGGCTCAAACTCATGACTCGGAGACCATGTGGGGACCCCATCCGTGTCGAATCTTCCCGGTCACCTGTGTGGTGGGTGGTACCGTCCTGTCCAGGGCTCTGGGGGCTCGGGAAGGTCAGTGTGTTGCTGTGGGACTCACGGGGCATCACTGGTGAGTCTGTCTGGCCTGGGCTGTGGGAGGACGCCTGCACCCTGCACCCTCGCTCACTCTCACACTTGCCTGTGAGTTAGTTTCTTGATGCACTAGCACATGTTCCAGATTCAGAAGGTGTCAAGGGAAACAGAGTCTCCTGCCAGCCTTCTCCCACGAGGAGGAGCCCTAGTGTCTACACTGCAGGCAGGGGCTGCCCTCTGCTTGTCTTTAATGGGGACCTCCGGTGATCTCCTTTGTTGGGCTGCACAGTGCCCCTGTGGTCAGTCTCAGGGGTCTTGGGTCGACCTGAGCAGACCTGCTGAATCGAGGCAAACAGGGGTGCCGTTTTGAGAGATGTTGCCAGTTGCCTTCCTTGGGGGGGTTGACAGTTCCTGCCGGCACTGAGTGGGGGCCCTGAGGGCCTCGGTCTGTCTACCCCACTGCCGGGCACACAGGTGCTCCTGGGAGCTCAGCCTGAGATGCGGAAAGGCAGGAGCCACCTGGGCTCAAGCTAGGACCCCACACTTTGTAGTTGCATTCCTTGTAGGTAATTAAGAACCTGGGGGAGCCTAGGGTAGCCAGTGCTCCCCGCATGTGTGTGGTCTTCTGGGGGCTGCAGAGGTAATCCTTGGCTCCTCCACAGCCCTTCTCTGTCCTGACCGCAAGCCCGAACAGAGTCATAGGCAGGATGCCCATGGTCTGAGCCTGGTTGGAAGGTGCTGGTGGCTCTGTTGCCGCTATCACCACGGTGATCACGGCTGTCCACATCCTCACAGGATGCTCGAGTGTCCGGACACACAAGGAGGGTCCGCCTCCACTCCCTCACGCATCCTTTGAGGTGACATTGTGGGTTAGGTTGGGCAGGTGGATGAGGAAAGGTCAGAGAAGACCTCAAGGTCATGACCATAGGTAGGCAGGGATCTGGCCTGAACTACACTCCTTCCCTGTGCTCCCCACCCTGCACGGAGGGGTGAGGGTGTCTGAGAGCCTGCGGCCCACCCCAGCTGCCGGGCAGGGGGAAGCCCTTCCTCCAGGAACTCCAGCCTGCAAAGCCCTCACAGATGGGGGTCTAGCTCAGTGGAAGAGCATTTGACTGCAAAGCCCTCTTAGACTTCCCTCCTCTGGGTGGCCTTTGATCTTATCCTGCCATGATGTGATCGTGATCATTCCGAGGAGACCTCCTAGCGTCTTGGGTTCTCTCATTTGCTGTCTTATACACAAGACATCAGAGTGTCTTTTCTTTCCTGGCATGTCTTGGCAAGGCTGTTCTTCCTGCAGGGAGAGAGAAGCCCCCCTGTGGGGGGACAGCATCCCGGAGACCCGCTGTCCTGGTTGCAGTCCCAACCCCATGTGACCTGGTGGGCCCTGCTGACAAGGCCTTTGTCCCAGCTGCCTCCATCCGCTTCTGTCTGCGGCTCTCTGCCTTCTCTCCAAGACAGTTTATTTTTATTATTATTTATTTATTTATTTATTTTTAAAAGATTTCTATTTATTTATTTATTTATTAGAAAGAGAGAGAGCTCAGGCAGACAGAGTGGCAGGCAGAGGCAGAGGGAGAAGCAGGCTCCCTGCCGAGCAAGGAGCCCGATTTGGGACTCGATCCCAGGACTCGAGTCCCAGGACACTGGGATCATGACCCGAGCTGAAGGCAGCTGCTCAACCAACTGAGCCACCCAGGCGTCCCTCCAAGACAGTTTTTTAAATAAGCAGGAGGTAGTTTGCAAGTGCTCTATGACCTCCCTTGGTGCCGTCCCCTAGCAAGCGAGTAAGTTCCTGTAGCTCCAGGAAGTGCATCCGGAGGCTCTGGGTGGTTCCCCAGGCTTGCCCTGCCCCCGCTTATTGATCTGCTGTATAGTTCTGGGTGATTTTCTCCACCTGTCTGAGCCTCAGTTTCCTTGTCTGTAACAAGGGAGTCATGGTACCCACTTGCATGAGGTGACTGTGGGTTGGAAACATAATAAATCTTTTGTTCGGTTTGTAGCAAAGAGCTGGGCACAGTCTCTGCCCAGAAAGGGCAGCTTGCTACTTAAAATCCGAAGATTCCCCAAGGCCTTGCCGCTTCACATATAATTAATGATCCCTCACTTTCGTTAACATATGGGCCATTTAAACTGGGGACATAGGCATTAAAACTGTTCCAGCCAGAAGGCTTCTCACTGAGCAGGACTGCACAGTGCTCGGTCTGTAGGGGACAGTGCAGGGCTGGCTGGCCCCATCCCTTCTCAGCCCTCAGGATAACTCAGGATGCTGGCAGCTCCGGGACCACCTTTGTTCTGAGTCTGATTTCTTCTTCCCATTGCCTCCAGCCAGTCACGGCTGTGCATTGTGGCAGGCCCCAGGGTGTCAGGCTGCTCCCTTTCAGCCTCACTGAGGTTGGGAGTGGGTGTTGGATCAGCCCAACACAAACGCCCTTTATCTTTGGCAATCTCCCTGCTCTTAATGGCATTTTGAAAATATTTGCAGAGTTAGCAGGTTCACTCAGCGGCAATTTCATGGTTCATGTTTTTTTATACCCTACCTCGTTCCAAAAAGAAGTTAAGGCAACTCGAGTTCACTCGTGTAGGTTTACCTGCATGCTTAATTCAAGGAAGTTTGTAGAAGTAGGTGGGTTTTCTGCGGCTCATCCAGCTGGCATCTTGAGAGACGCGGGGGTGGTGTGGGTAGCGCCTAGAGCCGACACTAGGACCCCTGGCGCGGCCCCACCTGGCACCACCATTCTGGCTGTGATACCTCTGTTTCCTGGCCTGTGAAATGGGTCACAAAACCACTTACCCTCTAGGTTGTGTACGGGTTTCAACAAGTGAGTGCTCATAAACTTGTGAATTCAGTACCATGTTCAATAGTGAACATAATAAATTATCTAGTACCTAGTTTAGCACCTGGGCTTTGACCCAGAGACTCTGATTCTCTGATGGAGGCCCTGACAGTCCGTAGATCTCTGGATCTACAGGTGGTGGCCGGATGCTACCTTACCCAGCTCAGCTCTTGGGAACTCCAGATCAAAATCTGTTGCTGCCTTTGAGCCTGGGTCTCATGTGACTCTGTTGTGATTTGGGGGCACATAGGCTCAGACTGAATTACGGACAGTGAGGGCTTTCCTGCAGGTGAGATTTCACTGACCTGCTCTCTCCTTATTCCTTCTTTACTCTAGCACCAACCATGCCTCCCCAGGGGACCCTGTTGGCTGCTCCCCTCTGAGGGGTCACATTGGGGTGTGACTTCTGTGCGGGGGGTGGGCAGGGGCTGCCTCAGTCTCCTGCCTCTGCATGTCTGAATGACTGGCTGCTGGACCTGTTTAAGCTTTCTGGGATATGCTGTGTGTTCCTGGGAGGCCGGGTGGGTGGGCGGCCCTATTTACCACGGCCTGGGGTTGCTGAGGTGTGTCTTGTGTCTTGACTGCCTGTTGTCTCCTCTTGCAGATTCCACAACGATGGTGTTGTCAGCAGCCAGCTCAGAAGCCCAGGTACCTTTAAAATAATTTTTTAATTTACCTGATACACATTAAAACTAATATGTCTCATATTGTGTGAATTAGATAGCATATAAAGTTACAAGATTGTTTCCACGAGGTCAGACACAGATAAAATACTTAGTTGAAAGGACTTGATGAAGAGAGCCGGCGAGGACAGAGCCCACTGGTTGGTGTGGAACCTGGCAGGCCTTGGAGGGCCTGAAGGGCGGGGGTGGGCGATGGTACCCTACCTCCCTCTCCTGTTCCGCCCCCAAGCTGCTGGTGTTGCCTTCCACTGACCAGAGGGAGGGAGCAAAGGTGCTGTGGTCTGTGGACCAAAAGGTCAGTCAGGGAGTGGGTCTGAGGGGCAAGCAGGAAAACTAGCCGGTGACCGCTGTCCACCCCGCCCACAATTCAGACCTCACCAGTAGGACCAGTGTCTCCCTGTCCCATCCCTCTACCCTCTGGGAATTTGTCCTGAATTTAATGTGAATTGTTCTACTGCCTTTAAGAAAGCTTCCTACAGACATGTGTTTGTTTATTGAACACAGCATTATACCAAGTGGGGGGCTGGTCACAGGCAAAGAGGCCATATAGTCTGTCGTGGAGAGTTAAAAAAACGGCAGTGGAATCGTCCCAGAGTCTTCCTGCTTTTTCTTCCTAGCACATGCTGGCGATCTTACTACTGTCAGTGATAAGACACCCTTCCCAGTGGCACACTGCCTCTGTCCAGAGCTCTGTGCTGAGGCTCTTGCTCCATGTTGCTTCCATAATTCGGTCCGGGAGGAAGACAACTTTGCCACGGCTGGCAGAGTATTCTGGAGACTTTGTTTATCCAAAGCCCAGGAATAGTCCCCTGCCTTTCAGACAGTGATCCCAGGGTGGCCCC
>RCUC01145280.1:0-48946 GCA_003697995.1 Taxidea taxus jeffersonii
AAAAAAAAAAAAAAAAGATTATTGTGTAAAGCACTTTTTCCTTTCTTTTCTGTTTTTTTAAGAATTAAATTTTTTTTAAAGGCCAAGTTTGTGTAGTACACTATGATAGCTGTTAAATATGAACTGAAACTAAAAAAATTAATGGATCTGAAAACCAGTGGTTACAATATGTTTATTTTAGGAATACCATATTGTACAGCTGCAGGTGTGCTGTGTATCTGAATAGATAGATGGCAGCACTAACCTTTGCAGCTCTATGGCCCTGATTTGTAGTGCTTTGAAGGCATGATTAGAACTGATAAAACTGGGTTGACATAGGGACTGTTTGGGCTGGATATGAAGGAAAAAAAGCAGTATCTGGAAAAAAAAAAAAGAATACAACTAGAAGTTGGAAATCGTGGAGAACTATTTCAAAGGTTATAATTAATATACATATATTCCTTATATTCCTTGGTGTTTGTCTTTAGCTTAGCTAGAGATCCTGAAACCCATGCCCATGCTCAGACAATTTATTTTTATCTCTGGGGAAGTAACTCGTGTTCCTTCATTGATAATGGTATTGTCTCTGTAAGCAAAAGCCTGCTGCAGTATTTTGCATATTCTAAATTATGTAACATGAAATATCTGCAGTAGGAAGCTGTTCCTGTCATGCTTAATAAGGTGTTGGACATTATTATGTCTAGTGCTAGACTTGTATTAATTGGAACAGTTCATTATAATTGAGAATATGCATTTGTAAGGAAATTATTTTCAAACATAAATTATTCTTTCAGCCATTCATTTGTTTTTGAAAATTTTCAAAGAGAATAACAAAGTAGTTTGAATTCCTAGAGAGACAAAGATAAACTGAATGTGTTTAATAATCTAATTTCACAAAATAAAGTGTGAAGTTTTATGAAAAGGACACATTTTCTTTAACAAGTGAAAATTTCAGATCATTATTATACTTATTTATTTTAAAGGCATTACATATTTAACATATGGCCTGATCTGGTTTTTTAATCTTCATTACTAGGGTTGATATTGCTGATGATATTATTAATGCCAGTGAAAGTAACAGAGACTGTTCAGAACCTGTGGCTAGTACTAATTTAGACAATGAAGTTATGCAGCAAGATTTTGTATTTGAGGATGAAGAAAATAACCAGGTAAGAAATGCAAAGACTAAAATCTTTGTTTTAGGTTTGCTTGATGTACAGTGCTGATTGCTTTATGTGTTCCTTTGTTTTTGTTTTTGTTTTTTTTTAACTTTATTTATTTATTTGACAGAGATCACAAGTAGGCAGAGAGGCAGGCAGAGAGAGAGGAGGAAGCAGGCTCCCTGCTGAGCAGAGAGCCCTATGCGGGGCTGGATCCCAGGATCCTAGGATCATGACCTGAGCCGAAGGCAGAGACTTTAACCCACTGAGCCACCCAGGAGCCCCCTTATATGTTGCTTTGGTATTAGAAGCTGACACATACTTGTCTTGATAATAAATCCTGAGAGCATACACCCTATTAGTAAAGATCAGGAGCCATCACTGGGTTGGGAATTAGATATAAAATATTTAAGAATATTTGCCTGGAAGGAAACAAATTATGATGTTAGCTGAGGTTGTTGGTGGTATTATGGTTGAATTTCATTCATTTTAAAAGTTATTTTCCTATTTCCCAATTTTTTCTGAAGAATGCTATCCTAGGAAAAAAAATCAAAATTTAAATTCAAAGTAAGGTTTCTGCTGACTGTATGTTGCTTTTGCACCTTGGAAAGCTGAAAAATTCAAAGTCAAATCATTGGATGTCAGGGACTGTCTGTATATGATTTGCAAGTTTCTCTAAAGGTTGACTTTTCATTTTGTTGATGGTTTCTTTGCTCTGCAGAATTTTTTTTTTTTTTAAGATTTTATTTATTTATTTGTTAGAGAGAGAGAGTGAGTGAGCACAGGCAGACAGAGAGGCAGGCAGAGGCAGAGGGAGAAGCAGGCTCCCTGCCAAGCAAGGAGCCCGATGTGGGACTCGATCCCAGGACGCTGGGATCATGACCTGAGCTGAAGGCAGCCGCTTAACCAACTGAGCCACCCAGGCGTCCCTGCAGAATTTTTTTTGTGTGTGTTATTACTATTTTTTATTTTAGATGTTTTTAAAATTTTTTTTTTATTAACATATAATGTATTATTTGCCCCAGGGATACAGGTCTGTGAATCGTCAGGCTTACACACTTCATAGCACTCACCATAGCACATACCCTCCCTAGTGTCCATAACCCAACCACCCTCTCTCTTCCCCCCGTCCCCCAGCAACCCTCAGTTGTTTCCTGACATTAAGAGTCTCTTACGGTGTGTCTCCCTCCCGATCCCATCTTGTTTCATTTTTTCCTTCCCTACCCTTCAAACCCCCTACTTTGCCTCTCAAATTCCTCATATCAGGGAGATCATATGATAATTGTCTTTCTCTGATTGCCTTATATTGCTCAGCATAATATCCTCTAGTTCAATCCACGTCTTGCAAATGGCAACATTTCATTTCTTTTGGTGGCTGCATAGTATTCCAGTGTGTGTGTGTGTGTGTGTGTGTGTACGTACACACACACACACCACATCTTCTTTATCCATTCATCTGTTTATGGACATCTAGGTTCTTTCCATAGTTTGGCTATTGTGGACATTGCTGCTATAAACATTCCGGTGCATGTGCCCCTTCGGATCACTGCATTTGTATCTTTAGGGTAAATACCTAGTAGTGCAATTGCTGGGTCGTAGGGTAGCTCTATTTTCAACTTTTTGAGGAAACTCCATGCTGTTTTCCAGAGTGGCTGCACCAGCTTGAATACCCACCAGCAGTGTAGGAGTGTTCCCCTTTCTCTGCATCCTTGCCAGCATCTGTCATTTCCTGACTGGTTAATTTTAGCCATTCTTACTGGTGTGAGGTGGTATCTCACTATGGTTTTGATTTGTATTTCCCTGATAAGAGTGATGTTGAGTACGTTTTCATGTGTCTCTTGGCCATTTGGATGTCTTCTTTCCCTCTGCCCATTTTTAAATCCGATTGTTTGCTTTTTCCTATTGTATGAGGTCTTTTTCTTTTATACATTTTGTCTATTAACCCACTGTATTGTGGAATTTTTGTGTTTTGTTTTTTTCTTTGAGAGAGTTATGAGTGTATGTGCTTGATCTTAGGGTGGGGCAGAGGTAGACAGAGAGAGAATCCTAAACTGGCTCTATGCCCTGTGCAGAACCTGACATGGGGCTCAGTCTCATGATATTCATGATACTGAGATTGGGACCTGAGCAGAAGTCGAATTGGATGCCTGACTGACTGACCCACTCAAGCACTCTGTCAAATATATTGCTTGCCAATATTTTCCCATTCATTAGGTTGCCTTTTCATTTTGTTGATGCTTTCCGTTGCTGTAGAGACTTAATTACTCATTAATCACTGGAAGAAATTGGCTTACACTGAAGTATACTTATTTATTTATATTTTCTTAAGGATTTTATTTATTTATTTGACAGAGATACAGCGAGAGAAGGAGCACAAGCAGGGGGAGTGGGAGAGGGAGAAGTGGCCTTCCTGCCAAGCAAGGAGCCCCATGTGGGGTTCGATCCCAGGACCCTGGGATCATGACCTGAGCTGAAGGCAGACACTTAACAACTGAGCCACCGAGGCGCCCCTGAAGTATACTTACTAAACTGTTTAGTAAGAGTTGACTAAGCGAATGAAATGTGTGGAATGGAGTGCGGATATTTAGCTTACTTAAAAGAATAACTATTATGCTTGAGGGGTACTAGGTGGGTGGAGATGGGGAGATGCAGAACCAAAAAAAGTGTGGAAGCATCAGTAATGGATGGATAAGGAATAGGTTGAGGCCACAGAAGTTACTAGAAATGCCCATTATGCTTCAGTTAGCTCCTGGCATTTAGCCCTGACAGCTCTAAACATTGGCAGTATGATTATGCTGCAGCTGCTGCTCCCACGAGTATTGCTACCACCACCACCATCACCACCATCACCAAAGCTCTCTAACTTACCTTAATGGGAACCAGAGCACCTTAGACTTTTCTTTTTTTTTTTTTTTAATTTTTTATTAACATATAATGTATTATTAGCCCCAGGGGTACAGGTCTGTGAATCGCCAGGTTTACACACTTCATAGCATTCACCATAGCATATACCTTCCCCAATGTCCATAACCCAACCACCCTCCCCCTCCCCACCTTCCCCTGGCAGCCCTCAGTTTGTTTTGTGAGATTGAGTCTTTTATGGTTTGTCAGAGAAATTGTCTTTCTCTGATTGACTTATATCGCTCAGCATAATACTCTCTAGTTCAGTCCATGTCTTGCAAATGGCAACATTTCATTTCTTTTGATGGCTGCGTAGTATTCCATTGTGTGTGTATGTACACACACACACACACACACACACACACACCACATCTTCTTTATCCATTCATCTGTTGATTGGCATCTAGGTTCTTTCCATAGTTTGGCTATTGTGGACATTGCTGCTTTAAACGTTTGGGTGCATGTGCCCCTTTGGATCACTACATTTGTATCTTTAGGGTAAATACCTAGTAGTGCAATTGCTGGGTCGTAGGGTAGCTCTATTTTCAACTTTTTGAGGAAACTCCATGCTGTTTTCCAGAGTGGCTGCACCAGCTTGCATTCCTACCAACAGTGTAGGAAGGTTCCCCTTTCTCCGCATCCTCACCAGCATCTGTTGTTTTCTGACTGGTTAATTTTAGCCCTTCTGACTGGCATGAGGTGGTATCTCATTGTGGTTTTAATTTGTATTTCCCTGATGCCGAGTGATATGGAGCACTTTTTCATGTGTCTGTTGGCCATCTGGATGTCTTCTTTGCAGAAATGTCTGTTCATGTCCTCTGCCCATTTCTTGATTAGATTATTTGCTCTTTGGGTGTTAGTATAAGTTCCTTATAGATTTTGGATACTAGCCCTTTATCTGATATGTCATTTGCGAATATCTTCTCCCATTCTGTCAGTTGTCCTTTGGTTTTGTTAACTGTTTCCTTTGCTGTGCAAAAGCTTTTGATCTTGAAGTCCCAATAGTTCATTTTTGCCCTTGCTTCCCTTGCCTTTGGTGATGTTTCTAGGAAGAAGTTGCTGCGGCTGAGGTCAAAGAGGTTGCTGCCCGTGTTCTCCTTAAAGATTTTGATGGATTCCTGTCTCACATTCAGGTCTTTTATCCATTTAGAGTCAATTTTTGTGTGTGGTATAAGGAAATGGTCCAGTTTCATTCTTCTGCACGTGGCTGTCCAATTTTCCCAACACCATTTTTTGAAGAGACTATCTTTTTTCCATTGGGCATTCTTTACTGCTTTGTCAAAGATTAGTTGACCATAGATTTGAGGGTCTGTTTCTGGGCTCTCTGTTCTGTTCCATTGATCTATGTGTCTGTTTTTGTGCTAGTACCGTACTGTCTTGATGATGACAGCTTTGTAATAGAGCTTGAAGTCTAGAATTGTGATGCCACCAACTTTGGCTTTCTATTTCAACATTGCTCTGGCTATTAAGGGTCTTTTCTGGTTTCATATAAATTTTAGGATTATTTGTTCCATTTCTTTGAAAAAATTGGATGGTATTTCAATAGGAATTGCATTAAATGTGTAGATTGCTTTGGGTAGCATAGACATTTTCACAATATTTGTTCTTCCAATCCATGAGCATGGAACGTTTTTCCATTTCTTTGTGTCTTCCTTAGTTTCTTTCATGAGTACTTTATAGTTTTCTGAGTACAGAGTCTTTGCCTCTTTGGTTAGGTTTATTCCTCGGTATCTTACGGTTTGGGGCACAATTGTAAATGGGATTGACTCCTTAATTTCTCTTTCTTCTGTCTTGCTGTTGGTTTATAGAAATGCAACTGATTTCTGTGCATTGATTTTATATTGTGATACTTTACTGAATTCCTGTATGAGTTCTAGCAGTTTTGGAGTGGAGTCTTTTGGGTTTTCCACATGAAGTATCATATCATCTGCAAAGAGTGATAGTTTGACTTCTTCTTTGCCAGTTTGGATGTCCTTATTTCTTTTTGTTGTCTGATTGATGAGGCTAGGACTTAATAGTACTCTGTTGAATAGCAGTGGTGATAGTGGACATCCATGCTTTGTTCCTGACCTTAGTAGAAAAGCTCTTAGTGTTTCTCCATTGAGAATGATATTCGCAGTGGGTTTTTCATAGATGGCTTTGATGATATTGAGGTACGTACCCTCTATGCTTATGTTGTGAAGAGTTTTGATCAAGAAAGGATGCTGTACTTTGTCAGATGCTTTTTCAGCATCAATTGAGAGGATCATAGGTTTCTTGTTCTTTGTTTTATTTAGGCATTGTATCATACTGATTGATTTGCAGATGTTGAACCAACCTTGCAGCCCTGGAATAAATCCCACTTGGTCATGGTGAATAATCTTTTTAATGTACTATTGGATCCTATTGGCTAGTATTTTGGTGAGAATTTTCGCATCTGTGTTCATCAAGGATATTGGTCTGTAATTTTCCTTTTTGATGGGATCCTTGTCTGGGTTTGGGATCAAGGTAATGCTGACCTCATAAAATGAGTTTGGAAGTTTTCCTTCCATTTCTATTTTTTTGGAACAGTTTTTGGAGACTAGGAATTAATTCTTCTTTAAATGCTTGGTGGAGGGGCGCCTGGATGGCTCAGGGTGTTAAGCCTCTGCCTTCAGCTCAAGTCATATCTCAAGGTCCTCGGATCGAGCCCCACGTCAGACTCTCTGCTCAGCAGGGAGCCTGCTTCCCCCACTCTCTCAGCCTGGTGCTCTGCCTACTTGTGATCTCTTTCTCTGTCAAATACATAAAATAAAATATTTAAAAAAAATTGCTTGGTAGAATTCCCCTGGGAAGCTGTCTGGCCCTGTGCTCTTGTTTGTTGGGAGATTTTTGATGACTGCTTCAATCTCCTTACTTGTTATGGGTCTGTTCAGGTTTTCTGTTTCATCCTGGTTCAGTTGTGGTAGTTTATATGTCCCTAGGAATACATCCATTTCTTCCAGATTGTCAAATTTGCTGGCATATAGTTACTCATAGTATGTTCTTATAATTGTAATTCTTTGGTGTTGGTTGTGATCTTTTCTTTCATTCATGTTTTTATTTATTTGGGTCCTTTCTCTTTTCTTTTTGATAAGTCTGGTGAGGGGTTTATCAGTCTTACTAATTCTTTCAAAGAACCAGCTCCGATTTGTTCTGTTGTTTTTTTGGTTTCTATTTCATTGATGTCTGTTCTCATCTTTATTATTTCTCTTTTGCTGCTGGGTTTAGGCTTTCTTTGTTGTTCTTTCTCCAGCTCCTTTAGGTGTAGGGTTATGTTGTGTATTTGAGACCTTTGTTGTTTCTTGAGAAAGACTTGCATCACTATATATTTTCCTCTCAGGACTGCCTTTGCTGTGTCCCACAGATTTTGAACAGTTGTGTTTTCATTATCATTTGTTGCCATGAATTTTTTTCAATTCTTCTTTAATTTCCTGGTTGACCCATTCATTCTTTAGTAGGATCCTCTTTAGCCTCCATGTATTTGAGTTCTTTCCAGATTTCCTCTTGTGATTGAGTTCTAGCTTCAGAGCATTGTGGTCTGAAAATATGCAGGGAATGATCCCAATCTTTTAGTACTAGTGAGACCTGATTTGTGATCCAGGATGTGATCTATTTTGGAGAATGTTCCATGTGCACTAGAAAAGAATGTGTATTCTGTTGCTTTGGGATGGAATGTTCTGAATATATCTGTGATGTCTGTCTGGTCCAGTGTGTCATTTAAGGCCTTTATATCCTTGTTGATCTTTTTCTGGGAAATCTTTCCATTTCTGTGAGGGGGGTGTTAAAGTCCCCAACTATTATTGTATTATTGTCGATGTGTTTCTTTGATTTTGTTATTAATTGGTTTATGTAGTTGGCTGCTCCCGTGTTAGGGGCATAGATATTTAAAATTGTTAGATCTTGTTGGACAAACCCTTTGAGTATGATATAGTGTCCTTCCTCATCTCTTATTATAGTCTTTGGCTTAAAATCAATTTATCTGATATAGGGATTGCCACCCCAGCTTTCTTTTGATGTCCATTAGCATGGTAAATTGTTTTCTACCCTTCACTTGAAATCTGGAGGTGTCTTTGGGTCTAAAATGAGTTTTTTGTAGACAGCATGTTGATGGGTTTTGTTTTTTTATCCATTCTGAAACCCTGTGTCTTTTGATTGGGGCACTTGGCCCATTTACTTTCAGGGTAACTATTGAGAGAGATGAATTTAATGCCATTGTATTGCCTGTAAGGTAACTGTTACTGAATATTGTCTCTGTTCCTTTCTGGTCTATTACTTTTAGTCTCTCTCTTTGCTTAGAGGACCCCCTTCAATATTTCCTGTAGGGCAGGTTTGGTATTTACAAACTCTTAGTTTTTGTTTGTCCTGGAAGCTTCTTATCTCTCCTTCGATTTTTAATAATAACCTAGGTGGAGGGGCGCCTGGGTGGCTTAGTGGGTTAAAGCCTCTGCCTTCAGCTCAGATTATGGTCCCAGGGTCCTGGGATTGAGCCTCGTATCAGGCTCTCTGCTCAGCAGGGAGCCTGCTTCCCTTCCTTTCTCTCTGCCTAGTTGTGATCTCTGTCAAATACATAAATAAAATCTTTTAAAAAAAATAACCTAGGTGGCTATAGTATTCTTGGCTGCATGTTTTTCTCTTTTAGTGCTCTGAATATATCATGCCAGTTCTTTCTGGCCTGCCAGGTCTCTGAATAAGTCTGCTGCCAATCTAATATTTTTATCATTGTATATTACAGACTTCTTGTCCCAAGCTGCTTTCAGGATTTTCTCTTTGTCATTAAGACTTGTAAGTTTTACTATTAGACGATGGGATGTGGACCTATTTTTATTGATTTTGAGTGGGGTTCTCTGCACTTCCTGGATTTTGATGCTTGTTCCCTTTGCCATATTAGGGAAATTCTCTACAATAATTCACTCCAATATACCTTCGCTCCCCTCTCTCTTTCTTCTTCTTCTGGAATCCCAATTATTCTAGTATCGTTTCATCTTATGGTATCAGTTACCTCTCGAATTTTCCCCTTGTGGTCCAGTAGTTGTTTGTCTCTCTTTTGCTCAGCTTCTTTATTCTCCATCATTCGGTCTTCTATATCACTAATTCTCTCTTCTGCCTCGTTTATCCTAGCAGTAGGAGCCTCTGTTTTGATTGCACCTCATTAATAGCTTTTTTGATTTTAGCTTGGTTAGATTTTAGTTCTTTTATTTCTCCAGAAAGGGCTTTTATTTCTCCACACAGGGTTTCTTTAACATCTTCCATACCTCTTTTGAGCTCAGCTAGCACCCTGACAATCATCATTCTGAACTCTAGATCTGACATATTACCAGTGTCCGTATTGATTAGGTCCCTAGCCTTCAGTACTGCCTCTTTTCCTTTTTTTGTGGTGAGTTTTTCCGCCTTGTCATTTTATCCAGATAAGAATATATGAATGAGAGAATAAAATACTAAAAGGGTGACAAAGACCCCAGTAAAATGTACATTAATCAAATAAGAAGAGACCCCAAATCATGGGTTGAAGAAAGGGGGTAAAAAGCAGTTCAGAAAAAAAAAGAATAAGAAAATATATATATTAGACTGGTGAATAGAACAGAGCCACCGTCTTGATTTTTGGGAGCATTTTGGTCTCTTAGAAGAAACTACCACCCAAAATTTTATAGAAAGGAATATGTATATATATACATAGGATATATATGTATTCTATATTAGAATATAATATATATAAAGAAACATATATATACACACACACACATACACGCATGTATAAGAATAAGGGTAAACATGATGAAGGGATGGAATATGACTCTATAGATGAAAATTTAAAAACATTCTAAAAAAAGGAGTTGATAAGTTGGTTGGGAAAAGAAAGAAAATGAAAGTGGTGAGAATTTGCTCAGGCTGGAGCCTGGAACAAATCCTGTGCTAGATTTAGGGTATATTTTGATAAAAAATTTTAGTTAACTTTGCAAGACTAAAGAATCATGGGGAGAAAGCCATGATTGCCATGCTTTGCTTTCCTCTCCTCTGGAATTCTGGTGTTCTCCTTGATCAATGAGCTTGGTCTTGACTGGATTTCTTGCTGATTTTCTGGGAGCGGGGCCTGTTGTAGTGATTCTTAAATGTCTTTGCTGGAGGCGGAATTATACCACACTTGCCAGGGGCCGGGCTAAGTAATCTGCTCTGGTTCGCCCTTGGGAGCTTTTGTTCCCCAAACGCTTTCCGTAGAGCTCTGGAGGATGGGAATGAAAATGGCAGCCTCCCAATTTCTGGCACAGAGGAACCAAGAGCTCGGGGCCCCATTCCTCAGTGCTCCTTCAGAGAAAAGCGCTCAGCCACTCCTGTCTCTCTGGTCTCTGGCCGTGCTCTGAGCTCACCTGGCCTGTGACCGAGTGTTTCTGTCTCTGGCACATAGCCCCGTTTGGAGTCTCCAAACCCAGCAGATCCCTGCCACTCTTCCAGGGGGGGTGTTCCCCGGATCTGCCACTTGTGGGGTCCCTGCTCAAAAAGTAGTGTCATGACTGGGCCACGGTCACAGTTTAAGGTAACCCCGAGCTGAGAGCTCACTCCTCTGTTCTGTCTCTGTAGCTGGCTTCCCCGCTCTAATACCTGCGAGCTCTGCTACACTCAGACACCCCCGATCCTCTAGAGCAATGTCCCTCAGTGGAGCAGACTTGTAAAAGTTCTGATTTTGTGCTCTGTTGCTTCACTGCTTGCCGGGAGTTGGCCCCTCCCCTCATGGTCTATCTTCCTGTTGCTTCGGATTTTCTCCACAGGTCCTACCTTTCAGAAAGTGGTCGATCTTCTGTTTCTAGAATTGCTACTCTTCTTCTCTTCAATCTCATGTTGGATTTGTAGGTGTTTGGAATGGTTTGATAACTATCTGGCTGAACTCATGCTAACATCTCAGCCTGCTACTCTTCTGCCATCTTAACCCCACCTCCTCCTCCTCAGACTTTCCCCTGATGGTTTTGGGGAAGAGAAGGTGGGAAGAGTATGGGCTGTTTTTCCAGCTGATAATTTAGAAAAAACAAGTTCTTTTTCCCCATCTACAAAGGAATGAATGTTTTGTATAGAGTGAATTCTGAGGAAGTTAAACATAGTTTCTCAAAAAAGTATATTTCTTTGTTAAATTGAAGTCTGGATATACTTTAATCTGACCCTAATACCTCTTATTTTTTTTTTTTTTTTCTGTCTGGTGGTAATGTAGAAGATAACTCTCCTTCTTACTCTGAATCTCATCTCCTTCTTCACTGCTGGAGTGTCAGTGTATCAGCTTTTGTCTTATGTTGCTGCATCTTTTATGTTGCCTCCAATTTTTTTTTTAACTACTTTTCAGTGTTTGTTTTAAGAATTACGCTGCCCAGAGGCACCTGGGTGGGTCAGTTGGTTAAGCAGTCTGCCTTTAGCTCAGGTCATGAACTCAGGGTTGTGGGATTAAACCCTGCATCAGGCTCCCTGCTGAGTGGGGTCAGACTCCCTTCTGAGTGGGGTCAGGCTCCCTTCTGAGTGGGGCATCTCTCTCTTCCTCTCCTGTTACCCTTCCCCCTCCCACTCGTGCTTGCATGGGTGTGCTCTCTCCCTCTCTCCAATAAATAAATAAAATTTTAAAAATTATGTTGCTTAAATCTGGCTAAAAAGCATGTGGGTATTACAATCAGTCTTTAGATGTATTTCATTTATTTCATAGTATAATGAATTGTAGGTTAAATTAGAGCTGGTGATGTAATAGTATGCTTTTATAATAGAATTTTATAAGTTTTTCTTCTAAGTTATTTGATTCTCTCATAGTAACTGTAACATAGGCAAGTTAAGTGATTGTTATACTCATACTTGTGAAGGAAAGGTAGAGCTGGGACTTGAACCTGGTTCTCTGAATGAAACATGAAGACTTATTTTAAATATTGGATATAGTAATGATTATTTCATGGGCCCATATTTAAGAATTTAAAGTTATCTTCTAAATAGAAAGGTTGCTGAAGTCTGATGTTTAGATCAGTGGTTCTCACAGTTTGAATCTCAAGACCTCTTGATACTCTTAAAAGATATTGAGTATCCCAGAAAAGTTTTATTTACATAGGTATATCTATCAGTATTTACCACATTAGAAATTAAATTTGAAAAATTAGAGAGTGCTTATTAAATTCACTCAAGGTACTGTAAATATGTTTTTTTTAACTTAATAAGCTATATAAAACCCTGTGCTTTGAGGAATGGCATTGTTTTACATATTTACAAATATTGTTACTACTTGTCTGTCTTAATAAAAGTTAAGTTGGTTTCTCATACCTGCTTCTGTATTCAATCTATTACTATAGGTTCTTTTGTTTGAAGTACATGAAGACAAGTCAGCCTCACAGAGATATATAGTTGACAAAGGGAGAAGTAATTTAATAGCTTTTTCCAGATAGTTATGAGGTGTCTTTCATATTAAAACTGGACAAGTAGTAGTTTTTTTGTTTTTTTTTTTAATTCATCAGAGAGAGAGGCACATTGAGAGAGGGAACACAAGCAGGGGGAGTGAGAGAGGGAGAAGCAGGCTTCCCGCCTGGCAAGCAGCCCAATGTGGGGCTCGATCCCAGGACGCTGGGATCATGACCTGAGCTGAAGGCAGACACTTAACGACTGAGCTACCCAGGTGCCCTGACAAGTGGTAGTTTTTAAAGAATCTAGCTGTCTATAGATTTCAGAGGTGATCATCAGAAACATTGAGAATTTTATGTAATTTGTAGTAATGCATGGGATATTTGTATTAGTCTCAGTTCAGTGTCTGTTTGGGAAAGGAACAGAGATGGGATGGTGTCACTAGACTCTTGAGTGTATATATAATAAAGGGATCTGGTGAACCAAATGATTCTTCTGTTATCTGCTAGGAAGTTACCAACTTAACTTGTTTATGGCTGAGAAGAAACAGAAGGAGCAATTGGCAGGTGGGACCATATGGCTGTCCTTTTTGGAGGAAAGAATTCTAAGGACAGGAAAGGAATGTGATAGTATGAGCAGTACTTCTTACCTAATAGTGTAGTGAGAATGCAGATCTCTATTTTATACATATGCACACATGCATATGCCTCAGGTTTTGAGAAAGATAAATTACTGTCTTTAAAAAGAGATGCCAACACCTGCAGACTATTATGAAGAATCAAAAGGGGGCATTTGATTAACTTGTAATCTAATACCATGATTTAGGTTGGAAACTTCTCATACACGAGTGTTGGGAGCTCTGTTAATACAGCAGTTATGTTCTTTTTTGTCAGTCTGTAGGTATACTGTTAGAGCCATGCAGTGACCACGGTGATAGTGAAGATGGCTATCTTGAGGGGTAAGCATTTTCTTTCATTACTCATCATTTTAAGAATTGGAACCCTTCACAGATTTGGGAGTCAGATTTTTAGATGAATGTATCTATTATACATTTTTGATAATCTGAAAAACCAACTTCTTGTTTAATGGTAAGCATAAAGCATATTCAGAGGGGCTACCGGTTCAGACAGACATAGTTATAACTTGGAAAACATTCTGAGGGAAGAACAGAGCCTTCTTGGAGACACTCCAAACTTAGTTGATTTGTAGAACAATTGGGACTTTATTGATATTCTGAATACACCTTTCAGTGAGTTAATTCATAGTCTTAGAACTGTGGATAACTGAAAGATTATAGCATATTTGTTTTACCAAATTTGTACAGGATATTTTTGTTCCCTTTCCAGCTTCTCCTTTGTGTATCCCAGTATAGTCTTAACCTCAGTTTCTGCTTGTTTACCTCCTTGGCCAGCAAAAATGGGAGGGAGGTACTGAGGCAATCAGTATTTCATTCATATGTAGTCTCCATAGATACTTGATAGATTCAGTACCTTTGAGCAGAAGCTTTCTAGAATATTTTAAGTCAATGAGTAAGTAGGTTTTGGGTCCTGTTACCCTTTTTCTGATTCTTTGAGACATTGCCAAGCAGCGTATTACGAATTTCTTAGGAAAGATGATTGATATTCAGAAAACAAATTTACAGTGAATGCAGACTAGATTGTAAATACTGAGGATTCTCAAACATTACTGATTTGGTGATAGCTTGTTGGCAAGGGTAAACTTGTGTTAATGCTATTGTCTCTCTTAATTGTGAGTAGGAAACCTGTTCTCTGAGGGTAAGTAAATTCTTTGGAGCCATGTCTCTGGAGTGTCTCCATACTCTGAAGGTCCACAGATTTCCTGCTTACAGCAGTTCCTTGTGCTTCCTTTCAGGAGGCAGGAATGATCCTCTTCCAGCCCAGGGAGTATTGGAGCTATGGGCTGAAGATATAAGATAAACAGGCATCCCCAGAATGATGACATCTGGATTTGGTAGAACAATAAGGATCCATTTAGTGAGGACTCAATCTTTTTGGAAAAGCTCTTTCCTCTTCAACTTGTATATAGGTTAGCAAACTTGTTTTTAGATCCAAAGAGTTCCTTGGTTAGATGGATTACATTTTGCATGCTTAACACTCATGTTTCTCAGATTTAGGTGATTGGGTCTTTTGTAGTCTCAAGGTAGAATGTAGCTCATTCCACCATTTGCTTCCACTCTAAGCAAGGGAAGGCCTTTGAACTTGCCAGGGAATTTAGCATTTCTCATGCTCAGCAAGAACAAGGTAATTATGCATGTGAGGAGATGACTTGCCATAGTTAGATCAAGACCTGTCTTCTGCGTACGCACTGTTAAAGCAGGGTAGAAGCAGCATCTGTGTGTACCATTATAAATTGCCACCATATTTTTGGGAAGAAGAAGTTTCCCACAATAGATATATTGCTATCTTACTATAATACCAGATACTCTGTTGACTGGTCAGATAGGGAGAGATCATTTTTGACAGCTCGCTCTATTGTTCTAAATAGGGGTTCATTTTTATAGGGGGGGTATAAGAGGTGAATTGAAATTTTTTAAAATTTCCTTTTTATATCTTACCATTATGTTTTGAGGAAGGAGAGGTTTAGAAGTAGTACCTTGTTCTGATAGTGATAGAACATAATCAGATTTAAAATATAGGACCATAAAAGAAAATACATATCAGACCATCACTGTACCTTTAAAAAAATCTTTAAGAAAAGAAAGTCCCAGAGTGGGGGATAATAAAGCTATTTGGTTAAAACTAATATTTACTTTACAAAATCTTTTCCATTATACATTCAACCCTTTTGGTTTCTATTTATTGTGGATTTTAGTTTTACTTTTAAAATGTTTTTCTTTTGGGGGGGATGGTTGTGTGGGAGGGTGGAGAATGTTACTTAAATTTTCTAAACCTGAAGTAATTCTGTGGATCTTTTCAGTAGTGTGTGATTTTCAGACATAGGGCTCCAAAGAATGGGCATATGTCCAGTTGTCATTTTCTTCTCTCACATTTTAAATGCTAACTATAAGGGGAAGAGAAGAATCTAGGTAAGAAATGTGCAGTGATAGTAACCTACTTATTCTTAAAAGACTAATAGCTGTACTTGTATTTTTAGGAAAGAATATGTGTCATTTGACAGTGATACATTGTCACACTTGATTCTGGTAAGATTTTTTTCTTATGGTTCTTAAAATTTGACTAGGTTTAACGTACCAATTATTGTATCTGGCCTTTAACTCTTGGGTTGAATAGGTTTAAAGGAGATGTAAAAATAGATTCTTTTGCCAGATATTTGACAGTTAAGCAGTGACTTAATTTGTCACTTTTGGTTACCAGTAACTTGGTTATAAAAATATTTTCCTGAACTTGGGATCCAGACTTTGTCTACCAGTAGTACATAGTATAAAACTGCAAATGTGTGTTTGAAAGTAGTTTGGATGGTGGGAGTGGGACAGCTGAATATATAGGCACAATAGAACAGTAATGGAGACCATACAAAGATATATGCTTCTTGTTTTTAAGCTGAGTGAGAAAAGCTTTGTGGTTGTGAAATGTATTCTTTATTTTAAAATACAGGATTCTAGTAGCAAGATATGTGATTTGAATGCCAATACTGAATCAGAAGTGCCAGGAGGTCAGAGTGTTGGTGTTCAAGGGGAAGCAGCATGTGGAACCCAAATTCCACATTTAGATCTGAAGAATGTTTCTGATGGTGATAAATGGGAAGGTAATTTTAGCCACACATTATTTTCCTGATACTGTTATTTGTAACTGAAATTACCTAAAGCAATAACGAGACTACTGCTCTTTTTGGACAACCTTATTCATTTTGGCTTTCTGTTCTCATGTAAGAGGAGTGAGTGAGTGTTGTTACTCAGATGCATTAATGAGATTGCAGGGCAACTATGTCGTATGATACCTGATCCATTAGCTTTGAAGATGAAGTTAGAACTGATTAAAAAAATAAAATCCCCCAGGATAGGCTTTTGTAAATTGTTTAGCCAGGTTTATTATTTATTTAAAAGATTTTATTTATTTATTTATTTGACAGAGAGAGAGAGAGAGAGAGAGAGAGATCACAAGTAGGCAGAGAGGCAGGCAGAGAGAGAGGAGGAAGCAGGCTCCCTGCTGAGCAGAGAGCCCGACTCGGGGCTCGATCCCAGGACCCTGGGATCATGACCTGAGCCGAAGGCAGAGGCTTCAACCCATTGAGCCACCCAGGCGCCCCTGTTTTGCCAGGTTTAAGCCAGTCTTGGAAAATCTCATATGTTAGGGCTTGGGGATCTCACTGCTTTAAATAGAGGGCTTACATGTAACTACCTTTCCTATATGATCATTAGGAAACCTTTTTTTTCCCCCCAGAATGATCTTTGAAGGCATTTCTTTTTTCTTTTTTTTTTTTAAAGATTTTATTTATTTATTTGACAGACAAAGATCACAAGTAGGCAGAGAGGAGGAAGAAGGCTCTCTGCTGAGCAGAGAGCCCGATGTGGGGCTCGATCCCAGGACCCTGGGATCATGACCCGAGCCGAAGGCAGAGGCTTTAACCCACTGAGCCACCCAAGGCGCCCCTTTGAAGGCATTTCTAAGCAAACACTGTACCATATCCCTCTATCTGTGTATTAGATTATATAAGCATGGGAACAGAGTCCTAACAGTTTTTACAAAGGAAAAAAGTTAAAAAAGCAAGCCACCTGTATGTATATATATATATATACACACACACATATATATATATATATATTTGTCCGAACTCAGCAAATGTGTACTTAAGACTTGTATTTCATTGTATATAAGTTTTTCTTTTTTTAATCAAAAGATGTAAAACCTACTCGAGTGATTTGCATGCTGAAGGGTTTATAGGGAAGTATATTATTACCTGCAGTTTACTTTGAAATCCATGAAAAAATAAGATGGTTAAGGGATGGATAAATGTTACAAAGCAAATTTAGTAAAATATTAACGGTTGAATCTAGATGATTGGTGTATCGATCGATGTTCACTGTGAAATTTTTTCAAGTTTATTGTATATTTATAAACTTTCAAATGTTGGGGCTGGGGGGGTGAAAGTCAACAACAGATTTGAATTTAGGAGTCCTGTATCATACACCTTGCTAGGTAAAGAGACATTGAGACAACTTGGGAATCTTCCAAGTTACTTATTCGTGCACTTGGATGAGGTTCCCTCAGTTATCTTATACTCTTGGCAAGTTAGCTAATGACGTACAGTGGTAGTAACAAAAATTGCAGTGCTAGTACCACAGGCTCCCTTTGCTACCTCAAGTCTGCTCATTTGATCACAACTAGAGTTTATTTATTTATTTTTCAAGGTGTAGTCAATTTTTTTTTTTAAAGCCTCAGCCAAGTCATTGTCTGTGCCAATCTTTATTGCTGTCTCTCCACCCCCCTCCTTTTTTTTTTTTTTTGGTTCTAGATGTTTGGCATGCCTAGTGGCACATTATGTGTTATTAGATTAGATTAAATCAGGAAGTTGTCTTTCTTTTGCTTTGTTCTGGGTTATTTAGGATGTTTGGAATTTATGAAGATGCTCCCCAGAATTAGGGGATACATTAACATCCTGGTGGCAGAAAAGATCAACTGTCCCTTTCATTTATTTATCCTGACATAGTCACTGAAAAGAAGTGATGGTCATCAGAGCATCCCTGGAGCCAGCCAGAGTAGGAGAGGAGTCTCTGAAAGATAAGGTGGGATTCTGACAGACGGCTGATGCTTCTCCGTTTTGGGGGACACAGTTAAATAGCCCTTCATAATCTTTGGCCTGGGCATTCTGATCTTAAGTTTTAAGCATAGAAAAGCACTTGTTTTCCATGGTCTGAGGAGATAGAACTTTCTGTGTTCAGCTTCAGCTTTCTGGAGGCTTATCTAAAGTGAATTTAATGCTGGGCTCACTGTTTCCCTGTCAGAATCCTCCCCTTACAGCTTGTGGTATGGAAAGAAAGTAACTATAGACCTCAGATTTTCAGTGCCTCAGCTCACCTGTTTATAAACCTGGCTCAACAGCTGTGACAGATAAACATAGGCCTCCCACTGACTTTTATAGGAATAGGGGTCAGTGACTTTCAGAGAGCTGGTGGTAGTAGACATTTGAGTGAACTTCTCAGCCATGAACCCTGCATGTGCTTGGAAGAGTGGCTGTTAGCAGACTATGTTTTTTCTTCCAATTTGCCACCAATATACAAAGATTGATTTTCTATATCTAGGAATTGGGATGTTCTGATGAAAGTCTTCCTTAAGAGGCCAAATTATTTTAGACTCTAGATACCTCAGAATCAGAGACCTACCTTGTTTGATGTGACTCTTAAAAGAGAAGTGGGGTCACTCCAAATGGAAGCCCACCTCCCTCTTCCTTAGTGTGTGGGTTTTGTGTTTTGTATTGCTCAAGGGACGGACAGCAGTATCCTGTTGTAGTTGCCAGGCAGGTAGCACATGGCCACCAGTGGTATGAATTTGCAGCAGCTGGTCAAAAGGTTTTGGCTTTTAATACAAGTGGACAATAGCTTTCCTTCAGATTCTCTCCTGCTAAAACTCTTGAAAGAAATGCAAGTAGGATCTTTCCAAAGAGCAAACTAAGGGAGGTATTTTTCTGTCAAATCAATTAAATTGAAACGCTTCAAACAGTACTTGGTTAAGAGTTTCCATTTCTTCAGTTTTATGTTTGAGTTTTAATAAAACAGCACTACTTTGATTTTTTTCCTTGCTTGCTGAAATGGAAATATATGTTTGTGTTTGTTTTTAAAGTTTGGTTAGTAGTAACTTCTTTGAACAAAGTTTTTGAGCAGAATGCCTAACTGGTTTTAGGGAAATGTTTTGGTATCTTTGGCTTTGTGTTAGTTATGTGTATGGTTTGTTCTGACTGTGCTGTGTGTTCACTTTAGTATTTTTTGCCATTTTTTCCATTTTATTAGCGTCATGCCCTATCACTTTTCCCCTCATTGATTTCAAAACAATGCATCTGCAGAGAGATGGGGAGGGTAAGTATGGTTCACCATAGTTTAGTTTTTTTGCCTTTTGATGGTTCACTTTGTTTGCCTTTTTATGAGCCCTTCTCCTGCTGTCCCCATATATTAGGAAAACGGTTCTGGGTTAAAAATGATACCCAGATATAATTGTTTTTTTTTACTTCCCTCTTAAAACAGATGATTTCTCACAAAATGCTTATTACCAGTTATTTGCTGGGAAGCAGGTACAAGGGTTGCTTTGAAAATCACTTTATTGCTGGGTTTATTGTGGGATTGCACGCTTTGTACCCAATTTTTAGTTATCAGATTGATCAGGGCTTTAAAAACTAACTAAATTATCTTATTACCCTGGAAAAATTAAGTAGTGCTTTAAATTGCTAATATATAAAGTTCAATTTCTAAAGTAGCAATCTTTTGCTATTGTGTGAAGAAAAAGAAAACACCAGTCTTGATTTTTGACACTGTCAGACCATCTTTGCATCCAAAATTACTTAAAAACTCACTTTTTGCTATTGTTAATATGATGTTGTAAATCAAAGTTTTAAATTGTAGTTATAAATAAAGTTAATATATAGATGGAAAAGTATTTCCCCTTTTTGGATTCCAGTGATACTTGTATTTTTGTATTAGGAGTATATTTGTGGATTGTATGTGTTCTGTATGTAATCAAACCTTAACATGGGCACAAACATCAAATAAATTGACATGGGTTCATTTGAGAACATACAGGATAGCTCCAGTAAGATAAATGTGCTTAAGATCTAGTGCTGTTAAATTTTGTCCTGATAATACTGTTGAGTGTTTAATTACTCAGATATATAGTAAACATAGAAATCCTGTAATAGAAAATAACAACCACAATTTAATGTTCGGGGCCAGGTGCTGTCAGGTGAGTTAGCTGCTCATTTGGAAATGTTAAGAATTCTTTTGGGGTCAGAAAGCTCCATTTGGAATAGCATGGGGAATAGCATTTGGAATAGCATGGGGAATAGCTTTCTTCCAGTTTTAAGACAGTCACTTATTCACCTGGCAGCTCTTGAGGACTGTTTTGTGTTTACTGTTTATAAAACAGCACTTGAAAAATAATATCTAATATAACTTTAAGAGCTTGACAGTGTCCTTTCTTGCTTTGTGACTGGGTTCAGAAATTTAACATATAACTCTATGGGAAAATGGAACTCTGAGCAAAAAAAAAAAAAAAGGCATAGAAAATTAGAAACTATAGTAGGCTTTATGAAGATCCTGTATCTCCTTTTTATTTTAAGTATATAATAAATATTATATGAGCCACTACATAATGATATGATTTAAAGAAAATATATCTGATAATTGACTTTTTTTTCCATGTAGAACCAAGAAACCCATGGTACTATTCTTTGTGTTTGTTTTACAGAGCCATTTCCTGCTTTTAAGTCTTGGCAGGAAGATTCTGAGTCTGGAGAAGCTCAGCTCTCTCCACAAGCTGGAAGAATGAATCATCACCCCCTGGAAGAGGACTGTCCTCCAGTATTATCACATCGTAGTTTAGATTTTGGGCAAAGCCAGCGTTTCCTACATGATCCAGAAACATTGGATTCCTCATCTAAGGCACTTTCTTTTACTAGGTACATTATTTTTATATACTTATGAGAGGTGATTCTTCTGTCACCAGATCCTTTGCAAGATTTAATCCTCCAGACTTACAATTCAAAGCTTTTCTCCCTCTATCATGAAAAACGTTTTTGTAATTTTTTTTTTATTTTTAAAAAAATTTTTTAAAAAGATTTTATTTATTTATTTGATAGAGATCACACAAGCAGGCAGAGAGGCAGGCAGAGAGGAGAGGGGAGAAGCAGGCTCCCTGCTGAGCAGAGAGCCTGATGTGGGACTCGATCCCAGGATGCTGGGATCATGACCTGAGCCGAAGGCAGCGGCTTAACCCACTGAGCCACCCAGGCATTCCAACGTTTTTGTAATTTTTTATGGGGGCTCATAAATTATGAGTTCATGAGGTGTAGAGGTTTGCTTTCTATTAGACTTTTCCACACAGTATATAATCATTTTTTCATCTATTACTGAAATACAGAACTCTGGAAGGGAAGCAGCAAGTGGAACTCACCAATTCCTCATGTTTATATTGACAAGATCTTAAATTGATTCTGAATATCAAAATCTTTCCTTTATAATTTTTTTTTTAAAGATTTTATTTACTTGACAGCAAGAGAATGAACACAAGCGGGTCGAATGGAAGAGGGAAAAGCAGAGCAGGGGAGCCTGATGTGGGCCTCGATCCCAGGACTCTGGGATCATGACCTGACCCAAAGACAGACAGCCATCCAGGCGCCCCTTTCCTTTGTAATTTGAATACAGAATTCTAAGCTGGGCATCTTTGTTTCATTTCTGCCTTTGTCTAAACAACTTTTGAGTGATTATATATTGTTTCAGCAGTAGTTGTGTTAGCTAATGATGTGGTCTCTAAAATTATAGTGTAAGGTTTTGTTTTGGGTTTGAGGTTTTTTTTGTTTTTTTTTTAAACACTACCTGTCCTCTAGTGTTAGGGACTTAATTTTTACTTTAATGATTTGCTTCTTAGAAATGGTGTGATGTTATATCAGGGTGATAAGAGTCATAGTGTTGATAACTTGAAAAAATTTTTTTTGACCAGGCAACTTTTTTTTTCTTAATATAATTGACATACAATATTCTCTTACTTTCAGGGTGCCTTTCTAGCTCAGTCAGTAGAGTAGGTGACTTTTGATCTCAGGGTTTTAGGTTCAAGCCCCACTATGGGTATAGATAAAACTAAAAAATAAAACTTTAAAAAATTCTTTTGGTTTTAGGTGTACATCATAGAAATTTGATAATTTTGTACATTGAAATGAACCCCATCATAGATCTAGCTACCATCTGTAATAACTTGAAATTTTAACTCACACTCTTATTTTAATTCAGGATTCGAAGATCATCCTTCAGCTCAAAAGATGAAAAAAGAGAAGACAGAACACCATATCAGTTGGTCAAGAAACTTCAGAAAAAAATTAGACAATTTGAGGAACAGTTTGAAAGGGAAAGAAATAGCAAGGTAAATTTATAGCATTGTCCAGGGTCTGGTAGCTACATTGGAACTGGGAGGAGGTTCTTTGGAGAGTGTTAGTCCATCTCTTTCCTTAGATAATGAAGTTGAGGTGTGCAGAGAAATAGTGATCATATAGATCTGAGATTATATAGATCCTTAGCTGCCTCATTTCCAGGCCAGTATTCTTAATCAGTGCATCTTTATATTTTAATTGGCAAAAAGCTTGTATAATTTTTAAAGGAAATACTTTACATTAACAAATTATGTTAATGCTATTTCTTCCTCAAAAACCACAAATAGCAAGTGGGGATGGGAGAAGGGAGGACATGGGAGGGAGAGGGAAAGATATTTAATAATTGGAACATATGAAGTAGAAAGAATCTTATGCTTTGAGTCAAAAGACCTGTCTCCAAATCTGGCTTTCGTCAGTTGCTAGATTCTGCTCTGGGAGAGCTTTACTTGATATTCTGTTCTGTCTACTTCATATAAGATAAGATGAAATAAGGATTGAATGAATTGTCTGCTGTGGGAGCTGTAATACATTACTTGGGCATCAGTTAACAGTTATTGCTTACCACAGAGGTGTCCATGTTCCTTAATTTTTTAGCCCTCCTACAGTGATA
This sequence comes from Taxidea taxus jeffersonii, assembly GCA_003697995.1. Classification (NCBI taxonomy): domain Eukaryota; kingdom Metazoa; phylum Chordata; class Mammalia; order Carnivora; family Mustelidae; genus Taxidea; species Taxidea taxus. The sequence goes on from RCUC01145280.1 coordinate 23,047, forward strand.
TTGCAGCCAATCCAAAGGTATTAAAATGGATGACAGAGCTTACCAAACTGCGGAAGCAAATTAAAGGTAGAAAATATATCATTTTTATAATATGTTTGATTTAAACAGATGTTTTATTCTCATTATAGTATTCTCATTATTACATGAAAACTGTATGAGTAATTCTATGACATGAATTAATAGTGAGAATTATATTCTATGAGAATTACGGTTATAATTTTTGATGATTTTTAAATCTGAGACACTATTTGGCAAAAATAAAAGTTTCCTTTTGTTCTTTTATTATGGCCAAAGTTGTAGTACTCTATTCTTCTGTATGTCTTTCTGGTGTTTCTGTTAGTCTTTTGAAAAGTGCCCTAGATTGTATATTCATAGGTGATATTAAAAAGTTTGTCTGGAAAAACAGTTCAAGTATTAAGCAGTTTTGGTTTTGGTAGGTATTTCTTTAAGAATTTTTGATAGGTATTTACGACTGTCATAATAAACTGTTTATACTACAGAGACTAAAAATTTTAAGTCTTCTTTAAAGAAAAACTAGATCTATGTTCCTGCATATTGGCCCAATATAGCAGCTGCTAAGTTATATTTACTTTATGGGTGTTTAATCAGTATGCTTTTTAGTATTTGTTAATACTTAAAAAATTATCTGTACCAACTATGGGTTTATAACGTGGGGCATCACATTTTGGTATATTCATTGGAATTTATTCAATAGAATTTTTACTATCATTAAGTACCAAGTACTTGTAGACATCTCAGTCTATGTTGTTGGATAAGACAGTTATTTGTCCCTATTGTCATTGAGTTTACATCCTTAGGTTAAAATAAGTTTCCTGGGGCGCCTGGGTGGCTCAGTGGGTTAAAGCCTCTGCTTTTGGCTCAGATCATGATCCCAGGGTCCTGGGATCGAGCCCCGCATCTGGCTCTCTGCTCAGCGGGGAGCCTGCTTCCTCCTCTCTCTCTGCCTGCTTCTCTGTGATCTCCGTCTGTCAAATAAATAAATAAAATCTTTAAAAAAAAAAAGATTTAAAAAATAAGTTTCCTTACCTCTTTAAAATTTCCCCTATCATTCTATTCAGGATTTCCTTGTTTAATGACAATTTCCAACTGTCTGTGAAAATCATTACCTTGAATGTGTTACTGATGGGTGTATTAAATTGACAAGCATTAGTCTCTTAACTAATTTTCCAATTTTCTTCCACTTTCATTGTCTCACAGTTCATTCTCTATGTAGGAGCCAGAATTATCTTTTAAAAAACTCTCTTGACTATCTTCAGAGCCCTCAGTGAACTTCCCTTTTAACTTAGAATAAATCCTTACAATGGAGAGAAGTAGTGATCATGTAGGTCTGAGGTTATATAGATCCTTAGCTACCTCATTTCCTTGCCTACTGTGCCCTTAGTCCATTTTATCACATTCTACTCTCATTTTCTGTTCCTTAAACATGCCATGCTTCAGGGCCTGTGCACTGGCTATTGCTTCAACTGGGGAGGAATGCTCTTTGCCTAAGTCTTCTATACTCCATTAGCTGCTGTTTCTTCCATGTTCACCTAGGATGTCCTTATCTCAAAAAGTCCCTTTTCAAGTCCATTAAATATAGTTGCTGTTCCCTAAAGTACATTGCTTTTAGCACTGTGACACCATCCTATGTTCTCTTCTTTATAGCACTGGGCATTCTTTGAAATTATTTTATGAATCTGGTTACTTGGTTTTTGTTTTTATTTCCTTGAATATATGCTCCATGAGAACAGGGACGATGTCTCTTTGTTTACTACTGTACCATCAATGCTTATCAGAAAATTTCACTTTATGGTAAGGCTTTCTGTGAATTATCATTAAAAGAATGAATGGAATAGCTTGCCACATACAGAATTTCAGTATTTCATATAACCTTGAAATATCGGAGCCTGTGTGCTGTTAATGTCTACTTTCCTGTTGTATATCTTACTTATTACTCTTTTGCATCTTTAACAAAATCATTATTACTGATCTGTGTGTCCTCTTGCTTCTGAAATGTAGATGCAAAACACAAAAGCTCTGATGGAGAATTTGTACCTCAGACACGCCCACGTAGTAACACTCTTCCAAAAAGCTTTGGATCTTCTCTGTACCATGAAGATGAAGAGAATGAAGATGAATCCAGGGTCATTCAGAAGGAGAAGAAGCCATCTAAGGAAGCAACACTTGAACTTATTCTGAAAAGACTGAAAGAAAAACGTGTTGAACGGTGTCTTCCAGAAGATATCAAAGTAATCTTGAGCTATGCTTTTTACCCACACTAGCCTTTAGAATCCCTGAAAAAAAGTACCCCAGTGGCATAGAGATTGTAGGTAGTCTTACTGGCCTGAGTCTTCTTCTCAAGTTTGTAGGTAAACAACATGTTTTTATTTGCACACCAGAAATGACCAGTCTTTCTGGGAGTGAATCACAGTAGTAAAATTAAGGGGCACCTACCTGGCTGGCTTAGTTGGTAGAGCATGCAACTCTTGATCTTGGTATTAGAAGTTCTGAGCCCCACATTGGGTGTAAAGATTACTTAGAAATAAAATCTTAAAAAAAAAAAAGTAAAACCGAAAAAGCTAGAATCCTATCTTTTCATTTGTACTGGGACAGTTGGCAAGGTGAGTGTATAAAGAGCCTAAACATAACTGAGCTTGAATCTTGGCCTTGTGTCTTGATACTTATAGGTATTGTGCTCTTAACTTTTCCAGGCCCTGACTCATATTATTTGCATTCTGCCCCAAGTCCCTTCAACCCTCTTATGACTTAAAGGGATATGATTATGTCCATTAAAATACTAAGACAGTATGGTTGTTGTGAGGATTGAATAAATGAATATTTTTGACGAACCATTACTCAAAGCCCATGCCTAGGGGAGTCCTGGTCAAAGCACTTGGCAACCCAAATTATTTATTAGATGAGGGCTGCTGGGAGAGCACAGAGATGGTCTCATGTGAACTTTTGTCTAGGCAGTGATGAACCCTGATGCTCATTCCTGCCTTGACAACAGAGTACACCTCTTTCATGATTTAAATATTGGAGTGTTTGTCTCCCTTGAACAGGGCTGGATTAGAAATTTTGATCACTCCCTTCCCTCAGCTTTTTTGTTTATCAGTTTTGTGTCAGATCAGCCAAACTCCTTTCCCCTCTCTCCACCCCTTTTTCTAGAAATGATTTTGATTGTATTAGCTTTATTCAGATACTTTGTCCTAGGTTTAAGGTGCAAGCTTGGCATTGAAATCATGGTGTTTACAGTTTACCCCTAGCTCTCCTCTACTGGATTTATATAATCTAAAGTTATATTTGTTATAGGAAAATATCATCCAGTGAATTTTTTTTAATCTCTATTCCATTCTGCGGAGAAACAAGGCAGTATTATCTAATCCTGGGAATAAGAATTTATTTGGTTTAGAATCCAAAGGGTATTCTGTGGAACATTGGTTCATTGGGATGTTAAGAGGTGGTCCAGTGAAACAAAGTGGGAAGGTTCTTTGGGCAAATAAATTTGGGATGTCCTTCCTCCTCTTTAATTTAGAGTACTAAAAGGTAGGAGGTGAGTATTGCAGTGTAAAGAAAGTGTCATAGGAAGGGAAACTGAGCTCATAGATTAGAAGTCTAGGTCACACATTAGCAGTGTTGTACTTTTTCATTATACTGCTGCCAGATTTTAATTGTCTAGTAGAAATACTGGTTTATATGACAAAAAGAATTTAAGTAACTTATCCAAGGTTACTAAGCCGGTAAACATAATTTGTTCAGATAAAATAGAAGTAAGCCACCAAAGAAAGTGGATATATACTTACTGGGAGACCAGATTTTACGAGACTGCAAACTACTGTCAGCAAATTTGTAAGGAAAGGCTGTATTTCTGGTTAGCCTAGGCTGGAGTGGTGATGGGCTGCTCTTTCACCCTAATTCTTTACATTGTGGGATTGAGGAACATAATCATGGTGCCAATGAGAGTGTTTGGTTTTGTTTTGTTTTTTCTTTTAAATTCTAGAAAATGACAAAAGATCATCTCATAGAAGAGAAAACGTCTCTCCAAAAAAGTCTTCTTTACTATGAAAGTCAACATGGAAGGCCGGTAAATGTCTCTTTTGCTAAAGAGATTTGATTTTCTACCCTAAAAAAGAGCACAAATTTCTTTTATGGCCCACATTTTCAGAGCTGCTTTGTAGAGCATTGCTTCCTCTTAGGAGAATGTCTACTTATTTAAAATAACTTCTAAAAGTTGGGAGAAAGTCATGTTGCTTAATGTTTAAAATTTCTGATGACTAGGTAATTTTCATTTTTCTTACTTTAGGTGACCAGAGAAGAAAGGCACATTGTGAAACCTCTCTATGAGAGATACAGACTTGTAAAACAGATGCTGACAAGAGTTAGCATCACTCCTGTTCTTGTGAGTAAAACACACGAAGATTTGTCTAGTTCATTTTACCAAAACTTACCCTTTAAGAAATGTATTGTGGTGGTATATTGGAAAAATATACAGCTAAGGTAGCAAGAATTGTATTTGTAAGGTGAGGTTACTGCTTTTAAAAGAATAGGCAATTAATATAATAATCAGTGCCTACTTACCATCTCCCAGGCACTTGTAAAAGCGTTTTATGTGTGTCATTAAATGAAGAAGATGTCATTAAATCCTGACAAGTCACAACAGGTAGCAGAAAGTAGCCTCAATTCACAGATGATGAAACTGGGGCTTAGGAGTGATATGCCCGGGGTCATCTACCTTGTAGAAGTAAAAAAACAAACATATTTCAGTCCCTGGCATAGTTTGTTTCAATTTAAATTCTTGTGTTTGAAAACACATCAGTTTTATGATAGCTGTCATGAAGATTTAATTGCACAATATAATAAAATGATTTTTTTTTAGTTCATCTTTTTTAATGAAGAAGTATCAAAATAATGCTTTTTTACATTTGTGTACATTGTAAGAGAAAAATGAGAACTCTTAATACTTAGGTGCAAATTAAGTGCTATCTCCAAATTAACCAGTAGGTAGTAGGACTCTAGATTTCTCTCAGGCTCAAATAGAAAACAGCATTAGCCCATTCTGAACCATTTTGTATTAATTAATTTATTGGACCTATGCTTTGCTTAGGCATGCAAGGTCATTTTTTAAATCGATAGCCATTTGCATGGGGATTTCTTTTGGGCTTTGATTACCTTACTACTATTCATTGTTAGAAGGTTTGCATTGGCCTGCTGAGCATTTTTTATTTAACCCTTAAATAAACAGATTTCTTTTTTTTATTTTTTAATTTTTTTTAAAGATTTTATTTATTTGACAGAGATCACAAGTAGGCAGAATGGCAGGCAAAGAGAGAGAAGGTGGGGAAGCGGGCTCCCTGCTAAGCAGAGAGCCCGATGAGGGACTCGATCCCAGGACCCTGAGTTCATGACCTGAGCCGAAGGCAGAGGCTTAACCCACTGAGCCACCCAGGCGCCCAACAGATTTCTTTAAAATGGCTTTTTAAGGGGCGCCTGGGTGGCTCAGTGGGTTAAAGCCTCTGGTTTAGGGTCAGGTCATGATCTCAGGTCCTGGGATCAAGCCCCATATCGGGCTCTCTGCTCAGCATTGAGCCTGCTTCCTCCTCTCTCTGCCTGCCTCTCTGCCTACTTGTGATCTCTGTCAAATAAATAAATAAAATCTTTAAAAAAAAATGGCTTTTTAAAATTTATTTATTTATTTATTTTTTAAATGGCTGTTTTTCAATTGGTCATCTCAGCACTATTTGATTTACATATAATAAATTTTTTTTGAGCAAGGGATCCTGTATAGGTTATAGTCTTTGCACATACAACAATTTATTTAATACAGATTTTATCCTTTGATTACAAGGTATTTTTGTGTCTCATTGACATATTCATAGTTCAAATAGTCTTTGAATTTTATGAAAATAATTTTAGAACTCCACAGATTTGTTTTTAATAAACTGAAGCTATAGCAAGTATGACTAGATCTTACGGATGCCTAAGTATGACTATCATACAGAGAAATTTGAGGTATAAAAGTTAAGCCAAGACAGTTTGGTAGGAAAGAATTTTTTCAGCAAATGGGGTTGATACAGTTGGGTATTGATACTCAAAAAGATGAATGTAGACCCTTATCTGACACAAAATTTAACTCAGAATGGATCACTGACCTAAGAACTGAAACTATAAAACTCATAGGGAATAGAAGAATAAATCTTTGTGACCTTGAGTTAGGCAGTGTTTTCTTGCATTTGACACTAAAAATACTGACAAAAATAAATAAAAAATTGGACCTCATCAAAATTAAAAAGTTTTGTGCATCAAAGGACATTTTAGAAAGTGGAAAGACAGGGCTCCTGGGTGGCTCAGTGGGTTAAAGCCTCTGCCTTTGGTTCAGGTCTTGATCCCAGGGTCCTGGGATCAAGCCCTGCATCTGGCTCTCTGCTCAGCAGGAAGCCTGCTTCCCTTCCTCTCTCTCTGCCTGCCTTTCTTCCTATCTGTGATCTCTGTCTGTCAAATAAATAAATAAAATCTTAAAAAAAAAAAAGAAAGTTGAAAGACAACTTAAAGAATGGGAGAAAATGTTTGCATATCATGTATCTGATAAGGGACTGGTATCTAGAGTATATAAAGAACTCTTTCAGTTCAATAATAAAAAGATTAATAACCCAGTTAAAAATGGGGGAGGGGTGCCTGGGTGGCTCAGTTGGTTAAGCACCTGACTCTTGATTTCGGCTCAAGTCATGATCTCAGGGTCCTGGGGTTGAACCCCACTTCAGGCTCTGCACTTAGCTTCGGGATTCTCTCTCCCCCTCTGCCTGTCCTCCACTTGCTCACTTGTGCTCTTTCTCTAAAAAAATCTTTTTTAAAAAAATTGATCAAAGGATTTGATACACATTTCTCCAGAGAAGATATATAAATGGCCATTAAATATATGAAAAGATTATCAACATCATTAGTTATTAGGAAATGCAAATAAATCCACATTCAGATACCACTTTATACCCATTAGGATAGCTTTAATGAGAAAAGATAAAGGTGTTCTCAGGATGTGGAGAAATTAGAATATTTACAGTATGCACTGCTGGTGAATGTAAAATGGTGCACCCACTTTGATAAACAGTTTGACATTTCCTCAAAGAATTAAACAGGGTTATCATCTGACCTAGCAGTTCTCCTTGTTATATGCCTGAGAGAATTGAAAACATGAAAACATGTCTACGTGAAAACTTGTACACAAATATTCATAGCAGCATCCTTCATAATGGCAAAAATGTAGAAAAAAATGAAATGTGCAGCAAGTGATGAATAAACAAAATGTGGTATATCCATATAATGGATTATTAGCCATAAAAGAATGGAAGTACTAATAACATGCTACAACATGGGTAAATTTTAAAAGCATTATGCTAAGCGAGAGAAGCAAAATACAAAAGGCCACATACTTTATGATTCCATTTATGTGAAATAGCTAGAATAGGCCAGCCGATTGAGACAGAGTAGATCAGTGTTGGCCACGGGATAGGGGGAGAGGGCAAATGAGTTAATAACTAATAAGTACAGAGTTCTTTTGATGACGAGCTATTTTGGAATTAGAGGTGATGTTTTTTTAAAATGTTCACAATGGGGGCACCTGGGTGGCTCAGTGGGTTAAAGCCTCTGCCTTTGGCTCAGGTAATGATCCCAGGGTCCTGGGATCGAGCCCCACGTCGGGCTCTCTGCTCAGCGGGGAGCCTGCTTCCTCCTCTCTCTCTGCCTGCCTGCCTCTCTGCCTCCTTGTGATCTATGTCTGTCAAATAAATAAATAAAATCTTTAAAAAAAATAGAATGTTCACAATCTTCTTTGTGAATATTTAAAAACCACTAAATTGTACACCTTAAAGGAGTGAATTTTATGGTATGTGGGTTATATTTCAGTGAAGCTGTTACTTTTTAAAATGGAGTTTAAAGATGTCCTGAGGGGTGCCTGGGTGGCTCAGTGGGCTAAAGCCTCTGCCTTCAGCACAGGTCATGATCTCAGGGTCCTGGGATCGAGCCCTGCATCAGGCTCTCTGCTCAGCAGGGAGTCTGACCCCCCTCTTCTCTCTCTCTGCCTGCCTCTCTGCCTGCTTGTGATCTGTCAATTAAATAAATAAAATCTTAAAAAAAAAAAAAAAGGTGTCCTGAGACCGAAAAAGTTGGTGGCTCTTTAAAAAGGAAAATGTTCCAAATAAAATTACATGTAATACTTTCTCCTATTTTTTATTTATTGAATAAGATCTTTTAGGCTATCCAGACATTAATGATAATTTAGCATTTGTGTGCATACATAGCAAGAAACATCACAAAAAGGAATATACTAAGGAATTACTAAAAATATATAAATTGTTTGGTTAAGATTTTGAATATAAAGTTTAGTATATGTTCCACAGTGAATGAAGCTTTCTTTGAATGCCTTAAATGTTTAAAGTGGAAACCATGTTGATTGTTACAGGGATCTCCATCTTCCAAGCGAAGGGGTCAGATGTTACAACCAATCATAGAAGGAGAGACTGCCCATTTTTTTGAAGAAATCAAGGTAATCCTTAAATCACTCTCTTATACCTTAAAGAAAAAGTTGATACCACTCTCTGATACCTTAAAGAAAAACATGGCCTGTTTGATTATCTGTTTGATATCTTTTTAGGAAGAAGAAGAAGATGGTGTTACCCTGTCCTCTGAGCTAACTGATATCCTGAAAACTGCTGTACAGGCACAATCTTCATTGGAAAACTCTGAATCTGATGTTGAAGAAAATCAAGAAAAACTTGCTCTGGATCTCCGATTGTCAAGTACTCGAGCAGCTTCTATGTATGTATGCTCCTTTGTGATTTTTTAAAAAATTTATTTGTATAATGAAATTTACATGCCAAGAAATTTAGTGTTAAATAATCAGGCACTTGGAGGGAATTAATGTGTGCTCAAGAGATAAACCTTTCTTTTAAAGGGTGTGGTATATAACTGTCATCATTCACATTTTCTTTATTAAACATGAGTGTGTTTTAAAAATTTAAAGAAACTGGGGGGCACCTGGATGGCTCAGTTGGTTAAGTGACTGCCTTAAGCTCAGGTCTTGATCCCAGGGTCCTTGGGATCAAGCCCCACATCGGGCTCCCAGCTCAGTGGAGAGTCTGCTTCTCCTTCTTCCTTCTCTCTCTGCCTGCCCCTCTGCCTACTTGTGCTCTCCCTCTCGGTCAAATAAATAAATAAAATCGTAAAAAAAAAAGAAACTAAAATCTGACATTTGTTTCATAATAGAATAGAATTTGTTTCATAATAGAATGCTGGAACCAGCGGAGAGTTGCCCTTATTCTCTATCATCTTCTCTCCCTTGATAATGGTGTATGACAGTGGTCTTCAGCCCTGGCGTCACTTTTTTTTTTTAAATTAAAGTATAATTAACGTATAATGCTCATATTATTTTCAGGTATACAGCATTGTTGACTCAACAGTTCTGTTAACTCAGTGGTCACCACAAAAAGTGTAGTCATATACTATGTTACTGCAGTGTTATTGACTGTGTTTTCTGTGTTGTACTTTTCATCTCTGTGACTTACTTATAACTGGAAGTTTGTGCCTCTTAATCCCTTTCACCTATTTTACCTAACCCCAGCCCAGCTCCATTCCTCTCAGCCACCCAGTGTGTTCCCTGTATTAATGAAACTGTTATTGTTATTGTTTGTTTTGTTTTCTGGATTCCACATATAAATGAAATCATAGGGAATTTGTTTTTCTCACTCTGGCTTAAATCATTTAGCATTATACTCTCTAGGTTCCTCCTTGTTAGAAGTGGCAAGATTTCATTTTTTTTTTAAGGTTTTATTTATTTATTTGACAGACAGAGATCACAAGTAGGCAGAGAGGCAGGCAGAGAGAGAGGGGGAAGCAGGCTCCCTGCTGAGTAGAGCGCCCGATGTGGGGCTCGATCCCAGGAACTTGGATCATGACCCGAGCTGAAGGCAGAGGCTTTAACCCACTGAGCCACCCAGGTGCCCTGATTTCATTCTTTTCTATGGCCAAGTAATATTCCATTTGTGTGTGTGTGTGTGTGTGTGTGTGTGTGTGTGTGCACGCACGCACATACACATACCACATCTTCTTTATCCATTCATCTTTTGATGGACACTTGGGCTGCTTCCATATCTTGGCTGTTATAAATAATGATGCAATAAACATAGGGGTACATACATCTTTTCGAATTAATGTTTTTGTTTTCCTTGGGTAAATACCCAGGAGTGGAAATACTGGATCATGTGGTATTTCTGTTTTTAATTTTTTGAGCAATCTCATATTGTTTTCCGTAGTAGCCTTGGTTTCACTTTCAGATCACCTGGGAAAAATCCGCCCTGCCCCCAATATTGATGTAGAGCCCTAGCTGCAGCTCTTCCTACATTTAGTTGGTCTGGGCTGTAGATTAGGCATTGGTATATTCTAAATGCTCCCCACTGACTTTAGTTTGCAGTCAGGGTTTGAACCCCTGCTAAGAATGACAGTGTTCTTTGAATAATGTTTTTTTCCCATTTAAATTTTAGGCCGGAGTTACTGGAACAACTTTGGAAAGCCAGAGCTGAAAAAAAGAAACTACGCAAAACATTACGGGAATTTGAAGAAGCATTCTATCAACAGAATGGAAGGTTTGTTGAACTCACAAAAATTGAGTCTTCTTTCTCCTTGAACTTACAGGTGCCCATATGCTAAATTAAAGGGATGTATAGGAATAGAAGTGAATTGTGCATATAAGGATATTACCATTGAAAATAAAAGTAGAAAACATACCTTTTTACTTTGAAGGCCTGCTATTATGGCAAGAAGTCAGAGGTAGAGTAGGCAACATCTGATAGAATATTTCAGATGTCCTAGGAGGCTTGGTTGAATGGCAGTTACATTGTGTTTTTGAAGTCTATGTTCTCACCGTTTTGGAAGTGTTTGTGAATTAAGATTTTTTATTTTTATTTTTATTTTTTGTTCTTTTTAAAGATTTATTTCTTTATTTTAGAAAGAGAGAGAAGGGGGAGGGGCAGAGGGAGGGAGAGGGAATCTCAAGTGACTCCAGGCAGGCTCCCTGCTGAGCATGGAGCCCAGTGTGGGGTGGGGCTTGATCTCACGAACCTGAGGTCACGACCTGAGCCGAAATCAAGAGTTAGATGCTTAACCAACTGAACCACCCAGGCGCCTCTGTTTTTCTTTTTAGAGAGTTCTATAACATGACTGGTATTCTCACAGCTGTGTGGATTCTTAGACTGAGACCGTTGCTGCTTAGGCTGCATGTTGGGCCATTCCAGGCTTCCCATTTCTAAGATGTGTAACAGGGTGCTAATCAACAGTGGGCTTCTAAAATATAGTATGGCATGTGCTTTTATCTGACTAGGGCATAGCTGACCCAGTGGAACTCTTAAAAATGTTAAGAAAAACGGACGTCTGGGTGGCTCAGTTGGTTGAGTGGCTGCCTTTGGCTCAGGTCGGGATCCCAGGGTTGTGGGTTTGAGTTCTGCATCGGGCTTTCTGCTCAGTGGGGAGCCTGCTTCTCTCACTCTGCCTGCTGCTCCCTCTGCTTGTGTTCTTTCTCTCTCTGTCAGATAACATTGACAAATAACAAAAACCATTTCTTTTTAAAAGAATAAATTCTAATTCAATTGGTGGCTGTCAAATAAATAAAGGCATTTTTTTTTTTTAAAGGAGAATAAATTCTAATTCAGATGGTGGCCAGAAATGAGCATTCTTCTTAGACCTCAGAAAACTTTTTCCGTGTATGTAACTGGGTAGTCTTACCAAGCCAGTAGCTACATTAAAAATTCCAAAATTTATTTATTTACTTTGAGAGTCTTCTATATAGTTGGCAGAAACAGTTAAAAAAAAAATCTAAGAATGCATTTTTCAAGTACCTTCTAAATGTATGAAATGACTGGCAGTACTCCTTTGGCACTTAATATACACTCAGTGACCTGACAGAGTCTAGCAGTGTATATCTTATTAAAATATTTGGTTACTTCCTAGTTCTCTGCAATGATCATTGTTAATTATAGCATTATTTAATCTGCCAATAGAGAAATTCATCAAAAACAAGTATTTTAGAAATTTCCTTGCAGATGGGGGGAGCTAGTTCTTTCTTGCAGAGGTATTTTTTAATTTGAATTTACATTTGGTAACATTGTCTCTCACATTAGGATAACTTCTGGGACTTTAATTTTCAGATGATTTCTAGAATATTATAGATTTTACTTTCTACCCTAGGAACGCCCAGAAAGAAGATCGTGTTCCAGTGCTTGAGGAGTACAAGGAGTACAAGAAAATTAAAGCCAAACTCAGGCTTCTTGAAGTTCTTATCAGCAAACAAGATTCTTCAAAATCCATATAAAAATATGCTCCTTGAAAACATCATAAAAATCAGTTGTATTCCCTGAAGCTATCATCGTGTGTACTTGGCTGGTACTTGAGTTCATTTTGTCAGGCACTCCGAGAGTATCATTTTGTACTTGGTTGTGGTGCCACTAGAGGAAGATGGGAGGGTAAGTAGACCCTCTCTAGGGAGTGTGGTGTTCCATATTAACCACAGACTGTTCTCTCCACCTTTAGCAAACATCCAGTTTTCGTCATTGTTTTGTAGTATACAGATACACCCTGTTAGCAAAAGACTAGTACTTTATTCTTTCAACTTCAAGAACTTTGGAGATACGAGCTTTTTGTTATCACCAACTTTATTTTTATTATTTTTTTAATTACTGAAGAAAATTGAGAGGAACATCTTCACATTGAATTCTTCGGTTGCCTTTTTCTTACCGAATGACTGAAAATTTGAAAGAAAAGCCTATAAATGTGCACATATGCAACTATGTCCTATGTTTTCTTATAAAACCAAAATCAACTGAAATTTCAAGTCCTACTGTGGAACACATTTCTGTTTAATTTCCAAAGTGACACTTTCTCACAGGTAGTATGTTAGCAAAATTTTGCAATTCAGTGGTCACACAGCTCCTGGATGAAGATAACAGAGGGCAGACCAAAAAGTGACCTTGTTTAATAGTATAGTGAAAACACTCCACACATCCTACACAGAACTGAATCATATCACATGCTGCCTACGGGATATAAGTTTCTGTTTCTTTCCTCAGTTACTGTTTATTAGCCGGTGATGATGTGATTTGTCTGGATCAGATCCTGTATTTTTTCCCCCTACTCACCTCCAGATAATGTGAGAAAATAGCCATGTCTATGTAGGAACACTGATGGTGCTCAGATTTGTGTGTTCAATTAGATGGGCCTAAGTTGAGAAAAGAATCATTACGCCTGAATTAAATCTTTTCTTCACAAGGGCTATATACCATTGCACTTGTACGTGTACCTTCTGGGGGTTGCATCTTTTTTTCTTTTTTAATCAGAAAAATCCATAAAGAAAACATCCTCTGATAGGAGCCCTTTTGCTCAGTCACATGCTGTTTAAAGTAGTTCTGTAGTGGTATGCCCCTTGTCATGTACTCTTAAGCTTATCTTTTTTTCTTTGGCTTTGCATGGCTTTTCTTCAAGTACTCCTCTGGTATCATTCTGCTAATCATTTTCACAGATTGGTGACTTTATTTGAGCTAAGAATATAGTCAATAATAGCATATTCTGGTCAGGCTTAATGTAAGTGTTAATTTTTTTCCTGGTGCTTTTTTGGATTGATGAGTGTCTCACTTTGTGCCCATGTTTTGCATGCATTGACTCATGCATGGTTTTCTTAACTAGCTGATATTAACAGTTCCGTATAAAAATGGGGACTTCTGTGACATTCTTTAATCAAGTGAGGGAAGCATGAACCTCAGACTTCTGGCACTCTTACATAGTAAGCACATGAAGTAGCTTGATAATAAGTAGTGTGTCTAGGATTTCACATTTCACCTGTGTGTGCAATGCCTTCTGGGGGGGGATGTTCATTGGTGGTGAACATGTAGTTGGGGAATAAAGCACTAAATCCAGCCCTTTTCGTGTGGTTTCCTTTTGATACAGCTAGGTTATTCATAATTTGTACCTAGAAAAATGAAATTGAAAATGCCAAAAGAAGTATCACTTTGATTTGAATCCAGCATGCAGTGTGCATTTCTTTCAGTCTCTAGATGGGAGTATATCCAAACATCTAATTTAATGTGCACTGTATATTGTTTTATATGAATGTTTTATATACCACATGCAAAAATGTCCATATGCACTATTTAAATGTTTTAAATAATATATTCCTTCTTTATAATGCTAAATCTATATGAGTACCATATTTTTATAAGTCAGTGGCCTGACTGGTTTCATTTTAGAATTAACAGCTGCTTCATGGTGTTGGTTATTCACTGTTCATGTTTGGCTGCAGGTAGAATAGATCCAAGTGGCATGGCAGCACTTACATGCTATGTGACAGTATTGTGTGTCATAGTTGAGCAGTAGGTGGTAGAATTAGGCAGTTTGTGATAGTTTTAAAAACTGTATATCTATATACAAGTAATATATAGATATATATGACCACCAATATAATTGCATTGCTGTGTCTGGCACTTCATTGTATAGACTTTTGTAATAAAAGAACCTGAATGTTCCAAGTCATGTAAATGTTTTTTGTTTTATTTTTACTAGATGTTAAAAAGCCCTTAAGTGTTTCCTTGCCTTAATGTTCTTAGGCTTTGTTTGAGTTACCTCAGTGAGGGACCATGTTGGGGGACAACAGGGTTGCTAAACCACTTGGCTGGCTACAGCTCTGGGGATTGGTAAGACAGGGAAAGGCTATGTTGTTGATCGCTGTGTGGAAATCCAGGGAGAAGATATGCAGGGAGAACAGTCAGCATTTCTTGTTGCAGTGAATTATCCTACTGAGCAAATTTGAGGTACAGTTTTCTCAGAGAAGAGGCTGGGCTGAGGGAGGGGGGTTGATTTAACATCTATTGAGCATCAATGTGGAAGTCGAGTACTATGGTCAGATGATGTTGTTTGGGCCAAGAGAACATACGGCTCTTCTAGGAGGGCTTATGTAACCCACTAAAGAAATTAAAAGAGTTACTTCACACAACTTGCCAACCACCCAGACAGGGCTTTTTGCAGTACCCTCATTCCTACTTCTCATGCATTAAGTTGATTTCTCATAACCCTGATACTCCTACCTTCTTGCTCTTTATTTTTCAAAGTATATTTTGCTTTTTAGAGTGGTGGAGGAAAACTTTTTAAAAACTTTAAATGAGTTACTTTAGGAACTTGATGAATTTCCAGTTTGAAAATACTAGTGAAATATCTGTAGATGATTGGTCTTCTACAGTTTAGCTTTTTCGAGGTGACCTCAAACTGGGAAGAATGGAGGTAAGATTATTTTATTTGGGGTCTTACATAATGGTTTTCCAAAATCCTAAGTATTTATTAATTTATCTGTAGCCAGAAGAAGTTAGAACATGGTATGTGATGAAAAAATTAACAGTTTCTGTATTCTAGGTAACATTGGGAAAACTGTCTTTACCTACTTAGTGACCTATTAATTAGAGATCTTCCCCATGAGCCGTAAGCAGCATTATTTTGTACTTTATCTTTACATTGCTAGAATTTAATAAATCTCATAAAATCCTTCACGTCTAACTGTGTGTATACTCTGGACGCGTGCTGTAATACACATGGCTTGTATAGTAGGTCCCATTCAGGGGTACTTAATTTCTGGAAATCTTCTGAGATTATCATAGACTCTGATGATAATTTGCTGATAGGTGATGTAGTATTTTTTAAAATGTACCTGTAATGGGGACATGTTTAGTAAATAGTACAAGGATAAATCTTTGTTAGAATACTCAGTGATCCTCCCCCCCCCCCAAAAAAAAATGTTCAATGATCATATCAGAGGTTCTCACCTGCACTTCTCTCAAGCTGGTAGAGTTGAAATCTTTCTCATCACTCGGTTTAGTTTTAGACTGACATAGTGTAATTCTTTCTCCAGCTCCACGGCATATAAAAAGAGTCTAGAGAATAATTTAGAAGGAAGCAGAGAATGAGTAACATACCTTTGTGCCTAAAGAGTCAGCAGGTTATTCGAGAAGTACTTGGGAGTGGGAAGATAGTATTTTAAGCTTCTAAAACATGCCTAGTGTGGACAAGTTTGGATCTTCTATTCTAAAATTGGAGAATGGTGTTTGCTATGCATATCAAATATAAATGGCAGTACCTGTTTGGAGATAATAAGGATAAAAGCAATTGGTTTCAGTCTCACCTTACATTTAAACAAATAGAGTCTTGGGCTTTCTGTTTAATTTCAAAGTTGGGTAAAAAGATGAGAAAAGCGGTGCCATCTCAGTAAAGTCTAGTTTCAGGGAAAAAAAAGGTAACTCATGGCCTCAGTCCCCATATCAGGATATCCCACGTGCCCTGGTTAGAACATATACTTACTCTCGAAATTCCTGTTGAGTGACAGGCTGGTAGTCATCTTGAATTTCTGCAGAATAATACTTTTTCTCAAGTCTCTCTTTCCACTTTTTCATCTGCTTTGCACTTTGAATCTCCTGTCAAGTCAGAGGACAAGCATAGTTGGTACCCAAGCATCATGGGGTTGATAATCTTAAACTGGTCTCTCCGGGGCTGTGGTTTTGAGTCCCACTGGAGTTTTGCCCTTCCTCACTGTAAGACCTGTGTATCAGCAGATTCACTTGAGAGGGCTTGATGTTAGAACTGTTCACCAGAGTTAAGGTTTTTGTTTTTTTTTTTAAGCTTTTTTTATTTAAACATATAAGTAACCCCACCACCCTCTCCCAACCCCTCTCTCCCCCACCCCCCTCAGTTTGTTTTATGACATTAAGAGTCTCTTTTGGTTTGTCTCCCTCCTGATCCCATCTTGTTTCACTTTTTCTTTTCCTACCACCTTAACCCCCACCCCCATTGCGTATTATGCTTAGCGAAATAAGTCAACTGGAGAAAGACAACTATCGCATGATCTCCCTGATAAGAGTTAAGGTTTTTTAAAATTAAATGTCATCAGCTTGTTCTTGTTTCACTGCCTCTTCCGCTCTGTCTCTCCAGCTGAATTTCTTTCTCATGTTCTTTGTTCTTCACTTGGGTGAAGCTGAGCTGTTTTTTTCTGTACTTCTGTTGTGTAATGAAGCAAATGTATTTCCAAGTTACATCTGTATTTGGGTATTTGCCCTCCCAGCTACTTCAAAGCCAGACCTCTGCAGTCTACCTAACAGTCCCTAGTCCCCTTTTCAGGATTACTGCATCAATTGTGCACCACAGTCTGCCCACAGACCCCAAAATAAGTTCCTCATAACAGAAAATTCTTGTTGCTACATTAGTCTCTGCTCCTAAAGAGTCCTTCCGTGTGTTTTGTCCTCACTGCCACCCACTTCCCTTTCAGTGTCCAAATAACTTTTCCCCAACTTAAGGAAAAATGCACTCTTACGTTGTAGAAAATAGGGACAGCACTTAATAGGGGAAAAAAAAAAAGGAAAGAGGAGGGGTGCCTGGGTAGCTCAGTCAGTTAAGTGTTTGCCTTTGGCTCAGGTCATGATCCCAGGGTCCTGGGATTGAGTCCCTCATTGGGCTCCTTTCTCAGCAGGAAACCTGCTTCGCCCTCTGCCTACCGCTCTTCCTGCTTGTGCTCTCACTCTTTCTCCCAAATAAATAAATAAATAAATAAATCTTTAAAAAAAAAAAAAAAAGACCTTGCACCCAGATATGATCCGCAGACTTCTCAGTAAGTCAGTACCATACTGCCCTGCTTCAGCAATACTGTGAAGTACCAAAGTTGATCCCTTTATAAAGGATTCTGATGACTTTGCCCAGAGAGGATGGTGATGCCTAAGTTGGTAGGCTGTTTATTTGATGAATGTGTGCTGTTCTGGTCAGAGAAACTATCAAACGGTGTCTGTCCTATAAACCAACATAGCAGAAGTAGGAAAGGATGGCTTTCAATCTTCCTAGTTCTATTTTGACCACATATAGCATTCATGTTTTGACATAACTCACCTTTTAATGTTGTATTAAAATGCAACTATTTCTAAATAACCAGGCCTGTTATAATATGGATGTGGTAGTAGTATAGGTTAAATGGACTGCCTAGTAAACTTGACTCATCCTTCAAAAAACCCATCTCAACCATCACTAAGTCTGTGAAGCCTGCCTTGATGTCCACAGGAAAGTGGCATCTTTCCTTAAAAGCAAGGTGGCAATTCTGGGGGCATTTTCTCCCAAGTTTCAAGTTCTAATCACCTTACCTTTTCCCTATAGATGGTAGCTGTCACTTACTGTTGTCCCTACATTAATTTAGTGTTCACAGTGGCTGTGCTATTTGGTAGCCAATATCAGAGATAGTATGCTTCCACCAGGGGACATAATAACTGACTATAAGAATGTGAGACTACCACCTGGCCATTTGACATTCCTCAGGCTGCTGACCCAGCAAGCAAAGAAGTGGGTACTCCCTGGACTGAGTACCAAGGGATACTATATATTTTGGTTGCTGCTACAAAACAGGTGCAGAGAGGGCTATATTTGGTATCCAGGAAATTCTTTGGAGGGATACCTGTTTTATGTCCAGAAATAAACTTTGTAGGTTAGGGATGCCTGGTTGGTGTAGTTGGTATGAGCATGCAACTCTTGATCTTAGGGTATATGTAGTTTTAAACATTAAGTTCTTAAGGAATTGTGATATCATCAGGAAAGGTCTTAACATCACCCAGAGATAGACACAATTACTGTTGGGATTTTGCTTCTTTCTTTCAGGGGAGAGGATAAAAGTGCTTTCATTTGTATAAAGGATGGTTCTACTTTATTGGATGGAACCATGAAAAATAGTTAATGTCATTTTATGCAAGTTCAAATGTGTATACTAAATAGCCAAAAGGGTCTTGTGGACCTAAATATTTAGCTGATTTCTCTCAACTCAAAATTTGCCCTTTTATCCTCTATGATGCTAGGTCTCAGGTTTTACAAACCTTACTCTCCAGACTCTGGCTATTGGCTTGTTAGGTTCTGCCTTAGTGGAGGATGGTGGGGTGAAGGATCTGGGTTTTCATCTCTCAGCATTGTTTCTGCAAATGGTAGTCATCGCCAGCAGCAATGTGGTTGGCACCTGGCTACAGCAGTCCAAGGTCTTTGGGCATACCCAGAACTAGACTCATCATACTCCCTCAGAAACAGTAGCAGCAGGAGTGGGATGGGGATTACCCACATAGGCTGAACGACAGCTCTGTAGGCTCCTTCTCTAAGATGAGGTTCAGATAACTTCACCTTTTGTAACCTTAGTCTTGGGAGTGGTAGCATCTTCCTACAGTATGAGCTGCATCAATGTTTTTACTTTTTCTGCCTTCCAGTGCCCATGTAACCAGTTCCTTGTAGTAAATGTTTTCTGTTTAAAATATATAATGTGGGGCGTCTGGGTGGCTCAGTCCATTAAGCATCTGCCTTCAGCTCAGGTAATGATCTCAGGGTCCTGGGCTCTCTACTCAGTGGAGTCCGCTTCTCCCTCTCACTCTCCCTTTGTGCTCTCTCTCTCTCAAATAAAATCTTAAAAAAGAAAAAATAAAAAAAATATATAATGTGTATTCCATTTTCCTGATTAGGTCTTGACTGAAAGTATATATTCAAATTTGATCAAATGTATTTTTGTGTCTTTAAGGGATGCTTTAAATTTCCTTATCTTGGTTTTAAACACTTACTAATTCTTTTCTATTTTGTTTTTATTTTATTTTATTTTTGCATTTTCTATTTTGTTGCTATTACAGAGTATTATAATTTTTAATGAACTGGTTGGTGTTTGCATATATGACATAACTGCATGTAAGTTATTTTTTATTATTGCTATATTGAATTCTTGTACTTGCATACCTAGGAAACATGCATACCTATTTGCATACCTAGGAAACTAAAAGAATCATATGTCAAGTAAAGGTAGTTTATATCTTTTCTCTCCCAATTCTTACACTTCTGGTTTATTTTTCTTAATTGTTTTTGGCTGATCCCTCCAGTATATCCTTTATTGTTCCTGACATGACCAGTGTTTCCCTGTTAAGTAAGGTGCTAGCTTAGGGGTGAAATAAATATGTTTTCACCATACCAAGGAAGTGTCCATTGGTTTCTGTTTTGTTCTATTCTGTTTTGTTTTGTTTTATTTTGTTGTCCCCCTAAGATTCGAAGCTCAATCTTATCAAATACCCAGCATCTGTGGAAAATGATCATGCAACTTTCCTTTTGGATCTAATAATGGAATGAATTATGTTAATTAGTTGATTGCCAATTTTAAACCATTTTTCCAGCCTTAGAATAAACCCTGTTGAATCGTGATATATTATTGTGTTCTGTTAGATTCTGTTGCTAATATTTTATGTAGGATTTCTTATCAAAATTTGGAAGTGATATGAGTTTATGTATCTGTGTGTATATATATAGTGTATATATAGTTATTTTTATGTGTTTATGCATATATACATACACATATAGTCATTTTACATAATGACTGTATAGCCATTTTTTTTGCATTTTAAATGTTATAATTTTATTTGTCAATTATACATCATTTTTAAAAATCACAACACAAAAAGAAAAGAAACCACAGATAAGAGATGAAAGGCCCATTTCCAATCACAATACCTATACTGAGACATGTTCAGAGCCAATTTAATAACCCATGAAAACAAAAGCTGCTTGTGACAATTTTTCACCCAAAAATACCATATGGTTGCACTGTAATTAGGGAAAAAGAAAAAGAATTTTAGAAGTTTGGAACTAGTATCTTAAGTATCTGCATCACATATAGTATTTTAAGGATCTTTTTTTTTTTTTAAGCTTTATTTAAACATATAATGTAACCCCACCACCCTCTCCCAATCCCTCTCCCCCCCACCCCCCTCAGTTTGTTTTATGACATTAAGAGTCTCTTTTGGTTTGTCTCCCTCCTGATCCCATCTTGTTTCATTTTTACTTTTCCTACCACCTTAACTCCCACCCCCATAGCATCTCCACTTCCTCATATCAGGGAGATCATGTGAAAGTTGTCTTTCTCCAGTTGACTTATTTCGCTAAGCATAATACGCTCTAGTTCCGTCCATGTCGTTGCAAATGGTAAGATTTCATTTCTTTTGATGGCTGCATAGTATTCCATTGTACATATATACCACATCTTCTTTATCCATTCATCTGTTGATGGACATCTAGGTTCTTTCCATAACTTGGCTATTGTGGACATGGCTGCTATAAACATTCAGGTACACGTGCCCCTTTGGATCACTACGTTTGTATCTTTAGGGTAAATACCCAGTAGTGCAATTGCTGGGTCATAAGGTAGCTCTATATTCAATTTTTTGAGGAACCTCCATGCTGTTTTCCAGAGTGGTTGCACCAGCTTGCATTCCCACCAACAGTGTAGGAGGGTTCCCCTTTCTCCGCATCCTCGCCAGCATCTGTCATTTCCTGACTTGTTCATTTTAGCCATTCTGACTGGTGTGAGGTGGTATCTCATTGTGGTTTTGATTTGTATTTCCCTGATGCCCAGTGATGTGGAGCACTTTTTCATGTGTCTGTTGGCCATCTGGATGTCTTCTTTGCAGAAATGTCTGTTCATGTCCTCTGCCCATTTCTTGATTGGATTATTTGTTCTTTGGGTGTTGAGTTTACTAAGCTCTTTGTAGATTTTGGATACTAGCCCTTTATCTGATATGTCATTTGCAAATATCTTTTCCCACTCTGTCAGTTGTCTTTTGGTTTTGTTGACTGTTTCCTTTGCTGTGCAAAAGCTTTTGATCTTGATGAAGTCCCAATAGTTCATTTTTTCCCTTGCTTCCCTTGCCTTTGGCGTTGTTCCTAGGAAGAAGTTGCTGTGGCTGAGGTCGAAGAGGTTGCTGCCTGTGTTCTCCTCAAGGATTTTGATGGATTCCTTTCTCACGTTGAGATCCTTCATCCATTTTGAGTCTATTTTCGTGTGTGGTGTAAGGAAATGGTCCAATTTCATTTTTCTGCATGTGGCTGTCCAATTTTCCCAACACCATTTGTTGAAGAGGCTATCCTTTTTCCATTGGATGTTCTTTCCTGCTTTGTCGAAGATTAGTTGACCATAGAGTTGAGGGTCTATTTCTGGGCTCTCTATTCTGTTCCATTGATCTATGTGTCTGTTTTTGTGCCAGTACCATACTGTCTTGATGATGACAGCTTTGTAGTAGAGCTTGAAGTCTGGAATTGTGATGCCACCAACTTTGGTTTTCTTTTTCAATATTCCTTTGGCTATTTGAGGTCTTTTCTGGTTCCATATAAATTTTAGGATTATTTGTTCCATTTCTTTGAAAAAATTGGATGGGATTTTGATAGGCATTGCATTAAATGTGTAGATAGCTTTAGGTAGCATAGACATTTTCACAATATTTATTCTTCCAATCCATGAGCATGGCACATTTTTCCATTTCTTTGTGTCTTCCTCAATTTCTTTCATGAGTACTTTATAGTTCTCTGAGTATAGATTCTTTGCCTCTTTGGTGAGGTTTATTCTTAGGTATCTTATGGTTTTGGGTGTAATTGTAAATGGGATCGACTCCTTAATTTCTCTTTCTTCTGTCTTGTTGTTGGTGTAAAGAAATGCAACTGATTTCTGTGCATTGATTTTATATCCTGACACTTTACTGAATTCCTGTACAAGCTCTAGCAGTTTTGGAGTGGAGCCTTTTGGGTTTTCCACATATAGTATCATATCATCTGCAAAGAGCGATAGTTTGACTTCTTCTTTTCCGATTTGGATGCCTTTAACTTCTTTTTGTTGTCTGATTGCTGAGGCTAGGACTTCTAGTACTATGTTGAATAGCAGTGGTGATAGCGGACATCCCTGCCGTGTTCCTGACCTTAACGGAAAAGCTCTCAGTTTTTCTCCATTGAGAATGATACTTGCCGTGGGTTTTTCATAGATGGCTTTGATAATATTGAGGTATGTGCCTTCTATCCCTACACTTTGAAGAGTTTTGATTAGGAAGGGATGTTGCACTTTATCAAATGCTTTTTCAGCATCTATTGAGAGTATCATAGAAGTACAATCTTTCTTTTGTTAATGTACTGTATCACATTGATTGATTTGCGGATGTTGAACCAACCCTGCTGCCCTGGAATAAATCCCACTTGGTCATGGTGAATAATCCTTTTAATGTACTGTTGGATCCTATTGGCTAGTATTTTGGTGAGAATTTTCGCATCTGTGTTCATCAAGGATATTGGTCTGTAATTCTCTTTTTTGATGGGATCCTTCTCTGGTTTGGGGATCAAGGTGATGCTGGCCTCATAAAATGAGTTTGGAAGTTTTCCTTCCATTTCCATTTTTTGGAACAGTTTCAGGAGAATAGGAATTAATTCTTCTTTAAATGTTTGGTAGAATTCCCCTGGGAAGCCATCTGGCCCTGGGCTTTTGTTTGTTTGGAGATTTTTGATGACTGTTTCAATCTCCTTACTGGTGATGGGCCTATTCAGGTTTTCTATTTCTTCCTGGTTCAGTTTTGGCAGTTCATATGTCTCTAGGAAAGCATCCATTTCTTCCAGATTGTCGAATTTGTTGGCATAGAGTTGTTCATAATATGTTCTTATGATTGTTTGTATTTCTTTGGTGTTGGTTGTGATCTCTCCTCTTTCATTCATGATTTTATTTATTTGGGTCCTTTCTCTTTTCTTTTGGATAAGTCTGGCCAGGGGTTTATCAATCTTATTAATTCTTTCAAAGAACCAGCTCCTAGTTTCATTGATTTGTTCTATTGTTTTTTTGGTTTCTATTTCATTGATTTCTGCTTTGATCTTTATTATTTCTCTTCTCCTGCTGGGTTTAGGCTTTCTTTGTTGTTCTCTCTCGAGCTCCTTAAGGTGTAGGGTTAGGTTGTGTATTTGAGACCTTTCCTGTTTCTTGAGATAGGCTTGTATCGCTATATATTTTCCTCTCAGGACTGCCTTTGCTGTGTCCCACAGATTTTGGACCATTGTGTTTTCATTATCATTTGTTTCCATGGTTTTTTTCAATTCTTCTTTAATTTCCTGGTTGACCCATTCATTCTTTAGAAGGATGCTGTTGAGTCTCCATGTATTTGTGCTCTTTCCAAATTTCCTCTTGTGATTGAGTTCTAGCTTCAGAGCATTGTGGTCTGAAAATATGCAGGGAATGATCCCAATCTTTTGATACCTGTTGAGACCTGATTTATGACCCAGGATGTGATCTATTCTGGAGAATGTTCCATGGGCACTAGAGAAGAATGTGTATTCTGTTGCTTTGGGGTAGAATGTTCTGAATATATCTGTGATGTCCATCTCGTCCAGTGTGTCATTTAAGACCTTTATTTCCTTGTTGATCTTTTGCTTGGATGATCTGTCCATTTCAGTGAGGGGTGTGTTAAAGTCTCCAACTATTATTGTATTCTTGTCAATGTGTTTCTTTGATTTTGTTATTAATTGGTTTATATAGTTGGCTGCTCCCATGTTAGGGGCCTAGATATTTAAAATTGTTAGATCTTCTTGTTGGACAGACCCTTTGAGTATGATGTAGTGTCCTTCCTCATCTCTTATTATAGTCTTTGGCTTAAAATCTAATTGATCTGATATAAGGATTGCCACCCCAGCTTTCTTCTGATGTCCATTAGCATGGTAAATTGTTTTCCACCCCCTCACTTTCAATCTGGAGGTGTCTTCAGGTCTAAGATGAGTTTCTTGTAGGCAGCATATTGATGGGTTTTGTTTTTTTATCCATTCTGAAACCCTGTGTCTTTTGATTGGGGCATTTAGCCCATTTACATTCAGGGTAACTATTGAGAGATATGAGTTTAGTGCCATTGTATTGCCTGTATGGTGATTGTTACTGTATAATGTCTCTGTTCCTTTCTGATAATACTTTTAGGGTCTCTCTTTGCTTAGAGGACCCCTTTCAATATTTCCTGTAGCGCTGGTTTGGTGTTTACAAACTCAGTTTTTGTTTGTCCTGGAAGCTTTTTATCTCTCCTTCTATTTTCAATGATAACCTAGCTGGATAAAGTATTCTTGGCTGCATGTTTTTCTTGTTTAGTGCTCTGAATATATCATGCCAGTTCTTTCTGGCCTTCCAGGTCTCTGTGGATAAGTCTGCTGCCAATCTAATATTTTTACCATTGTATGTTACAGACTTCTTGTCCCGTGCTGCTTTCAGGATTTTCTCTTTGTCGCTAAGACTTGTAAATTTTACTATTAGATGGCGGGGTGTGGGCCGATTCCTATTGATTTTGAGGGGTGTTCTCTGCACCTCCTGGATTTTGATGCTTGTTCCTCTTGCTATATTAGGGAAATTCTCTACAATAATCCTCTCCAGTATACCTTCTGCTCCTATTTCTCTTTCTTCTTCTTCTGGAATCCCAATTATTCTAATGTTGTTTCGTCTTATGGCATCACTTATCTCTTGAATTCTCCCCTCATGGTCCAGTAGTTGTTTGTCTCTCTTTTGCTCAGCTTCTTTATTCTCTGTCATTTGGTCTTCTATATCACTAATTCTGTCTTCTGCCTCATTTATCCTAGCAGTAAGAGCCTCCATTTTTGATTGCACCTCATTAATAGCTTTTTTTATTTCAACTTGATTAGACTTTAGTTCTTTTATTTCTCCAGAAAGGGCTTTTATTTCTCCCGACAGGGTTTCTCTAATATCTTCCATGCCTTTTTGGAGCCCGGCTAGAACCTTGAGAATCGTCATCCTGAATTCCAGATTTGACATATTACCAATGTCTGTATTGATTAGGTCCCTAGCCTTCGGTCCTGTCTCCTGCTCTTTTATTTGTGGTGAGTTTTTCCGCCTTGTCATTTTGTCCAGATAAGAATCCGCTGTTCTTGTTAAGTGAACTTGGTCTTGGCTGGATTTCTTTGATCTTCTGGGGGAGGGGCCTGTTGTAGTGATTCTCAAGTGTCTTTGCCCCAGGCGGAATTGCACCACCCTTACCAGGGGCCGGGCTAA
>ML105396.1:0-65023 GCA_003697995.1 Taxidea taxus jeffersonii
TACCATACTGTTTCAACTACAGTAGTTTTGTAATATATTTTGAAATCTGGAAGTACGATGTTTCCAGCTTTCTTCTTGCTTAAGATTGTTTTGACTATTCTGTTTTATTTTGGTTGGGTTTTTTTTGTGTGTGGTTTCATATGAATTTCTACTTATAGAAATAGGAAAAAATGCCATGCAGAGTTTGACAGGGATAGCACTGAATCTGTATAATGAGCATGTTAACAAAATTAAGTCTTCCAAGCTATGAATGGGGGACATCTATTTATTTGTATATCCCTTAATTTCTTTCATCAATGTTTTATAGTTTTCAGTGCCCAAGTCTTTCTTTTTCTAGGTTAAGTTTATTCCTAAGAATTTTAATTTTTGCTGCTATTATCAATAGAATTATTTTCTTATTCTTTTTTTGGATGGATTGTTTTTAGTGTACAGAAATACAAGTGACTTTTATATAGCAATTATTTGTATTCTACAACTTTACTGAATTTGCTTACCAATTCTAACAGTTGTTGGGGTTTTTTCTTTGTGTCTTAGGGCTTCCTACATATAGGATAAAATCATCTACAAATAGAGATAATTTAATTACTTCCTTTCTGACTTGAATGCCTTTTATTTACGTTCCTTGCCTAATTATTCTGGTGAGGACTTCCAGTACTATACTGAATAGAAATGACAAGAGTGGGCATCTTTACCTTGTTCCTGATCTGCGAGGAAACGTTTTAAGATTTTTGCCATTGAGTATGATATCAGCTGTGGACTTATACTATATGACCTTTATTATATTGAGGTACATTCCTTCTATGCTCAATTTGTTCAGAGGTTTTATCATGAAAAAATGTTACATTTTACTGAATGCTTTTTTTGTTATCTGTTGAGATGACCATATGATTTTTCTCCCATCATTTTGTTTTGTGGTGAACGACCCATATTAATTTATATATGTTGAACCATCCTTGCAACTTAATCGAAGTGTATTTACTTTTGATTTCAGTTGGTAGTATTTTGTTGAATACTTTTATATCTGTATTCATTAGGATTACTGGCCTGTGGTGTTTTGTTTTGTTTTCCTGTAGTCTGGATTGGCACCAGAGTAAGGCTGGCCTCATAAGATGACTTTGGATGTGTTCCCTCTTCCTCAATTTAGAAGAGTTTGAGAAGGGTTGGCATTAATTCTTTCTTAAATGGTTGGTAGAACTCACTAGTGAAGTCTAGACCTGGGCTTTTCTTTGTGAGGAGGTTTTATTAACTCAATCTCCTTACACATTACTGGTCTATTCACATTTTCTTTTTCTTGTTGACTGAGCCTTGGTAAGTTGTACGTATCAGGAATTTATCCATTTCTCCTAAATTATCAGATTTGTTGACCTATAATTATTCATAACAGTCTCCTATGACCCTTTTTCTTTCTGTTGTATCAATTGTAATGTCTCCTGTTTTATTTCTGATTTTTTTAAATCTTTTTATTTATATATTTGATGGGGAAAGAGAGAGATCACAAGTAGGCAGGCAGAGAGAGGTGGGGGGGGGAGCAGGCTCCCTGCCAAGCAGAGGCCCAATGTGGGGCTCGATCCCAGGACCCTGAGATCATGACCTGAGCCGAAGGCAGAGGCTTAACCCACTGAGCCACCCAGGTGCCCCTATTTCTGATTTTATTAATTTGAGTCTTCTTTTTTTAGTCTGTCTGAAGGTGTGTCAACTTTTTTATCTTTTCAAAGAAACCCAGTCTTAGTTTTCTTGATTTTCTCTTCTATTGTTTTCCTAGTCTTTATTTTATCTCTACACTTCATTATTTCCTTCTTTATACTAACTTTGGGCTTAGTTTGTTCTTTTCTTAGTTCCTTGAAGTATAAGTTTGGGTTGCTTATTTAAGATCTTTCTTCTTTTTTAATATAAGCATTTGCCTTGCTATAAATTTCTCTTAGTACTGCCTTTTGCCACATTCCACAAGTTTTGATCTATTGTGTTTTCATTTTCATTTGTCTCAAGATATTTTCTGATTTTCCTTTTGATTTCTTCTTGGGTCCATTGGTTGTTTAGGACTTTGTTATTTAATCTCTGTATATCTGTGGAATTTCCAATTTTCCTACTGTTATTATCTCTGGTTTTATATCATTATGGTATAGAGAAGAAATTTGGTTTAATATTAATCTTCTTACATTTGTTAAGACTTGTTTTGTGACCTGACATGGAGTCTGTCCTGGAGAATGTCCCATGTATGCTTGGGAAAGATATGCATTCTGCTGCTATTGAGTGGAGTATTCTGTGTATGTCTGTTAAATCTACTTGGTCTATAGTGTTGTTCAAGTCTGTATTTTCCTTATTAACTTTTTAACGCCTGAATGTTCTATCCATTGTTAAAACTGTGATATTAAAGTGACCTATTATTATTATATTGTTGTCTATTTCTGCCTTCTGTTTTGTTAATATTTGCTCTGTATCTTTATGTGGTCTGACATTGAGTGCATATATAATTGTTATATATTCCTACTGAATTGGAATATATATTTATATATCATCTATATATTTTATTATTATATAATATCCTTCCTTCTCCCATATGACATTGTGTGACTTAAAGTCTATCTTGTCTGATAAAGGTAGTCATACCTGCTCTCTTTTGGTTACCATTTACATGGTTTATCATTATCCATCCAGTCACCTTCAGCCTATGCTTATCTTAAATCTAAAAGTGAATGTTTTGTAGGCAGCATATAATTTGGTCTTGTTTTATTATCCATTTATCCTTTCTATTTCTTTTGATTTGAGAGTTTAGTATGTTTATTTTTAAAGTAATTATTGATAAGTAAGACTACTATTGCAATTTTGTTAATTGTTTAATGTGTGGTTGTTGTTTTCTTCTCTTGTTTTCCTTTGTGTTTTGTTTATTTTTTGTAATGATGTTCTTTGACTCCTTTCTCTCTTTTTTTGGTGTATCATATATATAACTTGTACCATGAAGTATAAATGGCTACCATAGGATTACATAGAACATCTTCTAATTATTATAGTCTAGTTTAAACTGATAGTTTAATTTGAATCACATTCAAAAAGTCTACATTTTACTTCCTCCACACACACCTTATGTTATTGATAACACGGTTTGCATCTTTTTATATTTTGAATCCATTAACAAATTTTTACAGTTCTATTCTTAACCTTCTGTCATTATAATTTCTATTTTAAAATTAAAAGTAATTTATACACCATTATTACAGCATTCTCTTTTTATATGTTTATCCTTTTTTTAAAGATTTTATTTACTTTACAGAGAGAGCCAGAGCATGAGAAGGAGGGAGGAGCAACAGGAAAGGGAGAAGCAGGCTTCTGGCTGAGCAGGAAGCCCAGTGTGGGACTCAACCCCAGCACCCTGGGATCCTGACCTGAGCTAAAGGCAGATGCTTAACTGACTGAGCATCCCAGGTGCCCTATATTTACCTTTATACTTTCTGTTTTCATGTTATGAATTAGCATCCCTTCATTGTAGTTTGAGGAACTTCTATGCCATTATTATAAATTGGACCTACTGGTGATGTACTTCCTCAGCTTTTGTTTGTCTGGGAATGTCTTTATCTCTCCTTAGTTTTTGAAGAACAGTTTGGCCAGGCGTAGTATTTTTGATTGGCAGGGTTTTTTTTTTCCTTTCAGTTCTTTGAATATACCATCCTACTTCCTTCTGTCCTGCAAGGTCACTGCTTCCTCCAAGGAAGAATTGCAGATGGGGTGGGTCTCTCTCTCAGCACTGAGCTGTACTGGCCTGGGGGAGGAGCTGACATGAGTAAGCTAAAACTGCTCTACTTAACCATTTCAGACTGTTTTTTCTCTATTTCATTCTCACCTGAGGTGTTGCAATTCTTGACTAGATTCCAAATTCTTATCTTATTATTGCTTTATTGGTGTTTCTCTAGGGGAAACAGGACTAGGACTCCCTATTCTGTCATCTTGCTGACATCATAGACAAAATTATTGGAAATTTTCTTTCCTTGCCTTTTTTTCCTTTGGTCTTTTCCCATTCAGCAATTATTTCATGAGTGAAATAAATAAAAGTATTATGCTTCTATGTGCCATGAACTTTCACTATAGGAGAACAGACATCTCTGGAAAATAACACAATTTTTTGTATGGTCAAAGTAGTTAGTACTCTAAAAAGTAAACACATTTCCAGATATAATTAGCTCTGATAGGTATGTGGAAAATGCTCCCTCAGCTAATAAAAGAGATAGTCCCTCAAAGTAACTTATTTTCAGATGAAACTATAGAACTTCAACTATAAAGAACTCACATAATTTGACTGTTCTAAATTATACTCTTTTGCATTAAAAATTTAATGGGAGTAGTAATCTTTCCCAGTGAAGCTTTTAATTTTTATTGTTTAAATCCATAAGAAAGAGATAAAGAACTCTTCCTGCATCCTGTCTTGTCTGAACTGGGGCTTTGGGGTGTGGGTGATGGATCAGTTAGCAATTCAAAAAAAATTACTGTCCTAGGATAAATTAGATGAAATATTATCATCAATATAATATTTTCTAACAGAGATATCAATAAGATTTTAAGTATTATGTCAACTAGCAA
This sequence comes from Taxidea taxus jeffersonii, assembly GCA_003697995.1. Classification (NCBI taxonomy): domain Eukaryota; kingdom Metazoa; phylum Chordata; class Mammalia; order Carnivora; family Mustelidae; genus Taxidea; species Taxidea taxus. Next base: position 4,570 of record ML105396.1, read on the forward strand.
AGTCTAGTTTTCAAATTAACACAACAGTTTACATATAAAATAAGATAAAAATACATTGTGGAAGATAGTCACTTATAAACCAAAAATTTTAAAAAATTACCTCTTAGGTAGAGGAAAAAAAGAAGTCAAGAATAAGGAAATAAATATTTTCACATAAATTCAATGACTTATAAAGCACAAAATACACAAGAGTCCTAACTAGGCAGGCATTAAGATAACAAATTAATTTTATAAAAAATATAATGTAAGTTTTAAAAAGACTTCCCAATTAGAATCACAGAAAAAATTAATCAAAATAGTCAATGAGGATTAATTAAATAATCTAAAGATAAAATTGACACAGGATATAAAGTTGTAACTGTAATTTAACCAAATAATTAATTGGTTGAACAGAAGTACTAAGTGTCTTTTCTGGCATCAGTATTATGGAAACTACTTTGGGAACTATAAAATTCCTGGAAAATAATAATTAAAATCTCAGAATTGGAATTCAAATTCATTAGGCATGCATTGAGAATATAGTAAATGGTAAGCTCTATAGTAGTTGTGGGATACACAGGTGACTAAGATGTGGTCCTCATCATGGAAGAATTAATACATAGCTGAGGAACTAAATTCAATACAATATGAAGCTGCCACAGTAATAGCAAAGAGGAAAAATAAAATATAAGGAATTTCCCAGAAAAAGTTGACAAGTCTCTGTGAATCTGAATCAGTAGCTCTAAGTCAGTGTTTCTGAGCCTTAAATTTCATGTTCTCATTTCATTTCATTTGTAAATTCCAAATCAAATAATATAACAAAAATTAAAGCAATAGCAACTTTAAAGTGCCCTTACACAAATTACACACATACTTCTGAAGATTTTGGTATGCTTTCCACAGGATAATGCATTTTGCTCAAGAATCATTGCACTAGATTCAAACTAGATTTGAACAGATAAAGAAAAGAATTAAGATACAGAGCGTGCTTAGGCTTAAATTAAAGTTTTGTGTTGAAGTGGATCTCTATTCATCCGTATCACCTTGCCTCAAAATCACAGTCTGAAGAGATTCTTTAAGAAAAAACCTAGAGGTTGGGTTACAGGCAAATATTTAACAAGTAGGGCTCCTTGATATTATCATGTCTTTTTGCTGCAGTAACTCCCATACCTAAAATGATTTCTACAGTATGCTAGGTACTCAATAACTATCTGTCATTAAACACATAAATTAATATCATCCCTGTTCAAAAACCTGACACTGTAACCACAATAGGGAAGCTTTTCCTGGCAACCCCCATAGACAGAACATTTTTTGAGCACTATGAAACCCATATCTCATCTAGCTTTGGTAGGTATATTAGTTTCCTATTTCTGCTGTAAAAAATTACCACAAGCTTAGTGGCTTAAAACAATGCAAATTTATTATTTTACAACTCTGGAGGTCCAAAGTCTAAAATGAGTCTTATGGGGCTAAAATCAAGGTGTCCACATGCCTGGTTACTTCTGGAGCTTTCAGAGGAAAATCCATTCATTGCTTTTTCCAGCTCCTAGAACCCTCTGATAAACCTTGGTTCATGACCACATCACTCCAACCTCTGCTTATATTATTATATTGCCTTCTTTCCTGACTCTGACTTCCTCTGCACTCTTTTTATAAGGACCCTTATGGTTATACTGGGCTTACCTGAATAATCAAAGATAACCTCCCAATCTCAAGGTCCTTAACTTAATCACATCTATAAAGTAACTTTGTTGTGTAAGTCAACATATTCACAAGTTCAGGGTATTGGGATGTGGACATTTTTTATGGACCATTATTATGTCTACCACAGTGGATGACTACACATTGTCCTTTACAGTCTATCTTGAGTTAAATTTTAACCAGGTCTTCCTCTGTCTGAGAGAGGATTTGCCTTTAAAGGGGGAAGGACACAGAGAAGCTATGCTGCTACTTGGCCCAGGTCACTTTAGTCTCCTAAAGATAGTACCACCATGCCCCCAAATCTCTGACAAGTGCTATGCAGGATAATTTCCAATTGTATTTTTGCAGTTTTCTCTAATTCTGAATGTTTCTGAGAAATGCCACTTAATATCTAAATTGAATATAGAGTAGTCTTGACTTCTTACAAAACAAAAGCAAAAGAACTCAGGTTGACAAGCTGAACATTTCATCAAATCTTTTTGTTTAAATAAAATGTAAATCAGTAAGTTCTCCTGCTTACAAATGGCTGTTCAGTGTCTATAGCTTTTTAAAAATTATCTTAAAAATATCTTAAAAATATTAATTGAAGTCTCATGAACTTCACTGTAACAATAGGCAAAGGTTTATTTTACAAAGTGCTTTGTCTGTACCATTGAGAAAGACAATAGTGACGTTAGTTCTCTGAATTATGTATTAACGGCTGACTTCAATTTTAGAAGTCATAATTAAAGCATTTCAAATAAAAGAAAACCTTCAAAAGAACCCATTTAAATTTGTTAATAAAAAGAACACTCAAGTTCAGCCTTGGTTTTTATCAGAATTTAGATTAACCTCTCCAGAGGAAGTGGTGGAAACAGGTAGGATAAATGTTCCCAAAGAAAGAATGACTCATCTGGAAGTTTATAATTAAAATCTGGGCCAGGCATATCAAACACTCTTACCAAAGCAAGCTCAAGAGCAGACATTTCCTCAGAGCAATAGAGTGTATAACCAAGCCATGTAAAAAATACCTTTTCTTTTAAAACGGATGAATTTAATGATCTTTCATTCACAATATCTTTAAGAATGGTTCCACTTGGTTTATTCTTAGATAGAAAAAGAAGACAGATCCATTGCAAAAAAAGGCAGCAGATTCAGAGACCATTAGTTGGTCAACACTTAATAAATGCCTTCATCATTCATTGATTCAACAAATAATTATTGAGCACTTAACACATGCAAAGCAGTACTCAAGTTATAAACAAGGGAGGAAAAAGACTCATTCTAATGGGGTTTTATACTGAGTGGGGAATATGAGAATCATATTTAAATACCAATTAATACACAAATTCCAAGTTAATACTTACATAACTATCTCATGAGAAATTGTTACATGTATGATGTTTTGTGTATATTGAAAAAAATTAAAGCAAACTAAGCAGGTATGTTGTGATAGTGTGAGGGTATTTTAGATAGAGTGGTCTGGAAAGAACTTTCTGAGGAAATAACATTTGTCCAGGTACCTAAACCTGAGGGAAGTGAAGCCACCCCTCACATGAAGATCAGGAGAAACGACCTTCTAAGCAAAGGGGACACAGAGTAAAGCAAGATTCTGGTATGGAAAAGAGTTTGACATGGTCAAGAAAGAGTGAAGCCAATGTGGCTGGCCAAAGTGAGCAAGAGGAAGACTGGTAGAAAGAAGAAGTTCTGTAGAATCTGAGGCCATGAAGTTTAAGTTTATTCTGAGGACAATGGGAAAACATTGGAGTGTTTTCAGCAGAGGAAATTATATGATTGATTTCTGTAGTCAAAAGTTCACTCTAGGTGTTATGTGGTAGATGATGTGGGACTCAAGAGTAGAAGCAAAGAGACAAGATAGATACTGTTTCAGAGACAAAATGGTAGTTAATGGTAGGACCAGGAGGTGGTTTTGGAGTGTGAGGAGAGGTTGAAGTCTGAGAACAGTTCCTCCATGATTCTGAAGGAACTCTTTTCCTGGAGAAAACCTTTAAAAAGGAGAGTTTCTGGAGGGTGTAGTATGGGATACAATCACTAGCTCTCATGTGTTCCATGCCTTATTTCCTCCGTTATAAACGGGGTCTCCCAAATATGGCTCTAGGAGTGAATGAAGGGAGAGGCACTGGGACATCAGTGATAAGAGGATATGGGGCTCCCAGAAGTCTAAGCCTCCTGCCTGTGCAGCTTACTTGTGCTCCCCAGTCCTGCTTGTGCCTGATCCCAAATGTACCATTTCTGCAACACTATAATAGCTGAAAGATGTCCATCAACAGCATGCCAAGCAGAGAAAAAGTAGTCCTTCATGCCAAAGGGGGCACTAGGACGTACATCACATCATCTATTACATGCTCCAAGGACTTTGCATGCTAACTAGATGTTTCTTTATTCCTTATCCTTTTTCAGAGTAGAAAACTGAAATGCAGAAGAAAATGTCCTCTTTTATGTCATTATCTAGCCTATCTTTTCTCCGCATTTCCACAAATGAAAACAGAACTCTACAGGTTAAAGAATCCCTCGTCCAATTTGACACTGATTTCATTTATTCTAACTCCTTCCTCTTCTGGGTTGCTTCAGTTATTTTGACTGTACATGTTTCCAGACCATTCACCCTTCCCTGAACAAACTCAAGTTCATCATCAATGTCCCTCCTCAATTTTGAAAGTATTTCTCATCAGTATATACAAAGAAAAGACTCTTAAATTCTCTATTTTGCAGGTGTTATTTCAAAATGAAGTCTAAAACTGTGTAATTTTTACTACTAATTAAATTTCCTCTTCTTGGATTTGGAATCATGATGCAGACTATAAAGGCACTGAAACATGGTTCTGTGATCCAAACTATTACTCAGCTGAATGAATTATAAAGAGCACTCCGCTAGTGTGAGAAATGTTTTTAAGTCTTGAATTTTACCACTCATTAGCTCTACTGTATAAGAAGAGCTTTATCATATTAAATCACTGGAATTCTATTAATATATGAAATTAAAGTCTTTAGCAAACTGTACTATCATACTAATTTTATTTTATTTTTTAAAGATTTGTTTATTTATTCTAGATAGAGAAAGAGAGAGTGTGAGCAGGAGGAGGGCCAGAGGGCGAGGGAAAGAAGGAAGCAGACTCCTTGCTGAGCATGGAGCCTGATGCAGGGCTTGATCCCTGGACCCTGAGATCGTGACCTGAATGGAAACAGAGTCAGACCCTCAACAGACTGAGCAACCCAGGTACCCCTACTATCATGCTAATTTTAGTTTATGCATACTATGTTAGCAACTATCAGAAATTTTTTTTAATTTCAGTAATTAATCCATAATTATACAAAGAAAAATAAAAATCCAAGGTCTTTCAGACCACTTACCTATAAGAACAACAACAACAACAAAAACTTGCAAGTCTGGATTCATGTTAAACCCTTCAGAGAAGCTTGCACAGCCCACTGGTGGACCTTGAAATACATACTGAGAGATACCCTCTGACTTCAGTCTATTAATCTACATTTTGTATGTGCTTGACTTGTCATATAGCCCTCGTTTTTTCATTTCATTCAAAATGGTATCATAAGATGTCTCTTGCTTCCTTTTCTTCATTTATGATCAGAAAGGGTTTCTCTTGGTTTATGTGTGGATCTGAGAGGCAACTATGGTAGCCAAAGAGTAAAAAAAGAACAGCATTCCTGTGAACCTTCTGAAGGCTTTGACCTCACTATTTTCTCCTGTTTATTTGTCCTAGTAGGTGTGACAACTACCTTCTATTATGAACATTTATTATCTCAAATACTACCACTAAAGAAATATGTTAATGAATCAAACAAATATTATTCCATCAAAGTTTTTTTAAATTAATTTATTTATTTTAGAGAGAGACTGTGCACGATGGGCAGGGGGAATGGAGAATCACAAGATCGCTCCACACAGAGTGTGAAGCTGGGTATGGGGCTTGATCTCACAACCCTGATATCATGACCTGAGCCAAAACTGAGAGTCTGATGCTTAACCAACTCAGCCACCCAGGTGTCACAATTCCATTAAAGTTTTAATGATGCTAAAATTAATATCTAAACAAATGGTACAATAGCTGATTTCTCCTATAATCTTTTTTTTTAATGTAAACTACCATTTCTTCATAAATCAGTCTAGTTCATGATACTTCCTAAACCAACATAAACTTTATTAGAAAGCTTTTTTGTTATCTTGAGGTACATAGGTGGATTATTGATCCCGAGCCTACACATTCCTAACAAGGATGTTGAATCATTCTATGAATTAAAAATAGGCTTGGAAGCCTCAGGAAATTGGCAGTCTCTATAACCTCTCTAAGGTGGATTTTACTGTTCCAAGAATATATCTAAATACACCCAAAACTGGAATATGTGTGTATATGTATCTAGTATGTATATGTGTATATGTGTGTACATGTATTACATACATAATATATATGCGTATGTATGTATATGTGTGTGTGGGTGTGTATATATATATACACATATATATATATAATTTAAAAAGCCAGAATACTTTGTTTAGACTTCCTTATTTCAGAAGAGGAAATTGATACAAAGGGGAAAAAAAGAAAGCAGATTTTTCTTGGCCCCTTCATTGCTGATGATAAAATTGTGTGAGGAAGAATGGTGTCAAGGGTTCCCACTGCTCTATTTTGCTTCTTGCTCTTCTCTTGAAATAAATCCTGATGATACCACCATGATCTTTGTAATTAAATTGTTTTACCCGAAACAGATGTTCTCCAGGAGCATTTTCCCTTTTGCAGCCTACTCATAATTTCTGTGCTCATTTATCTTGTTAACTCATATCTAAAAGAACACATGGAAGTGGCATGGTCAAAAAGAAATTGGATACTTAGAGAAAGAATTTAATTGTTGCTAGTAAACTAAATTATTAAACTGCAAGTCATCTGAAATAGCTAAGACTGAAAAAGACATAAATCAGCCACCACCTACATATTTTATTTCATGACCATTTTTTTTAGTATTCTAGTATTTTGCTCAGTTTGAATAATGAAACAATTAATTGATTTCATTTTTTTAAAAATGTTATTGTAAACACATACCCAAACTGAATGATATCCTAAAAATATATTTTATGTGCTAAAATATATTTTTAAAGGCAACTCTTCATTTAACACAAGCAGTAAAATCTCCTTTCCTGTATACCTGAATGGTTTTAGTATATTTTAACTTCTGCTGAAATTATTTCTCATAAATCTTTCTATTAGGTTTTAAAACTATTTTTGTTTAGATTTTAAGAAGGCAAAATTGTGACCTAAAATGTAAGAATACTTTAAGTATAAATTAGCTTAACATGAGAGTTAAATAGAAAAACTACATAGGCTTAAAATGTTTTCAAGCTTAGGCTCTCTGACATTAACACGCTTTGCTCTTGATATTTGGAAAAAAATGTTTTTATGAACGTGTAGATTTGAAAACATGCCTTGACCATTTTAGTTCTATCTAGAAATTTAAACTAAAGGCAATACATAATAAAAACATGAAAGAATTTAAGAACGTTCACATTAGATTATCTTACATTCCTATGTGACTTCAATGAACTGAAAAGAGGGCAGTCCATATTTTGAAACAAACACCACTGAAAGTTTTATGATTCACTTGGATTTACAAATGGTGAAAATAGCTTTACTTTTCCTTTGAATCATTTCCAAGTTACTGTTAGCTAATATATATTTTTTAAGTTATTGACTTTTACAGAAAAGACCTCCATCTGGAAAATAAAGTATATATTACTGTCATATTCAAGGATGAATAGACATATTTTGAGTTTTGTGAAGCAATAACATATGGGATTTTCGGAGGGATCTGCAAGGAAGAATGGAGGAAGGAGCAATGCACTAGGTGGCTCCTAATCCTCTTAAGGGGATCTCTCCTGTGCAAATCAATACTGAACACCACTCAATACATATGTGAGCACTAGAAGAAAAAGACTCAAACTTCTAATGCCCTTGTGGGTACACAGGGCTTGCTACCCACAGGGACAAGTCTGAGAGTGGGTGGAACTGAATAGTGAATTCTCTGGAGGGCTTACTATTCTGTTGTGCCTTGCTCATCAACAAAAATTTATTTTCCTTTTTAAATTTATCTAACATTAGCCATAGAGTGATTTTTTCTTGAAAGTTTAAGATTTTCATCATAGTATTTATGTTTTTCTGAAGAGAGTCTAGCCTAGAGAAAAAATGAGTTAACTGAAAAAACTACACATTATTAATTACTGTATTCTGAGGTTTGCTCTCATTACTCTCATTCTACTCTTAGAATCCCAGTAACCATGTATTAGTAACTTAGCCTCCAAGTAACCATACTTGTTTCTTTGCTGATATAGGAAAGGTCACATGGTATAATGTATCCAGAGCTGGAATGGGGGACAGGAATCCTTGGTAGCCATTTTGGTTTTGCCATTAATGAACCGCACAATCTCGCAAAAGTCACTGATCCCTCTGGGCCTTGGTTCCCTCATTTATAAAGTGAAGAGCACAACTAAATTATTTTTAAAATATTCTCCAATTCTTATTCCATTGTGATTCTCAAAGGCAGATTTTATCTAATAGTCCAAAACACAGTAGTTTTGAAATAAAGAAAATCAATTCACTAGCATATCTCTTCATCCATGACATGGAAGTTTGTTCTGTAATTACCTTCAAACTATTTTTCTCAGATGATGTTCTCCTCATATGGTGAAACATAGGGAGTACAAATAAAACTAGAAGACAATTACACTCTCTTAATACAGGAACTCATTTACTACACTCAATTTTTATGTTGTATCTTTAAAAATCTTTTGCATCATTAACACTGATTATTAATAGAAATAAAACTTCTTAGGGGAGAGTCTAGGAAAAGTTTTGAAGAGAGGAGAAAAGAACAAATATGGAAAAAGTATAGAAAATGGAGAAAACATTTGAGAAGGCACAGAATGAATCTAAGAAAACCAGGTCTACAAAAATAAAGTCTGGTTTTCCTAATACTTGCTTCTTTATTCTGCAGGATAAGGACTTCACAGACTCTGATGCCTTTATTGGAAGCCCTATTTCTTTATTTGTCTTATATCCTTTTATAAACTTATTTTGGAGGATTAAAATTCATGAGACTAGTAGTAGTAAGATTGCACCTATCCCAAAACAAAGTAGTTTTGTATATAGGTATCTGTTTGTACCTTAACACTAATTTCTATTGAAAACATTTTGATGGTGATAAAATAGACAAGTTTCTTCCCATGCTTAACCAAAATTATTTGTCAATTCCAGCTGATAGTTGCTAATAAAACCCTCACAAGACCTCCATCACCCCATTCTCTAAAAACAACTTCATTTTTTTTTTATGGTTTTAGTCACCTAATAAAATTCAGTGTTCTGTCACATATTGAAATTTCATTCTGTAAAAGGAATGCTCTGGGCAATAAAGTATGTTCTCACCAATGGTATAAAATAGGGTTTTTAAAATAATTATTCACTTAGTTATTTCAAAACTTCAGAGAGAGCTCAAGAACACATAAACAGGTTATAAGGTTGCCTTGCATCCTTTTCTTCTTTGTTGACTTATTCATCTTGTTCGTAATTTGTCCATTTTCCCCTTTCCAAGCACAAAATGGAAGGTAATATTTGAACTGCAAGGTAAATAATAACACAATATAGTATAGAAACTAACCCCCGTATAAAGTGCATCAGAAGTGTCCATGACTAACAGCTTTAACTTTTCTCTCCTTGTCTCAAATATTTTCATCAGGTATTCTTTCATGTTCTTGTCTCCATGTGACCAACCACCACAAATTTAATCGAGGGTTTATAAATATTCCCCACCCCTGATAAACGCTGACAATTTGTTTTTCCCATACTGTTTGAAACACTACGACTGCATTGCTAGGTCCATGCAGAAAACCTTTGAACAGCACAACAAAACAAACTGTAAGAGAGATAAATGAGGCTTTAAGGAGCACACACTGAATCAGAATGGAATTTACTTTCACAAAATGGTCCCTATTTTCAGTTTGCTTCTTTCATAACGTAATTGTAAGAGTCTTGTGAAAACATAACAGCAATAACAAAACTTAAAACGATCCTTTCAGGGAACTCTTTCATTGAGAACAAATATATCTTAAGACACTTAACATCTTATGCTTCTCTGAAGGGTTTTGTTCCATACACACCAGAGGAGTATATTCAAAATATTGTGGCTCGGGCACTGCCAGCCAGAATCTGCCCAGTTAGAAGTGACGGCCAGTGCAGATCCCCTGCTGCACCAGATGTTCCCTCTTCACTGGAGGGCTTTGGGTGATGGGCAGTGGCACATGGGAGACTGTTCATCAGCTTCTTTGAAAATAGTACAATCATTTAACAGTTGTTCCGCTAATAACAATTTAGCTGAACTGGTGCCTTCTCTGCCTTTTATTAACTAAAACATTATTCTCATAATACATATAACAAAAATTTAGAAATATGGATGTCTTTTTTATGGTCATTTCACTTTTTTTCCATTTTATTTTATTTATTTTCAGTGTTCCAAAATTCATTGTTTATGCACCACACCCAGTGCTCCATGCAATAGGTACCCTCCTTAATACCCACCACCAGGTTCACCAACCCTTCATCCCCTCCCCTCCAAAACCCTCAGTTTGTTTCTCAGAGTCCACAGTCTCTCATGGTTTGTCTCCCCTTCTGATTTTCCCCAACTCACTTCTCCTCTCCATCTCCCCATGCCCTCTGTGTTATTCCTTATGCTCCACAAGTAAGTGAAACCATATGATACTTGGCTCTTTCTGCTTGACTCATTTCACTCAGCATAATCTCTTCCAGCCCCATCCATATTGATTTAAAAGTTAGGTATTCATTCTTTCAGATGGAGGCACAATATTCCATTATATATATGGACCATATCTTCTTTATCCATTCATCTGTTGAAAGGCATCTAGGTTCTTTCCACAGTTTGGCAACTGTGGTCATTGCTGCTATGAACACTGGAGTACAGGTGGCCCTTCTTTTCACTACAGACAAAGGGTTGATATCCAAGATCTATAAAGACCTCCTCAAACTCAACATACACAAAACAGATAATCATGTCAAAAAATGGGCAGAAGACATGAACAGACACTTCTCCAAAGAAGACATACAAATGGCTAACAGACACATGAAAAAATGTTCATCATCATTAGCCATCAGGGAGATTCAAAGCAAAATCACATTGAGATACCACCTTACACCTGTTAGAATGGCCAAAATTAACAAGACAGTAAACAACAAGTGTTGGAGAGGATATTGAGAAAGGGAACCCTCTTACACTGTTGGTGGGAATGCAAGTTGGTGCAGCCACTTTGGAAAACAGTGTGGAGATTCCTTAAGAAATATGGATGTCTTACATTATATGTTTATATAAAAATTTAAAAAAAATTCTAAAGAAATATGGATGTCTTGTCTATTAATTCAATAAATATTTATTGAGGACATAACAAGTGCTGGGCACTAGGCTAGACCCAGAAGAAAGGAAGACTAAGAACACAATCCTCTGTAGAAGCAGTTGCACTAAGTGGGAGAACTTCTATATGAAGTATAAAAGTTAAATTTCTTACTGACTCTTTCTCTTCTGGGAAAAAAAGCACTGATCAAACATTATCTATCTTCTCAATCTAAAACAAATCCAGTCTAACTCTCCTCTGTAAAATTAGAAAATTTGATGTTTCAAGTCTTCAGCATTCCTTCCAAATGAGTCTGCTGAGTTTTAGAAAGTTTCACCCACAGTTTTTCTTAGATTCCTTTTCCGATGTCTCTATCCCATTGGAGGACACACTTGAAAACACTCAACTTTGTCCAGGCACTCTGTAAGCTGCCTTCTTATGAGCAAAAAGAATGGGCTGTTCTCTCTGTGGAACATTTGTCCTCCCCGGCCAGTTAGAATCATAAGGAGAGTGCATATCACTTGAATAAAACATTTCCTGCTTAGAGGCAAGCAGAGTAGTAGTGACACTTACCCCTTCTGTTTTGTTCTCCTTTTTTTTTTTTTTTAAAGATTTATTTATTTATTTGACAGACAGAAATCACAAGTAGGCAGAGAGGCAGAGAGAGAGAGAGGAGGAAGCAGGCTGTCCGCAGAGCAGAGAGCCCGATGCGGGGCTCGATCCCACGACCCTGGGATCATGACCCGAGCCGAAGGCAGCGGCTTTAACCCACTGAGCCACCCAGGCGCCCCTTGTTCTCCTTTTATATGTTATTTGATGAAAGGGCATTTGCACACACAACAGCTTTCTGTTTGCTCCTTACTTTTCCTTACAGATATCAGCAAGTCTACGAGACCGCGAAGACCTGAATACTCAGAGCTAAAGCACCACACTCAGGACGTAGAATCCAGAAACATATCTCAGAAATAAACCCCATTTCTTCCAAAATGCTGCAAATTAAACAACCATTAATCATCAGTAAGTACTTCAAAAATATATATTCATTTACATTAAAATTGTGTGGAATATTACTGGTTTGTTCTAAATTTAAGATCAATAAAGAATATATAAATAACTGAAGTAAACTAACAGCTTTATTTTTAATTTATATTTTAATTAAGGAGATTATAACACAAATAAAGATGGGACATGAAAACAAGACAAATAGTTAAATGAGAGCAGCCTAGGATGGAATTGGACATCCTCATGGGAAATTGGTAATCATGTCATATAGTCTCAGCAAACATTTTTTTAAATGACAATAAATACAAATTGTCTACCACCTGATTAATAGTATAACTGGTGTTCAAGCCAAAAATCAGTATACATCCACTCATTACTATAATAGCAAGAACAGGTATAACACAAGTTACCTTTTCTCACCTTGTTTTGTAGGTTGAAGAAAAAATGAGGTATCTGGAGCAAATCACGGCATCATGGTAAAAATTGTGGGCCCTTTAAATTCTTGGAAAATTCCCCTCTGTGTAGGAGTGTGAGTGGGAACAGGGATGGGGGGATGGGGGTATAGAATAGGGTAGAAATCTAAAGACAGTCACCTATTTGGCAAAAAACAAGACGTTAAAATCCATCAGAATTACAACCAATGGGGGCCTCCTGGGTGGCTCTGTCATTAAGCGGTTGCCTTTGGCTCAGGTCATGATTCCAGGGTCCTGGGATCAAGCCCCACATTGGGCTCCCTGCTTGGCAGAGAGCCTGCTTCTCTCTCTCCCTCTGCCTGCTGCTCTGCTTACTTGCGCACTCTATCTCTCTGTCAAATAAATAAATAAAAATCTTTAAAAAAAAAGAATCACAACCAATGGAAAAGTGTACAAAGGCATCTTTTTCGAGCATATTTTAAGTCATGAAAAATTGTATAGGATTTAGGAAATCATTCTGTTTTAGGGAACTGCATGGTTCAAAGGAATCCCAGTAGATCTGAGTAAGGGAAATTCTCACCCCGAAGGCCCTCTATTTAAGGCTCAAACAATTCAGTCTAACACCGTAGTCACTACCCACCATGATTATTAAGCTCTTGGAATACAGAGGGTCCAAATAGAAATGTGCTATAAGTATAAAAAACACCATGGATTTCAAAAATAGTAGAAAAGAAGAATGTAAGATATTTCATTAACAATTTTATATTGATTGTACATTGTAATGATAATTATTTTAGATATATTGGGTTAAATAAAGAATCTTATTAAAATTAATTTCACCTGTTTTGTTTTGTTTTGTTTTTAGATTTTATTTATTTACTTGTTAGAGAGAGAGCACGAACACAGGCAGACAGAGTGGTAGGCAGAGGCAGAGGGAGAAGCAGGCTCCCCGCCCAGCAAGGAGCCCGATGCGGGACTCGATCCCAGGACGCTGTTTTTGTTTGTTTGTCTGCTTGTTTGGCTTTTGTTTTCTGTTTTTTGGTTGTTTTTTTTTTTTTACTTTTTTAAAATGGGGCTTGAAGAACATTTAAAATTACATGTGTGGCTCACATTTGTGCCTCACATTATATTTCTGTTAGATAATGGTCTACATTAGCAAATTACTAATTTGCTAAATTTGCTAATTACTAATTTACTAAAGTTCAGAGGAAGTTAACCAACTGACAGCTGTTTACTGAAGAGATAGTTGGGAGTAGCAGAGTACTTACCAAACTGTGCCAAGAGCCCATACACAGGCAGTGAGCTCTTCCTGAATAGCAGAGACATTTGCTTTAAATCTTCGAAATTCACTCTGGCTTTGGACCAGACACAGAGTAAAAATCAGCATATGTAACTTCTACTAGTCTCTCAGGGCAGTATCAGATGACAGATCTGGATCAAGTTAATGGAGGAGACCAAAATCATTCTTCATACTATTCTTGTGAAGGACAAATGCTGATCCTTTAAGAATGAAGACTCCCAGCTTATGTTTGAGGAAGCTATCAGAGAAAGCTAAACATGTAAAGAGAATGAGAAGAGCAGTAGAGATGGTTGGATTATGACTCAAGTTGTGTAAAAGAGAAGGAAGTCATTCTTCCCAAAGGCCCACCTTCATGGGAGGTTGGCAGTCCTTTGGGATCTGGGCCCAGGGCAAGCTATTCTTTGGGAGTAGGGTGGAACTTTGGGACCAGACAAGCAGGGGTGAGGAGTGGCCTCTGGTTCCACATTTTCACTGTCCATTTTCTCTTTGATTCCCATTCTGCATCTTTATGGAAGCTTCTTTATAAGTGAAAGAAAGATTCTTGGCTATTGGCCATGAAGCACAGAAACAAGTTACCTCCTACACTGGAAATAAACCTGACCTAAGGGAGAAATTCAAGAATGACACTCAGTTTGTGCTTCTTTCTTGGAATTGTTAGAAAAGGGCCTTAGAGAACAGTGACTTTCCCCTGACCCCTCCCCGCACTATCCCCCAGTTGTTTTCAGTTAGCTTCACCTGTATTCCTGTTGTCAAATTATATTGGAATTGACAGTAACCAGAGAAATTGAGAAAAAACAGTTGAGGCTGGGAAAAGGAATTGCTCAAGTTGTTTGTCCTACTTTTGGCACCATACACCTGTTCTTCCACTGAGTTGCATGCCCTGTCTCTTTCCATTCCTGAGAACACCATGGTGGGAAACCATTCTGCAGGGACTTTGGACTTTGGGTCTTGCACAGCTATCTTAGTCAGTTACTTCTTGTACTTGGTTACTTACCAGGCCATTGAAATATTTCCTCTCTGACACTGACGTTTGGTCTCCTCTGCTTTTCTTGGCCTGCCACTTTATTTTTCCCCTTAAATCATTGCCATCCATATCTCCAAATAGTGAGATTAAATTGATAAAATAGCCCCTTTTCACTAATGGAAAAAATAGGCCTGCCTGTAAAACATTTGATTTTCACTTCTCCTTGTCAAATAGGTAACATAGATCTTTCACACACCTGTTGTATCTGTACAAACATGTAGTTTATTATTAATTACAGAGCTTAAGATTTTAACTTATGCTCCAAGACTTCAAAACCATGATTCTCGCTTCATCTGTAGTTATAAATATTTAAACTTTGGCAATGAATCGTAAAGAAAACATAGAATGAATTATTCTCTGAGAAGAGGCCACTGTTAAGAAGTTTGGCATGAGGCATTTTTCTTAGCATTTGTAAGACAAGCCAACTTCTCAGCTCATGTGCATTACTGGGATGAATGGCATAGGGCTATTATGACTCTGCATAAAATTATCACTAACCTCATAGGTCTTAGAGAAACAGGCTTGTGAAGGAGTGAAATAAGCATACTAGCAACATCCAAAATTAAAGACAGAGGGAGCCTAGAGAAATGTTTCTGCCAACACACCATATGATTTATTACTGGAAATAGTTCCCTAATCTGGAAAAAATATTTTCAATCTGCATTTGAGGTAAACTGAGGGTCTACTTAAACTGCCTACTTACTTTTAGGGTGACATTTTCCTATTGTGAGACAATAGTAGTGTGATATCATATATATACCACCCTAAAATAAATATATGTAAATTAAAATGGGACAGCAGTGCCACATGAAGATGTGGGTATACATAGTCTACAGGATTCACTAACTAGTGAAGTGATTAATGTCTTGACTACCTATCTTCGAAGTCTAGACTCAACACAATTATA
Organism: Taxidea taxus jeffersonii; assembly: GCA_003697995.1. Classification (NCBI taxonomy): domain Eukaryota; kingdom Metazoa; phylum Chordata; class Mammalia; order Carnivora; family Mustelidae; genus Taxidea; species Taxidea taxus. The sequence goes on from ML105396.1 coordinate 20,302, forward strand.
AATTACTATGTTCCATGGGTCTTCAAGATCACTCAAAAACAATGTTAAAATGTTAAACCCACAATGAAAATAAGCATAAAAATAATTTTGACACTTTTGAAGAATTATCCAATATGGGGTATGAAGGCAGACAAAGTCTTAGTTACAGGTCAGGATGACAAAGAGAAGTGTCATCCAGACCCATGACGCTTTTTTTTTAAAAGATTTTATGTATTTATTTGACAGAGAGAGAGAGATCACAAGTAGGCAGAGAAGCAGGCAGAGAGAGAGGAGGAAGCAGGCTCCCTGCTGAGCAGAGAGCCTGATGCGGGGCTCGATCCCAGGACCCTGAGACCACGACCTGAGCCGAAGGCAGAGGCTTAACCCACTGAGCCACCCAGGCGCCCCACCACCACACTTTATTAATATTCCTCATGATCTCAGTTGACAACCATGGGCCAGATTCTTAAAGCTGTGAATGATGAGAAGATAAAACCCTGGGTCTTCTCAAACAATGTCGAGACTTACTGTCAGTAGGGCTATTTACCATACGTTCCTAAGTAATTTTCCAGTTCACTGTTGGGAATGGGTATGCTAGTGCAACCTCAAGCATGGGGCTCCTGATGGGGTCCAAAATAAATATAAACTCAATTCAGTGCAAGCTTTCTGCAAAAGTTCTTAAATGCAAAAAAAAAAAAACAAAAAAAAAATATCTAATTTGTCCTGGATAATTTTGTTTTAATCCTCTGTCATGGGGGAGGGGCTATAACACTAATGTCTAAAGACCTAAAGTAAAACAATACAGATTAACAAGAACTTAATAGATGGGAGGACAGAAATTGCAACAAGAGCAATGCTTCTCATTGGCTCCAGAGGATTTCTGTCAAGGGTTGCCCAATCTACTAAAATTCAAGAAAAGTCAAAACTCCAGATGATTTTTTATGTGAAATTTCCCTGTAACAGAAAAGCATATCTGTTATCTGTGCATCAGCTCTCTAGCCTGCTGCCTCTCAGGCCTCAACCTGGGGTCTCTAAATTCTTAGAATAATCCTCTCTGTTCTCTCCTTAGTGTGTCAAAGCTTTCAAAGTTGATGTTTCCTTAATTCCCAGGACCTCAGGTCATGGACATCATATTGAGAGGAAAGTCCATTTTCAAATTCTTGTTCCTAGGGCTATAACCATTCTCTTCTGCAGTACCTAACTTTGCAATTGTGCACTTGAATGAGTTGCAAAACAAGGCGTGACAAAACTCCATTTAACTCACAACTGTTTATGAAGTAATTTCCATGTTCCAGGCAGAAAGCACCTCTGTATGGAGAGATTGGGGAAATATAATTTGATTTGTACATTGAAGATCATAATTCATATAATCATAATGGATTTAAAATGCTAAGAGTATTATTGTCAAAAATATAATGCAGTTTGTCACCAAAAGTAGTCAGATGAAAATTCATTTATTTTCTGACTTAGCAAGCATTCCGATAACATCATTTAGTTTGTGCCTTTTTCCCTCTCAGTTGCCTGTTATCCGATAGAAGTTATACATGGACAGTGAGAAACCCAAAACCTTGACTGAAAGGTTGAAGAGAAGAGTGAGAGCTGGGAAAAAAATCTGAGTAATTACCTCATTCATACACACAGAGACTCATTAAGTTCTCATTGCCTTCCCTGAAAGATGGAAAACAAAGATGGGATTGATTCTCAGATGTTAGATTTTGCTAATTATTACTTGTGAGTATTCAGCACTGAAATAACCAATTCTTTCTGAATTGCTAGGTCTCTTCAATTCTCTGCTTTACTTTGAATGAAAATACCTGCTTTCTTCATGACTACTTTTGAATAGTTCCTGGGAAAACGCTGAAATCAAGTCTCTGATGAGATAATATTTGTCCCAACTATTAAACAAAATCAAAGCTCACACTTAATGAAGTTCCAATGATGTGTTCTCATAAAAAGGCCAAATAAAGAAGTTCCCAGATGAGTACAACATGCACTTGACTTTTGTCTATAGTAACAATCACTCCCTCAACCATTGTCAACATGCTCAGGCATTTCCTCCCCTGTCCATAGAAGCCTCAAAGGAGCGAGACCCGCCGTGTCCCAGGACTCAATATATGTGGTTAATGATTTGCTATTATAATGATAATCATATATGGAATTGTTGGGCTTTTGGTTCAGGATTAAATCATGATTTTTAAAATACCCATTACCTCATTAGCGTTATTTGTAAGATTCTGACAGGAAGCTAAAGAGGGGTAAGTATGCTAAGGTTTTGCTTTGAAGACTATTAATCCTCCTGGTGAAAGAAAATTGAAGCATTACTGTTAGTGGAATGAAAATTCCATGAAGGGTTCAAAAGCACAAAAAAAAGTCGAATGTAATCATTTCAAAGAAACTTCTCATTTAGCTTTTAAAAAAAAAAGAGAGAGAGAGTTGTTTTTTTTTTTTTAGTGGAATCAAGTGTGTGAGAACCAAAATTGTGAAGTACATGAAGTATATACTCAATTCACTGCTTTTCCTTTAATGTGAAGACTCAAAGATCTTCACAGAGTGGGTCAAGTGGTTGGAGTGTTCTTGAACTTCAATCAAGGAGGAGGGGCGGGGCAGAGAAGAGGAGGAGGAGGATCTAGGAGCATCTGGCGCTTCTCCTTGCCCCTGGAGGGCACAGGGTCTTCCTAGACTCAAGGCACTGTGCGCAGGGGAGGATGAGGGGGAGAAGAGGGAGGAGGAAAAAGAGAGCAAAGCAGTTCTCTCACAATAAAGAGCCCTGGGCCCAATGACCGACTTGGTGACCGTGCACAGGATTTGCTATGTGTGCCCACACAGTTCCAGTCTCCAGGCTTTTTAAACCACTAAGTTTCATTAGAACAGTTGACACTTGCCGACGAGGTTTCTAAGGCTGGGACTCTTATACAAGTTTTGTTTGGCCAGAGTCATTTCCCCCCTTTCTATCATTTGCTTACAGTGATAGATGCAAGGGCCTGGAACCTTGAGTTCCTTCTTACCCGGTTCCCCCTTCTGAGGTGAACCAAGAGAAAAAGAAGCCTCGAATGACTTCTCAAACAAACACATTTTGCCCCAGAAATTGTATTCAATGTGGTAGCAACACATTCTAAAATAAAGGTGAAAGAAACATTGGACGGTCTCCCACACTTTGACATTATCATCCATAAATGCACACTACAGAACAAGCCAATGCCCCCCCCAACTTAGTTGCTGTCATTTAAGTGCATCCTAATTATGCTGATTTAAAAATCAGTTTCCTGTTTTAAATTCCAGTGGTCCTGTGACATAAAAATAAATGTAACTTGACAGGAACATTAATCAGCTCCTTTGTTGGCAGGCGTGGTGAGCTCCATGGCCTACAGCAAGGGTCCCCCAGCCTTGGCCTGGGTAAGACTCAATGAAAAAACTGAAAGAATGTTGATGATCGGGCCCGTCCCTAGATACTCTGAATCGGTCGGTTTGGACTGTGGCTGCTCAGGAATCTTTTCAACAGTGAAACCCAGGTAATTTTAATGTAGATGGGCCATGAATCTCCCCAAAACACTGGTCTACAGAATGTGTTCTCAGAGGATAAATGTGTAATTATAGACCTATCGATGTATAACCTTGACAGATATAGATATACAGATATTATCTATATCCCCCAAACACTCAAGGGCGTTGCTGATGAATCGTCACAGAGCAATGCTGAGGTGGGCAGGGGACAGGAAATAGTATTCTATAGACAAGGCTAAGTCATTTACCCAAAGTGACTTAACAAGTCTGTGTTTGAACACCTGTTGAAACTAGAGCCTCCGGGCACATGAGCCCTGTGTTCTGTAGGAGAGCAGCACTTCCACAGGTGGGGAGCACGTGCTGCCTTCCACACCCTCAGCTCCTCCAAAATACTACACGAGGTTTCTAATGCATGTTACAGAGATGTATGCACCTCGCGTGGATTATCATCACTACTTTGCTAATATTGCCATGGTATAAGCGCTGGTCTGTACTTGCCGCCACACCTTCTATATCCACTACTTGCCCTCCAGGCCCCCAAAACCTGCATTCCTTCCACCACTGCATTAAATGGGCTCCCATCAAGGTCACTCACGATTTTCTTGTTGCAAAATCCAAAGGACAGCATATGGGTCAAGGTTATGGGAGAAATGTAATTTTCTATCTCATTTCCCACAACATAATTCTTGAGATGACGTGAAGACTTTGAATCAGGGATAAATCTACCACTTTGTTAAGAAATGAGGAAGCATGAAATAAATAAGCCAGAAAATGTGAGGAATTCTTGAAAGATTAGCAGGAAATGGGGAGGCTCGAGGGAGAACAAGATTGGAGAAACAGGAGCCATACCACCAGACAGAAGAAAAGTGATAGAGCTGTCAAGGATGCTTCAAAGCAAAAATTAAAATGATAGTCGGACAGCTTGCCTCTGTCATCCCTCTGTACTCTTTCACTAAGCTTAAAGTACTGCTTGTACAGGCTAATAACTTGAGAACTGTTCTCTAAAATAAGTAGGTAAGCTTCTTAGGGGAGTCTCGTTTTAACAATAATGGGACCTATTATGTCCTTATTGAAATAAAATAAATGCTGATTTGTGTCATTATTGAAATAATAACATAAATAACAAGTGCTGATGCTAATAAAGTATCTACTCTGTGCCAGGCCCTGCCCTAAGCAGCTTATATGTATTAACTCGTTTATTCTTCACAATAACCCTACAAGATAGATCTTGCTACTTGCTCAGTTCAGTGCAAACCAGAGATGTCAAGTGACCCACCCACGGCACAAAGCTAATGAGTAGTAGAGCTGCAGTACAAGCTCAGGGAGCTGCAGAGGTCTGTGTGTTTGGAGAGAGACAACTTGAATCTCAGTAGCAATCACAGAATGAGGGAAAAGGCAATGCAGCTAGCGCCAGGAGGGAAATACCTGAGATGCTGCCCTGTGAGGACCTTTTTATTCCGGAAATTGGGTGAGGTCGTGTTTGGTCCGGTTATATATCTGGAATAGCTTAGAAAATTCATGCTTATACCCTTCCCAATGAGCCTAGTCCCTCATGCAAGAAATATGGGCAATACAAGACAACACATGTTTGAGAAAAAAACAAGGGAAAAAACAAAAATCAACACACAGAATACCTGACCCTGAAGAAAAGGAAAGACTACAGAGAATAGAAAGAACTTTTAAATACTTGTAAAAGCAACCTCAGGGATACAAGGTAATATTTAATTCATAACAGAAGTCTGCTAATTTTAAAAAGCAATCAGAGGAGAAAGAGTTCTTAGAAGTTAAATACATGATGGTTGAAAATTAAAACATCAGTACATGGAACAAATTCTAGAATAGACATACCTGAAGAATAGATTAATAATCTGTAAGAAAATTTCAAGTAATTGTTCTTAAATATAGAGCAAAAAGATAAAGAACTTGAAGAACTAAGGGACATGGAAAATTAATAAAAGTTCAATGACTGTTTAAAGAAACTGCAGAAAGATAGAACCAAGACAATAAAATAAAAAATACAAAAAAATTTCTCTAAATTAAATAAAGGCACAGGATTCAGATTGAAAAGGGCTCGTCAAATACTACTGTAACAGTAAAATAAACAGTGACAATAACAAAATAACCTTCAATACATAAAAATAAATCCAAAAATATGCTGTATAAGATATAATAAAATAAATAATGTTGAAAGACATAAAAGTAATCCTACATAGATCAGAATTACCAGTCCTACATAGATAGAAATTACCTATATAGATATGTAATGATTCTCCTGAAATTGATCTATTATTCAATACAAATCCAATAAAAATCTTAAGAGGAATGTGTGCAAAACTTCAAAAGATGTTTAAAAATTCATATAAAATAATAAAAAAATAAAAAATAAATAAAAAATAATAAAAGACCAAAAAGGGATGCCTGGGTGGCTCGGTAGGTTGGCCACTATCTTAGGCTCAGGTCACGATCCCAAAGTTCTGGGATCAAGTCCTGGTCCGGCTCCTTGTTCGTTGGGGAGCCTGCTTTTCTCTCTGCCTCTGCCTGCCACTCTGCCTGCTTGTGCTCTCTTTCTCTCTGACAAATAAATAAATAAATAAAATATGAAAAAAATAAAAAATTTAAAAAGGACCCCCCCAAAAAACTAAGATAATTTTGAAGAAGTTGATGATCAGCTCTTTAAACTTTTTATATAACTAGAATAATTAAGACTGTCTGAAATGGCACAGAAGTGGATGATGACCAGTGGACCAGAATAGAAAACCCAGAAACATAAGAACTTGGCATACCACAGAAATGGGATAAAATCAGTAGGAAAAAAATAAAACCAATAAATTTTTCTAAGACAAATGACTTTCCATATTGAACAAAATAGTGATGCCTGCTTCACATAATACAGAAAATTAATTTTAAACTTATGAAAAACCAAAATGTGCCAAGTAAACTTAAAAACTTTTAGAAGGTAACATATTGGAAGATCCTTGAGACCCAGTAAAGCTGACTGAATAATTATGAATTTTGACCAAGAAATTTCATTTCCAGTTATGAAACCTAGAAGAATTTGTAAGGAGATATGCAAAAAAATGCTCATTTTACAAGTTCTTGCAATTGTGAAAAATTGGGAAAGAAGCTAAATAAATAAATACATCAAAGTACCTTATACTTAGGGTAAAAAAAGAAAAATAAATAAAATTGCACTCTATCAAATTATTCACAGCATATAAATGTTTCCAACAGTGTCATGAAAAAAAGGCAGATTGATATATACACCATATTCTTCCATATATATAAGGTTTCAAAACACTCATCATGTCATATTATTTATGGAAATATATGCATATAGCGAAAATATAAAATCATGTATAAAAAAGAAACAAACCAACCTTAGGATAGAGGCCCCTTCTGGAAAGGGTAAGAGACAAATGAACAGGTCCAGGAAGAATGATACATAACTTTAAATTAAATCTGTAATATTTTATTTTATCTCTAAACATAATGGATGTTAATTATATTAGTCACTGTACTTTTATATCTGTTTAAGATATTCAATTAGAAATTTAGCTATTAAGAGAAAAGACATGGTACTTATTAAAATGAGTAATATGTTTTCTCATAGCAAACAAGTCAGCTTCTTTAGCACCTGGGAATGTCTCAGCAGGAATTGTCTAATAGTAATTGCTCACACAACGCTTTAATATGCCCTGAACGAGAATATAACCTCCTATAACAATTATGAGTAAGCACTTTATATTCCAAGGGCCTCCCAAGAGCAACAAAGGAAATTCAAGTGGAAAGCCCCATGCAACAGTCAGACCTCAGCTCTCTCAGCCTATCTGCTACCCTGAGCAGTAGAATGACAATTACACACAATCTCACAAAGGAGTCAGACATCTTTGCTCCTGTATTTGGACCATTTACTGAAAAACCTATTCCAGGTACCAGAGATCAGTGAAGAAAGCCAGAATGAGAGAGAGAGCAGAGTTCTTTGAGGTTGGATACATTTCTCTTCTACTAATAGTAAATGTGGCAGTCACTATCATCTATAGACACGGGCAACTGTAAGACCATACAACTAAGGTCTTACATGAAGGGTGCACACCCCATATGGGGTTCTGAGACCCAGTGAAGCCCCATGGACAGCCCAGGATCAGACCTGTACATCTAGTTACAGAACTGGAGTTCTGTGCAGCTATGGAAAAGAGACCCCAAGGACCTCATGGTTAGTCATCTTAAAACTGACTCCCCATATAACAGCAATGCTCTTATCATGCAGGTGATCACTTTCTGAGTCCCAGAGAAAGTGAAATGTGGAACTCACACAGACACATCAATGGAAGGACATTTGCTGCTGTTCCTTTATAATAGCTTGGATTTAAAATAATGCTTTGTTCTCCTTATGTGTAAAGTACAACCCTTAACTTTTATATGGCACTTTCAAATATATGATTTCATTTCATTCTTAGAGCCTCCCAATATGGTTGGTTGTGCATGGTGGGGAAAAACCACAAAGGATGGTGAGGGGCAAAAAAACATGCAGAGGCTCCAGGGAAAGGTGTAGAAAACAGAATTTTCAGGGGCTGAGATGCTTCCCAGAGACATTTCTTGGCTTCTGGTCACCATCATCCCTTTCTAAAGACATCTAAGAATGGCCCATCTTGTTTCCCTGTCCATAGTCAAAGGCTTAGGAGTTATTCACTTAATGTAGAAGAAAATATCTCAGAACTCTTCCCAAGCTCTCTAATAAAAGAAGTACGTAGCCAACACTATTAAGGTTATTAATCATTTTACATTGAAAGGGTTGGAGAAGATTTCTAACTCAGTTCCTATTTTCCTTATTTTGACCTTGTAGACCAATACTTCCCAATGGAGCAGGAGTGTTGGGCTGGCTGCCTCAAAGTTCTCTGTGTTGACCAAATAAAGATGGTTGGACCCCCTTCACTAGGAATTCTCATTTACTAAGTATGAGGTGGGGCCCTAGAATCTACATTTTTTTTCAAAGTTCCATAGGTAATTTTTAGATATGGATAATTTTGGGAATCATCACAGAAGAGAAAAACAAGATTGCTATTAATGCTTAAAGGAAGGGTGTGCGGTACACATAGGATTGAAGATTCACCTCTCTTTCAAATACGTTTATCATGAAAATTTCAGCAAGGACTTCCAAATGAAAGGATTTGAAAATGATATAGCCTACACACATTTTTATTTTGGCACTCAATATTACATTATAGGCAATGTGCTGGAGCAGGCTTGTATAGCTTTGTTAAGTTTTCAGGAATTTTGCCATTCAGCTGTCAAAACTGTAGATAGCTTGAAATCAGCTCGATGGGAATATTTACACCATGGGAATCAGGAAATGCTACAAATCAGGGGCTTTGCCCCGCTAGGGTACTTACTAAAATTTACCATCCACCCCCACTGGTTTTAGAGGATGTAAGGAATAATGTGTTATAAATATGTATGTTTATACAGTACTGTTTTATTACTCTTTTAAATGTATCCAGTTGAATCGAATACCAAAAGTATTTGATATTCAACAATGTAGAAAACACAGGACAATCTCTTCTTTAACAAATCCAAATGTTACATCATCTTATTTTCTTACTGAGCTTCCTTTCCACATCTCCTGGAAATTTTTATTTAAATATTATTTTTTAAGCTTGGGAGACTACTTTCATCCTATCACATTTCTCTGTATAGAATATGTACAGAAATTGAGATTAGAGATTTTTAAACTTTTCTACGATCATAAAGCTCTAAGTTTTTTTGTGTTTTTTTTTAAGATTTTATGTATTTATTTGACAGACAGAGATCACAAGTAGGCAGAAAGGCAGACAGAGAAAGAGAGGAGGAAGCAGGCTCCCTGCAAGCAGAGAGCCTGATGTGGGGCTCAATTCCAGGACCCTGAGATCATGACCTGAGCTGAAGGCAGGTCAACCAACTGAGCTACCCAGGCACCCCAAAGCTCTAAATTTTAAATGATTTTTGCTTCTGTATTAAGTTTTCACTACTATGAGTAGTAGTATACAATTGATTAAAACATATGTATTAATAATGTGTAAATAATTGCTAATTATAAAAAGCATTTTTGTTTTGGAAATGCATCTTTTCATGATAGGGATGGGGCTGTTGAAATTAGTTTATGTTATTATCTATTGCTAAAAGAGACTGCCTACAGCCTAAGCTTTGTTACCTTCTTTTCTTGTTTAATAAAAACACTAGGGGGGAAAAAGTTGTTAAAAAAATATATAGGAATAAAAAGAATTCAGTAGTGTTCCTCAATTCTCTAAATTCCTTCTCAGTTAAAGGCCAAAAATTACATGGTAACCTAGTTATAAAAAATAATTATTTGATGTAATATGATCATTTGATGAGGTCTCTTTCAGTTGTGTTGCAAGTAAATCCTTGGAAAACTATTCCATTTCAAGGGTTTGCCCATAACAATCAGCCATTCCTGTTCTCACTACTTAACTGCAGTATTTCTGTTCTTTCATTCCTTATTTCCCTCTGGAGGTTCTCCCACTTTAGACAATGCACTGTGATGAGAATAGGAATAGGTGAGGACTATGCCCCATCTTCCTTTTTTGGTAAAGCATGAACAAGGTGACTTTGAAAAGAAATGAGAGAAAGGAGAACATATTTTTAAAGTGAATTCTCAGACTGGCCCACATGAGTAATGATTAATGAAAACTGAAGATTTGGAAATTGATGTCCATAAAGCTACTGATGTGCTCTCACTCCCCTGCAATAGTCGTCACAGACATCTAGGAATTTGTGTGCCCCACTTTGAGGACTGTGACTCTGCAGCCTATTGGGGGTTAAATTATGCAACCAGAATCCACCTGATCTCAAGAACTATGTGTCCACTCTTCTAGATCTCTATTCAGATGCCCCAACTAACCTAATTTCTCCTGTGACTTCTTGAATGTTGCACACAGCACTTCTATACTTAAATGTTAGCAGCTAGCCCTGGAGTATCCCAGACCATAGAGTCTGGCTCTACATAAATTACAGAACTAACTTTCTAATGAACCAAAAATTGTACACAAATTTAACTTTATTCACCACAGAGATAAAAACAAATTTCCAGGATTTAAAGGTCAAATTGGGTGGTCCCAATGCCTATTGAAATCTCAAAATTTCAATGTCTTTTCCAGTTTTTTCTTCCTTCTTTCCAAAATTTCCACCTGTTTCAACAGAAAAGGAATAGGAAAATGCTGCTGTAAGTTCTCTGAAGTAGTAAAAATCTTTTTGAAATATGTCCCTTTATTTTTAAGTGCTAAACTTTCCCACTATTTAAAGCAATAATACTCAAACTTCCCCCTCCCCCCAAGGAATGTGATGAAAGACTGGACATTTGACCTCATTAATAATGCATTTTTGCAAATACACATAAAATCTGCCTTCCACTGAAGAGGATGTTCTTGATTCCATGAAGCCTATCCATGGGCCCTAGTTAAGAAATACTTTTGGTAATACAATAGGGATATTTGAGTCAGATCATATCTCAGGAGATATAGTGTACAACATTTCAAAAAGTTAAAACAGATAAGCAATGTTTTAACAAAAAAAATGTTTTGGTAATTATCCACAGAAAAATTGGGGTAGGTTTTCTCTAAAAGATCAATTTCTTTAGTACATTTGAAATATTTCAATACATGGTGGTTGCCTGCTGTAGAAGACAAAGCACAGGACTTGGAGTCAAGTACACTGAGATCCTGATTTTTGTGCTTCATTTTATTGCCTCTATGCTTTGATATACCTCGTGGTGACCTTGAAACATATCTATAGTTTCTGAGGCTCTCACATTACTTATTTGCTGAATGTGGAGAATATCATCATCTTGCAGGGCTGCTGTGAGAGTAAAGTAATAAAAGGAAACGTCTAGTGCCATTGCTTGAATGTCAGAGTACTCAATAAATGGTAGCTCTTGTTTTTATTTTAAATAAACTATTTTAGAAATGTTTTCATTTTATAAAGTGAGATGCACAAGTAAGATATTTTTTTCAAAAGCAACGCGATAGAAAGAGGAGGGTTTGGGGAATCTTCAAAGAGGTCCAGAGTCTCCTTGGTAGATGTTTGGAATCTAGGTTACTTATTTTTGAATCTTATATTCTCTTTGTGGAACTAAAGCCATGCTGGTGAACTTTGATGGAAACGAACATGCCAGAATTATTCTTATACTCATGCTGTAAGATGCCTCTGCCAAATTCCTGTAGTATTTAATGGGAAATATTGATATAAATCTTTTTTTCAAATCAATAATATTAAGCCTCCTAAAAGTCCTGGTCCTTAGGCATACAAGGGATCTGTTGTCAATTTAGTGTAGTGAAGATTATAAACAAGGGTATATTTAAAAACCCTTATCCAGCAGAGTGGCTTTGGTATAAATTTTTAAGAAAATTGACCTTCTCCTTCAGGTCACTATTCATTCCCTCCAAGTGACACAATGACAAAATGTTTATACACTTAATAATTTGAATCACACAAAAGAGAAATGTGAAGTCTAAGTAGATCTTATTTCTTTCCTCACCCCCCTGGAAACCAGTGAAGAATTTACTCACCAAACAGTATTTCTGAAAGTTTTGACCAGCCTAGATTTTAATTAAAAAAAAAGCCAAACATCCCTGATGATGAATTTTAAACGAGTGGAAAATCGAAAAGATCAACTGCAAACCTCTCAGCAAGACAGTTTTGAAAGGAAATGCTAACAGACCCACCACTGGGTGCTGCTATGATAAACAGATGAACCCTTAGGAATGTGCCTCAGTTCCAGTCACACCCATTGGCCAGAGCCACTGTTGGCCAAATCCAGCTTCTGCAACCACTAGGCACTGATGAGAAAGATGCCAGAAATAATAAGTTGGAGCTGAGGTAAAACCCAGGAGGAAACACTTGACGTCAGATATGAGCTTGCCATTGTTTTGAAGGAACATGGATGGAAGAAAGAGTAAATTCCTGTGTGTTTCAGACTTGATGTATATACGCAGACTATCAGAATGGAACTTATTTTCCCTGGCTACTCACAACTACCATGAGATCGTCTTTTCTGGATATTTACTTTAATGGTAACATTCACTTTTACGCTACTCTCTAGAGCTATTTCAGTGTTAAGAATGTCTCTTAAAACAATAAATACATGAAATAATAAAATATCACACAGATGTTTATAAACATTGGCCAAACTCATTTCATATAATTGTGACACTATATCCGCTCATGGGGAATTCATTTTGCTGGAGGGGACAAATAACGTCATATGCCTCTCATGCTTATATTCCATTTTGTCAAGACTAGCAGTAAGGACTAGGAGCAAGAGAAAAAACAAATCTCTCAAGATACATGTATGCCCACTCTCTGTCTATGCCCCCATGGCTATTCCTGCCAAGGTGTCTCCACAAAGCCATAGCTGAGTCCAACAGAGAAGGACAAGACCAGTAATCCCTTTCAATAACCAAAAACCATATAGACTTTGGAAAGCCAATAAATGTTAAACTGACTAAGAATTATGTAGTTTCTGGATGGGGATTTTTTTCACGTAGCAAGCTACAAGGCAATTTAACTTGCCATTTAAAGGAGTTTGGGGGCACCTGGGTGGCTCAGTAAGTTGAGCCTCTGCCTTCGGTTCAGGTCGTGGTCTCAGGGTCCTGGGATCGAGCCCCACATCGGGCTCTCTGCTCAGTGGGGAGCCTGCTTCTTCCTCTCTCTCTGCCTGCCTCTCTGCCTACTTGTGATCTCTCTCTCTCTCTCTCTGCCAAATAAGTAAATAAAATCTTTAAAAAAATAAAATAAAGGAGTTTGTTCAGTGGAGCAATTCCACCTGAACTATATAATATTATCTATATCACTATAGTAACAATGAGAATTATGGAAATTTAGAGCCGAAAGGGACCAAGAAATGGTAATATTGAGCAAGTACAATTCATTAAGTATTCAAAAGCTATTTAGTATATATCTGTTATGTACCAGACCCTGGAACTACAAAAATAAATGTCATCGTCCCTACTCTTAGGAAGCTCACACTCTAGAAGGAATAAAGATTCATACAGAACAAAATTATATTACAATATGATCATGCTCACCAGTAGAGATGCAGACATAGGAATACAAAAGAAGTGATGATTAATTTCTTTTTCTAAAGATTTTATTTATTTATTTATTTGTGTGTGTGTGAGAGAGAGAGAGAGAGTGTGCAGATGTGCACATGGGTCAGGGGGAGGGGCAAAGAGAGAAGCAGACTCCCTGCTGAGCAGGGAGCCTTATGCAGCACTCGATCCCAGGACCCTGGGATCATGACTTGAGCTGAAGGCAGATGCTTAACTGACTGAGCCACCCTGGCACCCTAGATGTAACAATTAATTTCTTAAAAGTCATATACAGCTTTCTAGGGAAGATAGATTTTTGTTCAGTTGGGAAGTTAGGTTATATGTCCTCCAACAGAAAGATGGAGGGAAAAGATGCAGGGAAGAAAGCCAGAGGGAAAAGACATTCCAAGAATAAAAAACAGCATGAACAAAACAAATAGAGAGGTATTAACCTACATGTTGTATTTATGCAAAGTGAGTAAAATCTGGGTACACAAAGCATAAAATAGTGGCAGAGAAATCTTGACTGCTTCGCTTAGAAGCCTAATGTGAGCCCAAATACTGAGAAACCATGATGATTTTTAGAAAGGAGCTACGTAATTATATCTGGCCTTTAAAACATGGACTCTGATGACAGCATAAAGGATAATTGAACAGGGAAAAGTGAGGGAGAAGCTCTAAACTTACCCAGTAGAATGTCAACTATATAAGAAGTACCAATTAATTCTAAAGCAGAGAAGTGAGGGCACCTGGATGGCCCAGTCAGTTAAGTGTCAGCCTTCGGCTCAGGTCATGATCCCATGATCCTGCATCAGGATCCCTGCTCAGTAGGGAGTCTACTTCTCCCTCCATCCCCCACCCCACTCATGCTCTCTCTCAAATAAATAAATCAAATCTTTATAAATACATACATGCATACATAAATTAGAGCAATAAATGAAATCAATTAATGAGGGGTAGATGAAGTCTTAGGCTCAAAAGGATCCCATAATTCCTGTCTTCTCTCTGGTTCTATGTGCTGATAAAACATACTGTGAGAAATCACCCCAGGTTCAAGTCAAAGTGCAGGACCATCTTTAAAAGCATAAGTTGCCTCACTTGGCACTCTGGAACTCCAGTTATCTGTAATGTTTGTGTGCAAGACCTTCTGTCAATCACCAGGTGGGGCATTGAAGGAAAGACTGTGTCATAGAAAATCATAGGAAGACATGATGCAGAGCTACTCATGGAAACTGTTCTCAGCAGGACTTTGTGATTGTGAAATGTTTGAGTAAAAGCTCAGTCCTATGAGTTCCTGTACTAAACAGTTTGTCAAACACCTGGCAGCCAGCACAGCTAGAGCAGGGACAGGACTGTGGTTGCCAGGTGGCTGCTGCCTGGTTCTTGTACTTCCAGCTTCCATTTGAAGGTCCCAATGAGGAACTATGTTCCAGAGACAAAGGATTGCTTCATGATTTAAGGACTCTGGGGTTACCTCCTTGCATTTATCCTCTCATAGTTTTGTTCAGCATCCTGCTTGCCTGCCTGGTTCCTGAACATCTTTGGGATTCTCCTCTGACACCCAGTCAAGACCTCTACCTTGCCCACATCTGGCTGGCTCTCTTACTTGTTACTTCTTTTTTTTTTTGTAAGATTTTAATTATTTGACAGAGATCACAAGTTGGCAGAGAGGCAGGCAGAGAGAGAGGAAGGGAAGCAGGCTCCCCACTGAGCAGAGAGGCCCATGTGGGGCTCGATCCCAGGGCCCTGAGATCATGACCTGAGCCGAAGGCAGAGGCTTTAACCCACTGAGCCACCCAGGTGCTCCTACTTGTTACTTCTTAACCCAGACCCCCCAGTTGTCCAGGGTTCTGACAGAAAAATAAATAAATAAATAAAACAAAAGAACTAACGTGTCTCAAAGATAAAACTATAGCCCTAAAAAGTGACATTTTTCATGGTATGATTTCAATTAAAGACAGTAAAAAAGACACAAATATGGTTGGCTTTTACCTTCTTTTTCCCAGAATCATCTTAGAAATATTTCTGGTTGTTCTAAACTGTTTTGCTAAGTATTCACTGCCACTATTATAAAAGATCTCTGTCTACATTTTTTCTTTTTCTTAGCTTAATAAAAATGAAGGAAATAAATTTATCTGAAGTAAATAATACATATAAGATTTTTAAAGAATCTAACAGAATCTAAGAATTGGGAGAGTAGAGGCCATCAAGTGTGATCTATCTCCTACGATATGAAAACTATGAAGTCACTGACAGGCAATTCCTCAGTTTCCTCCTAGACACTATCATTGATGGCAGTTCACTTCCATTTAAAAAACCCCTTTCCATTTATTACCTCTGATAGGTAGAGAGACCTTACTGAATGGAGCTGAAACATCTCTCCCCCAACCACTGATCCTGTTCTGCCGGTTGAAGCTATACAGAGGAAGTCTCCTCTCCCCCTGGTAAGATATAAAGGGAGATATTGGTATAAGGATAAAGATAGATATAGATATATAGTGTAGGTCTATATTTGAAGAAAGTAACTAAAATCACCTAAATTTATATCTTTCTGAGTTCTATATGCCCCATTCTATCAACCATTCTTCAAATGATCAGGCTTTTAAATCCCCCCACCTTGGTCACCCCTCCTATGGAAACTCATCATTTTGTCAATGTCCTTTTAGTATCTCCACAGTATTGTGAGAACCTCTGGAGAGGACACTTCTGTTAATGCTATGCAAGGTTTATTATTTTTTTTTTAAGATTTTATTTATTTGTTAGAGAGAGAGCAAGGGAGCACAGGCAGACAGAGAGTCAGGCAGAGGCAGAGGGAGAAGCAGGCTCCCTGCCGAGCAAGGAGCCTGATGTGGGACTCGATCCCAGGACGCTGGGATCATGACCTGAGCCGAAGGCAGCCGCTTAACCAACTGAGCCACCCAGGCGTCCCAATTTTTTTTTTAACATCTGTGTCATACTGTTGACTCATTTTAAGCCTGGGGCCAAATGAAACCCTTAGGTCAATTATTTGCCAAACTATTGGCTCTTAAACCATATGCTAAATATTTCTCCTAGTAATAAACTAATGAGAAAGATTTAAGGACTAGGAAGAAATTAATTAGTCTAAGCAAGACTCAAAAATTTCAAAGAAATACATTTATATTTGAAATTCTCCGTTTTTAAAGTAATTTTAGTTTTGTTTTTGTTTTTTTTCATTTGACAGCATTATAAAATTGAGTAAGATGGTATTTGGTAGTATAAGTTCTGACTGACATTACATTGTGTATCATAAATCTATAGCTAATAGGGCTAAAATTATTTAATTTTAGAATAAACTTCATCAGAAATTTTAGTTGAAAATTTTTACACAATTGTTTACTGGGTAAAACTGAAACATGTGTGAAATACTCTGATATCTTCCATTCACTAATATACTATTTATTTTACTTGGTTCAACATTGCTATAGTGAGACCAGAGCCAAGGCTGAGTGAATTGTTGAATGACTCTAAGAGAGTACATTCTGTTCACTGTGTGTTAAAACCTCATTAGCACACTCTAAAAACCATTCACATCTCACCATCCTTGGAGTGTGCTCTTTGTGAGACAAATATACATTTTACTTTGGCTCTCTTCTTTAAATACAAACACTTTGATAATGTCAATGAGAAAAGAAACTCTTTTCTGTAACTGACAAAAAAAAATCATTTTTTCACAATCAGAAGAGATTGCATACTACACTTGTAAACCTAAAAGTAATGGTTCTAAAAGACAGTGAGTGCTGTGGTGTTGGAAAATGTCAGTTTCCTACTTTTATTTTCTAATATTGTCTTGAGTGATTATGATGAAAGAGTTGTAGCTCCTGAATGCTGTGATTTCCATCAAGACAAATTATTCCATGGTAAAAGACAGATATCTCCTTCACATATCCAATTTTCACAACATGTATTTTTAAAAGGTTCATTACTTTTAAGTGGTGAGAAAATACTAAGATTTACTATTTGTCTTCATAATCTTAAGCCATTTCCTAAAACATTTGGCCCATTTTCAAAACAGAATTTCTTTGAAAAATCTACTTACTTTCTCCAGGAAGAAAAAAAATCCCTTCCCAATATTACTTTCCTTTTTCTGAAAAAATTCTTTCCTTTGAGAACATGGGCTCACTGATGCTCTCATGCCCCTGGTAAGTTCCCTGTCCAATTACCTATCATCACCCAGCTGTGATTCACACCCTGAACTTAGATTTAATGGCTAAAAAAAAAAAAAAAAAAAAAATTCACATCCAGAATAGTTCAAGTGAAACAGGTCAAAGGGACAGAGCATGGGTAATTCTGAGCACACAGATGTTCAACATAGACAGTCGGAAATCTGTATGGAAATATTGCATTTGTAATCCCAGCACACTGCAGCCATTAACAACAGAGACGCCATTAAATAATGTATGTTCACCTGTTTGTTCTGGCCTCCAATATTTACATTCGCTCTATGGTTGTTTTTCTAATTACACCACAAATTCACCAGTTCATAACTGCTTTTTTTTTTTTTTTAAGATTTCATTCATTTATCTGCCAGAGAGAGAGGGAGAGAGAGCGAACGAGCACAGGCAGACAGAGAGGCAGGCAGATGGAGAAGCAGACTCCCTGCCGAGCAAGGAGCCCGATGCGGGACTCGATCCCAGGACACTGGGATCATGACCCGAGCCGAAGGCAGCTGCTTAACCAACTGAGCCACCCAGGCGTCCCCATAACTGCTTTTTAGACAATGAAGAATCCACCCAGAAAGGAATTGGCTGAATATTTAATAATAAAAAGAAGGTAATGTGGTTTCTTCTAAAGGATCCTAGTAGTCACTACTAGTTTACTGTTACATTTAATAAAAATATAAATTTGAAGACAACAGCCCTCTCACCAAAAGCAGTCCCACCAAAAGTAATTTTAGAGCAAAAATGGCAAAAGGAGGAAGTAGAACAAAGCAGAGGAAATATTCAAACTGGTTGAAGAGGAAGGCCATGTCAAATGAGTATAAAGTCAGAGTTCACCAGAGCAACTTGTGAGCAGAAATCAAAGGTGACCTTTCCAGGCTGAGGTCACACATCTTACTCAAGCTCTGGCCACACAGGTTTGATTCTGGGAGGTCTCCACCTGATGGTCACCTTCAGATTGTTCACCTTTGCAGGAAGACAGACATTTCCTAAATCTTGCCAAAATGCAATATTTATTATATAAGATTACCACACTAAGTGCTCTAAGAAATACTAACATCAACCAGATTCCTGTTCTGAGTCCCACCTGCAAAGTATCTAGAAGGGGAGATGAAACAGAGGCATAAGTAATAGTAATACAGTGTAGAATCTGACAAGAGCTATGAAAAAGGCACAAATTGCTGTTGGATTTTATAAAAAGGAAGGAACCACTGAAGCAAGAATAAAGAGAAATATCTGGAAAAGGTCAGTGATGGCTTCAACAAGGAGTTGGCATTTTCTAAATTTGTTAATTCACTGGTTGAATGTTTTTTTTCCTTTGTCTTTTTTTTTTCTTTTCTTTTTTCAGAGAGAGAGGGAAAGGGAGGTGGGCAAAAGGCAGAGGGAGAGGGAGAGAGAGAAACTTTTTTTTTTTTAATTTAAGCTGAGGTTTTTTTTTTTAATTTAAGCTTTTTTTATTTCAACATATAATATAACCCCACCACCCTCTCCCAACCCCTCTCCCCCCCACCCCCCTCAGTTTGTTTTATGACATTAAGAGTCTCTTTTGGTTTGTCTCCCTCCCGATCCCATCTTGTTTCATTTTTTCTTTTCCTACCACCTTAACCCCCACCCCCATTGCATCTCCACTTCCTCATATCAAGGAGATCATGTGATAGTTGTCTTTCTCCAGTTGACTTATTTCGCTAAGCATAATACGCTCTAATTCCATCCATGTCATCGCAAATAGTAAGATTTCATTTCTTTTGATGGCTGCATTGTATTCCACTGTATATATATACCAACTCTTCTTTATCCATTCATCTGTTGATGGACATCTAGGTTCTTTCCATAACTTGGCTATTGTGGACATTGCTGCTATAAACATTCGGGTACACGTGCCCCTTTGGATCACTACGTTTGTATCTTTAGGGTAAATACCCAGTAGTGCAATTGCTGAGTCGTAAGGTAGCTCTATTTTCAATTTTTTGAGGAACCTCCATGCTGTTTTCCAGAGTGGTTGCACCAGCTTGCATTCCCACCAACAGTGTAGGAGGGTTCCCCTTTCTCCACATCCTCGCCAGCATCTGTCATTTCCTGACTTGTTCATTTTAGCCATTCTGACTGGTGTGAGGTGGTATCTCACTGTGGTTTTGATTTGTATTTCCCTGATGCCCAGTGATGTGGAGCACTTTTTCATGTGTCTGTTGGCCATCTGGATGTCTTCTTTGCAGAAATGTCTGTTCATGTCCTCTGCCCATTTCTTGATTGGATTATTTGTTCTTTGGGTGTTGAGTTTGCTAAGCTCTTTATAGATTTTGGATACTAGCCCTTTATCTGATATGTCGTTTGCAAATATCTTCTCCCATTCTGTCAGTTGTCTTTTGGTTTTGTTGACTGTTTCCTTTGCTGTGCAAAAGCTTTTGATCTTGATGAAGTCCCAATAGTTCATTTTTTCCCTTGCTTCCCTTGCCTTTGGCGTTGTTCCTAGGAAGAAGTTGCTGTGGCTGAGGTCGAAGAAGTTGCTGCCTGTTTTCTCCTCAAGGATTTTGATGGATTCCTTTCTCACGTTGAGGTCCTTCATCCATTTTGAGTCTATTTTTGTGTGTGGTGTAAGGAAATGGTCCAATTTCATTTTTCTGCATGTGGCTGTCCAATTTTCCCAACACCATTTGTTGAAGAGGCTGTCTTTTATCCATTGGATGTTCTTTCCTGCTTTATCGAAGATTAGTTGACCATAGAGTTGAGGGTCTATTTCTGGGCTCTCTATTCTGTTCCATTGATCTATGTGTCTGTTTTTGTGCCAGTACCATGCTGTCTTGATGATGACAGCTTTGTAGTAGAGCTTGAAGTCGGGAATTGTGATGCCACCAACTTTGGTTTTCTTTTTCAATATTCCTTTGGCTATTCAAGATCTTTTCTGGTTCCATATAAATTTAAGGATTATTTGTTTCATTTCTTTGAAAAAATTGGATGGGATTTTGATAGGCATTGCATTAAATGTGTAGATAGCTTTAGGTAGCATAGACATTTTTACAATATTTATTCTTCCAATCCATGAGCATGGAACATTTTTCCATTTCTTTGTGTCTTCCTCAATTTCTTTCATGAGTACTTTATAGTTTTCTGAGTACAGATTCTTTGCCTCTTTGGTGAGGTTTATTCCTAGGTATCTTATGTTTTTGGGTGTAATTGTAAATGGGATTGACTCCTTAATTTCTCTTTCTTCTGTCTTGTTGTTTTTGTAAAGAAATGCAACTGATTTCTGTGCATTGATTTTATATCCTGACACTTTACTGAATTCCTGTACAAGCTCTAGCAGTTTTGGAGTGGAGCCTTTTGGGTTTTCCACATATAGTATCATATCATCTGCAAAGAGCGATAGTTTGACTTCTTCTTTGCCAATTTGGATGCCTTTAATTTCTTTATGTTGTCTGATTGCTGAGGCTAGGACTTCTAGTACTATGTTGAATAGCAGTGGTGATAGCGGACATCCCTGCCGTGTTCCTGACCTTAACGGAAAAGCTCTCAGTTTTTCTCCATTGAGAATGATACTTGCCGTGGGTTTTTCATAGATGGCTTTGATAATATTGAGGTATGTGCCTTCTATCCCTACACTTTGAAGAGTTTTGATTAGGAAG
The DNA here is from genome assembly GCA_003697995.1 of Taxidea taxus jeffersonii. Taxonomy (NCBI): domain Eukaryota; kingdom Metazoa; phylum Chordata; class Mammalia; order Carnivora; family Mustelidae; genus Taxidea; species Taxidea taxus. The sequence goes on from ML105396.1 coordinate 41,659, forward strand.
GGATGTTGCACTTTGTCAAATGCTTTTTCAGCATCTATTGAGAGTACATATGGTTCTTGTTCTTTCTTTTGTTAATGTACTGTATCACATTGATTGATTTGCGGATGTTGAACCAACCCTGCTGCCCTGGAATAAATCCCACTTGGTCGTGGTGAATAATCCTTTTAATGTACTGTTGGATCCTATTGGCTAGTATTTTGGTGAGAATTTTAGCATCTGTGTTCATCGAGGATATTGGTCTGTACTTCTCTTTTTTGATGGGATCCTTGTCTGGTTTGGGGATCAAGGTGGTCTCTTCATATTAAAGCGAGTAAAAGCAGAATATGGGCTTCACCAATATAAAGCAATGTTAGATAACATGGTCCACACATCTTGATCGAGGCGTAGTTAAACTTAGCTAGTAAAACACATAAGTCATTGCTAATCATCTACCTGCATTGTCCAGTGTACCATGTATGGCTATTCATATTCAAATTAATTAGATTAAGTTCTTCAATTGCTTTAACTAGATTTCAAGTGCTCAGTAGCTTTATGTGGCCAATGGCTACCATATCACATAGAGCAGATATAGAACTGCTCCATCATGACTGTTAAGGGTCTGCCTTTGGCTCTGGTCATGATCCCAGAATCCCTGGATCAAGCTCCTAATCCGCTCCTAGCTCAGCAGGGAGTCTGCTTCTCCCTCTGCCCCTCATACTGCTCATGCTCTCTCTCAAATAAATAAGTAAAATCTTAAAAAAAAAAAAAAAAAAAGATCATGAGGCCTAGAAAAAATACAGTGGCTGGATACATTATGTAATAGAATTTAAAATGGCTAAGAGTGAAATTCCTTGAATTTTCAGAAAGTGCCCTAGGACATTCACCTTTGACAACATTTTAAGGGAAGAAAATAAATACATCAGTATCAAGAAGGAGAAGAGTACAGGATAAAAGCTCAGGAGTGGGGAGACAAACAACTAAAGAAAAAGCAAGATCAGTAAGCTGGGTAATAGGAACTAGTGAATAGAAGAAAAGGGGCAATTAGAAACACACTTTAGTTGAGTGTCAGGAGTAACTTTTTTAAAGTGGAAATGATAGAAACAGAAATACTCTGGAGGTAGAGAGGAAATATTTTCTGAGTGCATTATTCACATTATCTAATTCTCTGGATGTATCTAAATCATCTCCAGGAAGACCACTTCCGCTACATAATTTCTCTCATATGCACAAAGTGCTTGTGATAAATTTGGCTGCTTATTTGTTTTAATTAAAAGAATATCTATATGCAGTTTTAATGCTGTATTGAAATTAATCTTTTAACCTCAACATTATAAATTACAGTTGTAGAGCCCCATGGGATTAAAATATTATGTCACAGATCAGTGGAAATTTTCTTAATGATTCATAGTAAAATATAACCACCTGAAACTAAGCAAAAGTTTTCTAATGGGAATTCAAAGAAGACATAATAGTTTGCCCCATTTATATCTCTATCCTAATTAAAACAAACTTTGAAGGAACAGTCTAGGATTAAAATATATTTTAGGTAAGCAATACTTTTGTACTTCTGTCATCTGTGAAACTGAGGAATGTGTACTCATGTTTCTTTAGAAAACCAGTAAATTATCTTTCTAAAGGAATGAACTAATTCTCCTTCTTGTTGATAAATTAGGGTTAAAGAAGAAATTGTGTGCATTTAGAAGAGGAAACCCAGAGCACATAAACTTTTATGACATATTTCATGTCTTTTAATCAATGGATGTGAGATTTCTTTAAAACCTGAGTTTACAAAGAAGCTCACAATTTTAAGCCACTTGAAAGAGAAATTTTAAAAAATATATATATTTTGATATAAGGGATCATAAGTAGTGAAAAAAGTTAATGATTTTAAAAATTATCTAAGATCATTTATTACTTCTTAATGTATGTTCTCTTATAACAGGATATTTTCACATGCAAAAGTAGCATCCTATTGGGGCACCTAGGTGGCTCAGTTGGTTGAGCATCCAACTCTTGATTTCGGCTCAGGTAATGATCTCAGGGTTATGAGATTGAGCCCCACATCAGGCTCCACACTCAGTGTGGAATCTGCTACTCTCTCTCTCTCTCTGCTCCTTCTGGCAGCTCTCTGTCTTCTCTCTCTCAAGTAAACAAATAAAATCTTTAGAAAGAAATTTTTTTTTAAGTAGCATTGTATGAGTAATCAATAAGAAAATAATATTTCATGAAAATTGGAGGGGGGGAGTAAAAGACCAAATATTACCACTATTATGTGTTTTATATTTGAATAGGGTTACCAAGTTTTCAAACCTCTTTTTATATATTATTGCTTGCATTTGATCCTCACAACAATAACATCTGGGAAGCAATATTATATACCTTCTATAGACAAAGAAACTAGACTTACAGAACCATGGTAGGTGTTAAGAGATCCCCAAATCAACAGAATAGTTTCTTAATGGGAAACTCAGTAGATTGAACTAAAATGAGAACTTTGGGATTCTGATGAATTTGGGGTTCCAGATTTTCTGTTCATAATTCATTTGTGGTAAATACACTCAAAGATATGCCCAGCTTGTATTTTTCAGGAACATGAAAGGATTATACTTTGTATCCATCTTTCAAAGCTTAATATAGCCATATAAACTAGTTTGACCAAAGAAAGTGTGGAAGTGATGTCTCATCCTGGCAAAAGTATTTAATTGCCAATGCAAAACTTGATTCCCTGGATTACAGCTGTCCTGGAACCATGGCAAGAACAAATTATTCATTGTGTGGAGTCTCTGATATATTTTAATTATATATTACTATAGCCTAACATAGCCCATCCTGGCTGAAACACTTTTGCTCTCTTTCAAACCTAACTGTGCCCCAATTCTGTCACGCATCCAAAATACAGCTTTTTCTTTTAATTACTATTAAAAATGTCTGGTGGATGCTTTGGTTGACTCAAAACAAATGAAAAAAATCCTCCCTCCCTAATTCTTTACATTCCCTCTACTTTTCATAAACAAATCCATTTATTCTCATTCAATTTTAAAAGACTTCTTAGCACTATACTACAAAGAAGACATCTTTTACTTTTGTCTTTATAAACAAGGACTATTTGTGGGTTTTCCTTCCTTCTCTCTTAATTTCTCCTCCTTCTACTTTTCACTTAAACCTAGACCTGGCTATTCTGTAGCTACCAACCCCTAATGTGACTAAAAACAAAACAAAAGAAACAAAAAACAACAACAAAATAAAATATATATATATACATATATGTATATATATACTCTGTGCCACAAAATTGTCCTGGAGTGGGTATTTTTAAAATAGAGCAAACTGCAGCTGAGATCATAAGGGTGCTTTATTCATCAGGACTCTCACCCAAGCTAGTTTAGGTAAAAAGAGGGACATCCCTGGATCACTGAGATCAAGAAAGAGCTGAATCATGAGAAGGTGGCAAGGACAAGGAGATCATTGCTCTTCAGGAAAACCTGGAACAAGTGATAAAATCTGGGCAGCTATCCTTCCCTCCCCTTTGTTCCTATCTCTTTCCCTGTTCCAGCTTCATTCTCTGTCACTGTAGACCGTTGCTTTCACATGGGACAATGGCAGCGCACACATTTTATACCTTACACATTTCTCCACCTGGAAGATGTTGATGCTTTCTCAACTACAGTATGAGAAGTCCCCAGGAAGATCTCAGTTTGGCTCAGTTAGCGTTGAACAACTGTAACAAAAAGGAGATAGTACACAGGAAGCAGGTTTCTCTCAAACCATGTGAAAGATGTTAAGGGTGGTCCCAGTGATGGGAGGACAGCAACCTAGGTAGGCAATACCATAGATGTCCACTGTAGACCCATTTTTAAAAATCTACCTTTTTTTGCAAATAGTTTCATTTGATTTTAGTCTATATAATTAAGACGTTGAGTGTAACTATTATATAGTGTAACTATTATATATGTAACTATTATATATATTATATATTATATATAAAATATATATATTATATTATATAGTGTAACTATTGATATATATATATCAAGCTGCATTACAGGGTACCTTGGTGGCTCAGTCAGTTAAGCATCTGCCTTTGTGTCCTGGAATCGAGCCCCACATAGGGTTCCTTGCTCAGTGGGAAGCCTGCTTCTCCTTCTCCCTCTGCCTGCCGCTCCCTCTGCTTGTGTGCATACTCTTTCTGTGTCAAATAAATAAAATTTTGGGAAAAAAAGTTGGATTACAGTGGGTTACATGTGGTTACCCTTGCACTGTACCCACAAACCTACTCTTATCTGAAGGTGCCTATATACCAGTTCACAATTCCTATATTTACTTTTAAACTAAACATTAACAGTTATCTGAAAACTATACTACCAACTTTGCATGAGTAGTAAATGAAAAAATTGGTCTTGGATCTCAGACAAAAATAACACTGATCCCACCTACAGGTCAGATCCATTATGCAAATTCTCACCTCTTGTACTGACTGTTCTCTTGCATAGTTCAGCTACCTCTGTATTTCGTGAGGTTGAAAAGAACCTCTTATTTCACACTGAGAATCACAACTTCCAGGAAACTCTTCTCTTCTCCTATGTATGGATGAAAAAATGCATAGAGAAGGAGAATTCACTTGCTCTGCACTTATAAAAAAAAAAGGTTTTTTTAAAACATTTCCATTGAAATAATGTATTAAGTATAAGAGCACAGAAGCTTCTTTGGTATATGCTTTAAGTTATGAATTAGTTCGTAGAAGTGTGGAAGCTCCCAGGTGAGTTTCTCTGGGGTAGTAGAGATGCTTTTCATTTGGTGGGAGCAGTTTCATAAAGCTAATTTCTATACCTCTTCAATCCTAACCTATTTCCTGTGTACCACCATTTTAACATATCATGCCTATCTAAAAATCAAAACATACTTATATATTTAAAAGTAGGATGACCATAGCATGTATTATCTAAACTTGCATACTTTTGAAATTCAAGGGGGGCAATATTAACAATTATGCTAGGACAGCAGAGTAAATTGAAACAGTTTTGCCCAAATCAAATCATAAAGTCATCTTACCTAAAAATAACAAGTGATCAATCTGGCTTTCCATTATGCTCCATTTTCTATTGTTATCATAAAAGGGGAAAAAAAATCCTTTGCCTTGCTTTTTTTTTTCCTCCCTGCAAAATGAGGAGTGCTGCAATTAACTTCTTTTCCATGAAACCATCATACATAACTGATAAATTTTAAAGTAAGGTTGATTGTTTATACAGTCTTAGGTCATAGAGACACCATTTAGAATCCATACTTAGGTTCTTAGCCCAGATAGGTTTAGTAAATAAGGCCCTAACAAACTGTTAACATTTGGATTTGGCCAAAAGTACACCAGGCCTTGGAACTCCCCAAGTGCGGTGGACCACAGCCTCTCCCTTCTCCCACAGCTCTGGAGATTTCCAATGGGCTGAGGCCTCTGTCCAACAGAGCAAAGCCATAAATCAGACTTTCCTGGGAATCATGGTGAGAGTACTGGGGCTGTTACTGGCCTATTTTTATTCTCAACAAAGACCTTTCTATTCTGAGTTGTTGAGAGACCATACTTTCAGATTAAAACAGAAAGGAACGTGTCATCTGAGTGCAGTAGGCACTTAGTGTGAAGAAGGAAAAGCAAAAATCATTTTGAAGTAATCACATCTACCAGGATTACGTGTGGTTTGAGCCTCCATTTCAGCTCTCTTTTAGTTCCTAGCATGGTGTTGGCATTATGCAGTTGCCATTCGGAACAACATAGATATCCATACTGGGCATTCATGACAGCATAGATTCTGAGCGCTCCAATCCTGCCTATTAATTCCAATGTTTCCTTTACTCTTCAAAAAAATGTGAAGATCAAATATTCCTTAGTGTTGATCATCACTTAAACCTTTTATAGATGTTGGAAGAACTCTCCTCTTTGTAAGTGCCCTTTCCCCATGTGATCTACTAAGAAGTTTTTCCCACCCTTTATACATAAAAAAAAGACAGATTTCATCTAACTATGCAGCACATTTTTTATGAACTTTATGGCCTGTAGCCCATAATTTTAGAGCATTGAAACAGAGATGTCAGACTTAAGATATATGTCATTTTCGTCCTGAATGGAAGGTTAAGAGAAGCAGGCAACATTTTAGAATGGTGTTAGAAAGAAATTTCTGACTGGCAACTGAGTGTTGAAATATTGAGGCCAGTGGTGTGATCACATGCTATTAAAACTCTACAAGGGAGTAGGGACTAGTCCCTTCTTCAGGATCACCACTATGGTGGATGAAGCCACTTAAAAGTGAATTTTGTCACCTTGTGATGACAAGTGCTTCAGTCGATAGATAGCATCTACCAGACTATGATTTATTGCCTCTAATAATGCTTAAATATAGGATGAAATTATCCAATCATTTTTCAAAAAAATTTGTCAGGAAGGTATAAATCATAGCTCAATGAGAGACAAGGAAGCTCCTAATATCCTTCTCTGTATCCATTCGGAGTATGAATCAATCGATCATGCTCAGAATGAAATGAACAATGTACATGCCTCACAGTATTAAAAATAACTATAGTCTGTGAATCACATAGCTTTCTCATGGGTATGCAATAGTCTTTTTTAAGTGTGTGAAATATGGTAACTGTTAACGAGTGAGGGGAATGAACACCTTCACACATACATGTGTGTATATGTAAATATGTTCATGTGTATATATATGTGTATGTGTTCCTATAGAGAGAGAAAGAATTGATATAGATATATAGAATCAATCGAGAGAGAATGAATATAAAGAGATGTTTGAATGAATTAATCACAGACAATCCAAAAAAAAAGGGGAAAAAAGGTGTTTAGGGCTAAAACAATTACTGACCAATGAACTGTGAGATATAGTGTTTGGCACATGCCAGCTGAGCAAATGAGACTCTCTCCCAAGGCTGTGGGTTTCTACAGGGCTAGGTTTTTTAATTCACTTTTCCACAGTTCTAAAGATTAAACAGGATATGCTCAGTTAATCATCATGAGCTCTTAACTTCATAAACTGTAAAGAGCTCCTAGACACCTGAGATACGCGACCTAAGTTATCTCTGCAATAATAAAAGTCATTCGGTCTTCATTTGGGTTTTAAGGCCTTGGGATTTTTATATGTTTAGGAAACTTTTCAAGTGATCATAAAGCTGAGCATAGAGCTGCCTTCCACAGTTTATGTTTCCTCTGAGCATCACGACTAACTGTGACTAATCCTCTAAATTAATTTAATTTCATAGAATGAAGCATCTCAAAATACAGAGCAGAATCATTTTCTTGAAGATGAACCAAATCGTATACCCACTGTTCCTGAATGCTGTGAATTCATCTGGGGACACTTAACATTCCAGAGTTCAACAACCCTGGCAAATATTTATTCCTAGGGAGTAGTAAACTTTCACTTTCCTTCTTAGAATATTTTATAGCTGAATATAGTGTATGCCTCAGTTTTTTTTTTACTTTCTTAACTTATTAATAACTTACTTTTAAATTAAAATAGAGAAAAGATACTTAAGTTGATCACAACAGAAAGGAACAACAGAGAAATAGACACCAAAAAGGCCTCTTTTCTTATTTCTCCATTGTAAGTATAATGCGTTTTGGGGTTTTTTAGGGTTTTTTTTTTTGTAATTCTAATAATACCTTTACAGAATTTGGCTTGCAGTATAGATATTAAAAAATAGATGAGAATTTATATTCTAAAGCATAACATACCCACATAACAATGAGATTGGAAAATACTTTCTTACTGGTCTCTGACTCTCAACAATTCACCCTAAGCTACAAAAGCAGGTAAAATAAATTATGAGTAGCAAAAACGAAGGTAATAAATTTTCCATAATTTAATTATTATAATTGGGTTACCTACCCACAGAAAAATGCAAGTTTAAATGTACAGTGTTCCAGATGCTGGATTGATAAAAGTATGAAAATTAGCTTTTAATAAAAACTGGTAGTAATTCAACCCAACGTATGCCAGTGAACTGAATGAACATTATTGAAACTTACGGGAAAGTGTTCGTTTGGAAAGGAACATCTCAATTTTTCTAAAGTATTTTGTGAACATTTCTCTAAAAGTTTTATAATTTGACTCATTATAGAGGCCCTTCAATCACCCCCAAATTATAGCCAAAACTCAAACAACAAAAAATAACTCCCTTCTGTTGCCAATGTTGAAATTGCTTTTCCTGTTCCAATCCCCTTGCTATCTAAGGGGCTCCCCGAGGCAAACATCTGAATGCATGCAGAGAAGCTTCCTTTGGATTTGAGATTGTAGTTGCCCAAAATAAAAACTTAATTTCTCCCCAGATTATTTCCCAGGAATCATATTGTTTATTTTCATAATATGGGCAAGCTTACCTATCTCAATGTAATTCCCGTTAATTGATTTGGTGGTGTCCATTTCCCAATCACATTATGGTATCCTAAACCCTTACCTCCCTGAGGCTCACAACTCACCACCCAGCAATCTGAGAATAGAGCGTATCTAAACTCCTCTGGGTAACCACCAACCCCCTGCTGAATTCCGTGGAACACCCCCCACCCCCACCAAGGTTCAGTAATGAAATGCATATTTTGCTAGCTAGTACCATCCATCTTTAAGAAACAGTGTTTTCTCATTTTCTTTCTATCTTCCTTCCTTCCTTTCTTTTTTTCTCCCTTTTCCCCCCAGTTTACCACACCATAGAAAACCGGTGGAGAAATACTTCTCCTTTTTCCTGACACTAGAAAGGGTTTCTCAGTTCCTTGGATGTGAAGAGGAGATCTGACTCCGCTGCCTAATGATGGTGATCACTTAAGGCGTTTTTTTAAATTATTCAAATTATTCTATTTTGGGCAGAAAACAGGATCAAAAACTAAGCAGAGGATAACACTGTCACTATCAGAAGCATTGAAGAAAATGAACAAACAGCTGTTTTCGAATTTTTACTATTCTTACAAACATGTCACCCACCAACTACGAAATAAATATGTACATTTCAAGTGATACTGTAAGAAAGAGTATGCTATTGGACTCTCCTCCTCAACAAAGGAAGCAAGAGTAAATCTTTTTGCATATGTTTATCAAAAGCACTGGAAGATTATGTTGACTCACTTTTAGGACTCCCAGATATGCAAGAGCATAAGAATCAAGAGACATTTGGGTCACTACTAAGTGGCTAAATATTACCTCATGTGTGGCTCAGTGAAATATCTGCCTTCAGCTCTGGTCATGATCTCAGGATCCTGGGATTAAGCCCCATGTCAGGCTTCCCGCTCAGTGGCAATATGTATGCTTCTGCTTCTCCTTCTGCCCTGCCACCTCTATTCGTCCTCTCTCTCTAAGAAATATATAAAATCTTAAGAAAAAAAAAGTTTTATTGGCTAAACATCCCCAGTTGGGGGTTAGCACACCTGCATTCATGCTTTGGTTTTGCCACTTCAGTAACTGCAGGGTGTAGGGCACATAAAGGGCACAAAGCCCATAGCAGAATTCCACAGAAAGAGAACTACCTTTCAGAAGCAAATTTGTCTGGCTGTTGACTTTGGTTATAAAATGATAGCCCTTGGCCTATTGTCAGGATGGTTGAAAACAGAAAAAAATTTCAAATGTTGCTACATAAAAATAACTATGAGTTTCCAACAGCAGCCCAAGAGGAATGGGATTGGGGCAGCAGCAGAGAGGAGGGCAGAAACCTGTAGAAGAATGCAGGAGTGAAGCCAGACCAGCCAGAGGGCAAGGGCCATCCTAGGACACAAATGTGCAGAACAGTCCTTGACCAGTGTCCCTGGAAAAAAGGATGACTGATGGAATTTTAGGAACAAGGATGTGTAATGTTCACTATTAAAGATTTTTTTTCAATGTTAGGCTATTCTATATAACTTAAACCACTAAGGAAATAACTTTTCTTAAACATAGCTCCTCCAACCTGTCAAAGGACTGACAAATCATTAATAACTTGTCTCTTATTGTATTATGGGAGTGGTGTTGAGGAAATGCAACATGGTTGCCTCCCATGGACATGGAATGGAAAGGAGGCTACAGGTAGTCTAAGGAAAAAGAAACTTAAGAGAAAGGAATTTAGAGGAAAACGTGGCTAGGAGAAATTGCCATCAGTTGTGGGCGACACGTTGGGACTTGAAGCCATTTTTATTGAAATATCAAGGGATCATATTCCTCCACCCACTGAGGCTTGAGGAAGCCCAGGCAGCTGGCATCTGGGCTACAACATGAAGTAATTAGCTTTGGGGTCTTGAGTCCAGTAAGCATTCATTAAGTCAAAGGAGAGCCAGAGAATGAGTACATGAGGCTATTGTGGGGCTATCTTAGCAATGTTTACTTTACAAGTATATAATAACTACATCTTCTCTCAGCCTACCTAATGATAAAAAATATAGCTCAAAATGCAGTCATCTTCAGTTTAGTAGATAATGTGATCATTCAAGAACCATAAACAAAATAATCTGCTTTTGTCAAACTCTATCTTGAATGCAACATCTCTAAAACCCTTCAAGTTACTAAGAGGATCATAAACTAGACTCATAAGTTAATTAATTAACTCATTAATTAATTAAATATTAATTATTAATTATATATATATTTTAAAAATGTTAGTTCCTGCAGCTGCCTACCCTCTATCTACAAGAACTTGAAAATAGACAAAATAATACTGTCTGTCCTATGGAAAATAAATTGTAAATTCAATCTACAATGATTCAAAGCAGAAGTAGTACAAAAGTCTTTTAAAGGGATTTAATAACACAACCCAAGAAAGAAAATATTAGCCATGAAGTAAAGGGGGAAAAAAAGGAGATTTTTCAAAGAGGAAAGCTATAAGTACTTATTGGAGCATTTGCTGAGAAAATGGTACCTTATCCCTAAGGTCTCAACTTGTTGAATCAATGGATATTGGGTACATTAGGCTCCCTTAATCGGGCATCTTGAAACATTCAGATCATGAACCTAACTCCACAATTACTCAACAAGCAAACTCCTGGGTAGAGTTTGGCTTTCCATGCAGCTTGTTTGGAAGGAGCTAAAACATTACTGTAGGTTAATAAATTGGCCCTTCTGTTTATACATCAGAGTTCTGAGTTCATAGTGTAAGTTTCTCCCTGAGAGACAAAACCACTTTCAGAGAGCTGAAAAACAGGCTGCTGAGTCTAGAAAGCTGAGGGCCACGTTCATTACACGGATCATTACAAACAACTCAAATAATAACCACCTGGAGAAATGTCTTGGAAAGTAGCAAGAGAATCTCCATCAGGTGTGACCTTTACTGTTCAAAGGAATGAAACTGAACAGGAAAACACCCCACTAACATTCATTATTTTCTTAATCTATAATGACTCAAACTACTGCTCTCAAATATTCTTATCTCAAATAAAGAATTGGAAAATAATAAAGTAACTATATTCCATTTAATGCAGTAAGCTATTGAAAACAGCAGAAATGGGTGTTACATGTAACTGATGAATCCTTGAACACTACATCTAAAACTAATGATGTATTATATGTTGGCTTGTTCAATTTAAATTAAAAAAAAAAAAACAGCAGAAGTGGAATGGCTAGATTAAAATATATCCCCCCCAAAAAAAGTCCAAAACACAAAAAGAGAAAACAAAAAAAAAAGCCCTGAGAAACTTAACTTCCCATTTTGATTTAGTTTGAAAACTAATATTTCTTCATCTGTTACTACATATAGTACAATTTAGCTAATCGTAATATAATATAGTAAGTTTCGGTTTTCCTTTTTTAAAAATGTGTTGTGCTCAGAGATCTAGGTAGCACCTTTGTGATGTTTTTTCTATTACTTCCCAAGTAGAGAAAAACTTTGTTATCTGAGAATAACATTATTTTTGGCTTGATCTTGTGTAGAAGACTATAATGACACATGCAGCTGTTGAAATGTAAATGAGAAATAGGTTAACCACAGTTGGAAACTGCACTTTTTACTCCGGCCTTCTGCTCCTTTCATTTAGCCTGGTAAGCTGTACTTAACCTTTGTTTAACTGAGAACACTATTAGGTATAAGCGATTTAGCTCAATTTCTGATATTTCATATTAATTATTCTACTTTCATGGGGTGGAATTGAAAGAGATCAAATAGTTAAACTAAAATGTGTCTTAAATGATATTCCATTGAAGGATATATGAAACACATTTTATTTCCTTGTCTGGAAAAGTAGACATCCCTCCATGTAGAGTCTGTGTAAACCGATGGGAAATATATCCCCAAGTGTAGTCCATGTCACCCACTGACCACAAGAATCAAGACAGCTGTCACTTGGCTTTGAGACCAAAATTCACAGAGCTTAACACATAAAAGTGAAATATAGATTATAAAACTTCTTTAAAATTTGAAAGCATTTTTTAATTCACTTAATAAAGATTGATCTTCAAAGTGCTAGACATTATTTGGTGAGGGAGGTACAAACCCCTGGAGCTTACATTCTCAGGTGGAGATCAATCCTAAACCAAATAAATAAAAATGTATTGTCCACTAGATATGATACACAATAAGGAGAAAAACAAAGAATGGAACCCGTAAGAGTTTTGAGGAGGTAGGCTTTGCAATTTTAGATAGGATAGCAAGAAAGACTTTCCTAAGCAGAAGACATTGGAGTAAAAAACTAAAAAAACAGGTGCCTGGACGGCTCACTCAGTTAAGCATCTGCCTTTGTTTCAGGTCATGATCCCAGAGTCCTGGAATAGAGCACCACATTGGGCTCCCTGCTCAGTGGGGAGCCTGTTTCTCCCTCTCCTCCCTACTCCTGCTCTCTATCACGATCTCTGTGTCTCTCTCTCTGTGTCTCATGTCTCTAAATAAAACCTTAAAAAAAAAAACTAAACTAAAAAACATGGGGAGGAACCCATGCAGATTTGGGAAAGATAACTCTAAACAGAGAGAACAAGTATGTTTTTCTGACTGAGGTAGAAGCAAGCCCAGCCATTTCAAGGGTTTAACAGGCAAGTCAGAGCAACTGTCTGGAGCAAGGGGAAGAAGGGAAGAGTAGGAAGAGATGTGACGAGAGAGGGAACAGGCCAAGGTGAGAAGGTGATTCTGTAGAATCTCCTAGGTAACAAAAGGACTTTGGTTTTCTGCATGAAATGAGAGCCATTGGAAGGTTTTGAGCATGAGCGCCATGACCTAAATTATCTTTTTTTTTTAAAGATTTTATTTATTTATTTGACAGACAGAGATCACAAGTAGGCAGAGAGGCAGACAGAGAGAGAGGGAGAAGCAGGCTCCCCGCTGAGCAGAGAGCCCAATGCGGGGCTCGATCCCAAGACCCCGGGCTCACGACCCAAGCCAAAGGCAGAGGCCTTAACCCACTGAGCCACCCAGGCGCCCCTAAATTATCTTTTAAGAGGATTTCTCAGGCTGCTGTGTTGGGGAGATAATGAAGGAGTCAAGAAACCCACGGTTGAAAAATGCTGGCATTTCGAAAGCAGCTTATAAAAGAACTATTGACTGAAAAAAACTATATATATTTCGTGTGTGTATCATGACTATATTAGACTTCTCCAGAGGAGCAGAACCAGTAGGATGTATATATACCTGATTATGGAGTCTGAAGCTCCGAGATCTACAGGGTGAGTTCGCAGGCTGGAGACCCAGGAAGAGCCTGATGTTTCGGTTAAAGTCTTGAAGGCAGGAAAAAAGCCAAAATTCCAGTTCATAGGCACTCAGGCGAGGAGAATCCTCACTTACTCTAGGGAGTGTCAGCCTTTTTGTTCTATTCAGGCCTTCAAATGATTGGACGCAGCCCAATCACATTAAAGAGGGCACTCTGCTTTACTCAGTCTGCCAATTTACATGTTAATCTTATCCAAAAAAATCTCACAGAAATACCAGAATAGTGTTTGACCAAATAGCTAGGCACTCCAGGAGCAGTCAAGTTGACAAACAAAATTAGCCATCACAAGTGCACCCCTTGTCAACATGGCCTCATACACAACTCCAAAATTATTTGGAGATTAATCTATACTTAATCTCCAAATACAGATGATAACAGGTCATTATCCCATCTAACACGGTAAACCATCTTGCATACAACCAAGTATGCACTAACCGCTTCCCCAAAAGAAGTAAAGTCCTTGAGTGATGTTTACTCTTCTTGTAGCTTAATACTATGGTATAAATTAGCATTACTTAAATATTATCACATTAAGTCAATACATCTTATGTCACATGATGAAATGGTAAGAGAAAACAAAGACATTATGTATATTATTGTGAATATTTTGTTGTAAATTATTTCTCTTGTGTATATACATAAATGTATTATCTGTAATGCATAATGTCTAAATACAAATATATTCACAAAACAAAATATTCGTGACAATTACAATCTTCATTTCTGTAATGGGTCATATGGTCATAACTGGTATTTAGAACTATCTTTTCCCATTATTTCTTCTGTATTTCTTTTTCCTTCCTTAAGCCACTCAGCTGGTCATGGTTCTTTACCTGATGGAGTAACTCGGACTTTCATTCCTGAAGGGTCTGGGTCATTAGTAGTCGTGCCTGGACTGTCTTTTAGTTTTTCCTAGGCTTTAGCCACAGGGCATGGTAACATCAAGAAATTCCCTAAGGAATCTATATTCCAGACATACTCTCCTTTATACCCATGTGGCATCATACACCAATTTCTTCAAGATGCTCAGGACTAGTCATTCCCAGTCAGCCAGTAACTCTCTGCTTTGTCTAATGGTTCAGAGGCCTGAGAAGTCCCAGATAGCCAGGCTTCACTCTTAACTTTCAGTTCAATGAAATCATTGTGTCTCCTGGTGGATGCATTCCTCCTTCTGGAAATCAGACCTCTAGGCCAGCAGAGCATAAGGGCGTGTGAACAGGAAGCAAAACTTTTGCTGTGAATCACTAGAAGTAATGATGAATGATGCCACTCCCTTTTCCACCCATTGATTCCTGGACGCATGACTCCTGGCTATCAAGAAACAGCACCATATACTGGACACTGATGCAGAGAGCATGCAGCCTTCTGGAAAACCTTGCCCCTAGCCCCGTAAGGTATTGTCATCAAGCTGGCACTATAGCTCAATCCTCAATGGCCATTCCAAGCTTCTGTCAAATCAGCTTGGAGGATGGTGAGCATTACGGTAAGACCAGTGAAGTTTATGAGCATAAGCCCACCTTGAGTTCCTTCACAGAAAGGAACTGTTCACAGTTCATCAGAGGCAATGCAGTGTGGGACACCATGGCCATAGGTAAGGCATTCTATAAGTCCATGAATGGTAATTTTGGCAGAATCATTGCATTCAAAGAAGGCAAATTTTTATCTAGACTGACTATTCCAGTTTAAGAAAAAAAAAAATGCTGCTCTTTTCATGAAGGAAGCAGAGCAATATAAACGACCTGCCATAGGTAGCTGGATAATCACCTTGAGGAATGGTGCCATACTTTTGAAGTTGATCTCAGCTGTTGTCAGATTGGGCACGCAGCAGTGGCTGTTGCCAGGTCAGCCTGGGTGAGTGGAAGTCCACGTGGCTAAGCCCATGTGTCATCTCCACCCCTGCCACTGTGGTAATGACAGGGATGACTGGGGAAAGAGGCTGACTGGTATCCACAGCATGGGTCATCCTGTCCATTTGGTCATTAAAATCCTCCTCTCTTGAGGTCACCCTTTGGTCTCATTCACATGGGACACAAATAGCCTCACATTTGTTGCCTGTTCTGAGAAAACTATCCACATATCTCTTTACCAAGTTTCCTTGTGACTAATTTTGTAATCATGTTCCAAGTCTCCAACCATCCAACTGAATCACCGGCAACAGCCTGTGAATTTGTATATAATCATTGTCTAATCATATGTCTAACCATTTCTCCTTTCAAGTAAATTTCAACATCCAGGGTGAACTACTTGGAGTTCTGCCCACTGGGAGGATTTCCCTTCATTGCTGTCCTTCAGGGTATTTCAGAAAAGAACAGTAATGATGTAACTATCCACTTTCAGGTGGTGCCTACATATCATGCTGAACTGTCTATAAACTGGGCCTGAGTCCTCTCACAGGGATCACAGGGAAATCCCCATGAGGTCATATGTGCAGGCTTAGGAGAGAGAAAGTAGCATGGTTGGAGAGGGGGCCATGAACATTTGAGCCACCTCTTCATATAACTTAGGGCCTGGTTAATCCTAATCATGTATGTATCACTTCTGTTAGACGAGGGAACACCGCAATGCACACAACTATGTGGCCTGTTGGATCATAACACACAGTTCGTGATGGAGAGGTCACATGGTAATTTGGTGACCCACAATAGAGCATTCAATCTCTTCTAAGTCCTAAGAGCAGTCCAAACGTTGTTTCTTAAAAGAAGAGTAATTATCTGTGAAGGATGAGAGGGGTTGGCTCCAAAATCCTAAGGGCCTTTGCTGCAATTCACCTACAGGGTCTCCCAACAGCATCCCTCTCTGCCATTGACACTTCAAGCACCATTGGATCTATTGGATCCTATGGCTAAGGTGGCAAAGCAGCTGGTACAGTAGCCTGGATCTGTTGCAGAGCCTTCTCTTGTTCTGCACTTCACTCAAAACTAGTACCTTTTTGGATCAATAGATAAATGAACCATAGTAACAACCCAAAGGAGCACTATGTTGCTTCCAGAGCCCAAAGAAGATGCTAAGCATTGTATCTTTTCTTGCTGTAGAAGGGGCCAGAAATAACAACTTACTCTTGAACTTAAAAGGGATATCTCAACATGCCTCACACCACTGGATTCCTAGAAATTTCTCTGAGGTAGGGGATCCCTGCTTTTTTGTGGGATTTATTTCCCACACTTTGACATGCAAATATCTTACCAATAAGTCTAGAGTAGTTGCTACTTCTTGCTCACTAGGTCCAAGCAGCATGATGTCATTAGTGTAATAAAACAGTATAATATCTTGTAGAAGGGAAAGGCAATCAAGATCCTTGTGAACTAAATCATAACATAGGGCTAGAGAGTTGATATACCCCTAATAAGGAAAGTAAAGGTGTAGTATTGCCCTTGACAGCTAGAAGCAAACAGCTTCTCATGGACCTCATGGACAGGAATGGAAAAAGAACACTTACCAGATCAATAGCTATATTTCCAGTACCAGAAGATGTGTTAATTTGTTCAAGCAATGGAACTACATTTGGTACAGCAGCTGCAATTAGAGTCACCACCTGATTAAGCTTATGAAAATCCACTGTCATTCTCCAAGATTCATTTGTCTTCTGCACAAGCCCACCCAATAGGTGAGTAGAATGGGAATGTGGTAGAAATCACCACTCCTGCAGCTTTCAAGTCCCTGATTATAGCACTAATCTCTGCAATCCCTCCAGAAATGCAGTGTTGCTTTTGATTTACTATTTTCCTTGATAGGGACAGTACTAATGGATTTCATTTGCTCTTTCCCACCAGAATAGCCTTTACTGCACAAGTCAGAGAACCAATGTGGGGATTGTGTCACTTAAGTCTGTCTATTCCAATGATGCATTGTGGAACAGGAGAAATAGCCACAGGATGAGTTTGGGGACCCACTGGACCCATTCTGAGAAAGACAGGAGCTAAAATTCCATTCATCACCTGAGTTCCATAAGCCCCTACTAGTAGACCACAGTGATGTTTTGGGCCTTTTGCAATCAAATCAGAATTAGTATCTAGCAGTTCCTGAAATGTCTGATTATATCCTTTTCCTCAGTATATAGTTACCCTGAATAAAAGCTGTAGGTCCCTTTGGGAAAGGCTGGAGAAAGATTAACAGCATAAATTTTTGGCCGTGTTCCAGGATCCTTCCTCAAAGGGACTTGGTCTTCTATTAATTCAAGGAGTTTGAGATCTGGCTCAAGTCTGGGAATTTATTGAGGGACCATATCATGTTTTTATGAGTCAGTTTATACCTTTGTTCACTTAAACTAGAAGTGTTCTGCATATATATATCAGGTAATAATTTAGTAGGCTTCCTATCTATTTCACTTCTAGGAACAACATGATCAACTAGCCAACACCATAGATCTGTGTGAATCAGACTATTTCGATTGCTTTCATTCTGCTATCCAATACACTAACCACAACCTCCTTGCCTTTGGTGGTTAAGTGCTGCAACTTGACCCCTACCACACAGGGATCCAATTACTGCCATGCATTTAGGTTTCCCAATCCGGTGACCTCAGTTCCCACCATGTCTGTCCTACAGAGAAGAGTGGTCACAGAGCTCTTCAAGGATGTGGGGGTTCTCCTCACAAATTTATGTCTCAGAGTAGTGGTGAAAGGTATGACTTCTGAATCCTCCCAGAGTGGGTGAGTACGTCTTAAATGACAAATCCATTCTAATATTCTAATCTCCCTAAGTTTTTGAACCCTCTACATTAAACAAAGGCAGGCGGGGCCTTTCTAACTCACTCACTCATTCACTGTGGTCTACCATTTGGTCCATGTTTCAGCAACAAACTGACCCCTTTGAACTCTGTGAACTGCAATAGTAAATTCATAATGTCTGCTTAGTAAGCCCCTATCACAGAATTCAGCCTGATCCAACTTAACATTTATTCTACCAATATCCCAAACCCTTACTATCCATTCCCACAAATGTTCCCCAGATTTCTCTCTGTAGAAATAGAAAGCTCAAGCAATTATTTTACAGTGTAGCACACTTCCATGTAAGTCACACTTAGTACCTCACCTTTAAGAACCTTAAGTCTAGTTATGGGTGTAGAAGCAAAGATGGCTGGTGGAGATGGGTCCTGAGGAGAATCAGCATTGTGTTGCAGGGCAACTACCTTAGGGAAAACCACTACAGTTTCTTCAGGTGATGCAGAGTTAATCTCCTCAGTCAGGGTGGTGAGGATCTTCAACTAGCAAAGAAGACTCATCCGATTTTAGGGGTTCATTGTCACCACTTTCATCAGTCTTCCCACATGTACCCATTCCAACTTTCAGGATCCCATTCTTTTTCCATCAGTGTTCTTACTTTACAACTAAACACACCGCAAACCTGTGAGTTCAACTTGGATTACAGTTCAGCCAGTTGCAGGATGAGATTCTGGGTTTGACTGATCAACCTTAACCTGCAGCTATAGGACATAAGGGTCTCCTTTGAGGAATACATGGGAACTTTCCTGTCACTTATGCACCTGAGCTGGGAATTTGCATCTCTGAGCTCATCCTCTTCTTTCACCATTTTGTCCAGAGACAGGAGCAATCACCCAAACTTATTATATTTATTTGTTTGATAAAAATATCCAACAATATTAAACCCATAGTCCCCCAGATACTTCCTTCTTATAAGTGATTGATTACTGTATCAAGTGATAATATTTTGCACATCTCTATTCCCAGATCATACCACAAAGTATTAGTGATCTCTTTAGTACTATAAACAGAGTCACTGGCATCTTTAAATCTAATCACATTAGAGAGCCAATCCCAGAAACCCCAGAACCAATTTAGGAAACTCATCCTTAAAATTCTGTTCCTCTAGGACCATTCTTGGTACCAAAAACTTATATTATTCAGCATTCTTCACAGAAACAACTAATTATACATATTATATATATTAGCTACATCTCAGAAAGGGAGAGAAAAAGATTTATTATAAGGAACTGGCTCACATAATTATGGAATCTAGCACAAGTCCTTAGACCTGTAGGGTGAGTCAGCAAGCAGGAAACCAAAGAAAGCCAGTGAAATCGTTCCAGTATAAAGGTTGGAAGGCTTCATAAGCAGGAGGAGTTGATGTTTCAATCTGACTCTAAAGGTTGGAAAAAGCTGATATCTCAATTCAGGGGCAGTCGGGCAGAAGGAATTCTCTCACTTAGAGAAAGGTCAGCCTTTTTGTTCTACTCGGGTCTTCCACTGATAAGATGTGGTCAACCCACATCCAAGAAAACAATTCATTTTACTTTGTCAACTTAAATGTTAATATTCAAAAACATTCTCATAGATGTACCCATAATAATGTATGACGATATATCTGAGTACCTCATGGTCTAACCAAGTTGACACATAAAATTAACCAGCACAATCAGGTTTTAATGATTAAAAAATTATCAAACATTTCTCTCTCATACACACGCTACACATATCCAAGCATACTTCATTTTACTGAGCTTCACTTTATTGCACTTCACAGACATTGCATTTTTTTTTCTTTACAAATGAAGGTTTGAAGGTTTGTAGCAACCCTGCATCAAGCAGATCTATCAATGCCATTTTCCCAACAATATATGTTCATTCCATGTATCTGTGTCACACTTTGGTAATTTTCACAATATTTTAAATTTTTTCATTATTGCTATATTTGTTAAAGTGATCAGTGATCTTTGATGTTATTATGCCATCGATTTGGGTTTCTACAAATTCTGACCATATAAGATGGCAAACTTAATAAACGTGAGTATGTTCTGACTGATCCACTTACCAGCCTTCCCCCCATCTCTCTCATTCTCCTAGAGCCTCCCTCTTCCATGAAACACAACAATGCTCATATTAGGTCAATTAATAATCCTATAATGGTTTCTATGTATTCCATTAAAAGGAAAAGTCATGTGTTTCTCACTTTAAATCAAAAGCTAAAAATGATTCAGCTTAGGGAGGAAGGCATGTCATAAACCAAGATAGGCTGAAATCTAGGCCTCTTACACCCATTAGCCAAATTGTGAATGCAAAGAAAAAAATTCTTCAAGGAAATTAAAACTTCAACTCCAGTGAACACACAAATGATAAGGAAGTGAAATAGCTTTATTGCTGATATGGGGAAAGTTTCAGTGGTCTGGATAGAAGATCAAAGCCAAGCAACAACAAAGTTCCCTTAAGCCACAGCCTGATCCAGAGCAAGGCCCTAACTCTCTTCAATTCTGTGAATGCTGAGTGAGGTGAGGAAGCTTCAGAAAAAAAGTTGGTAGCAGAGGCTGGTTCATGAGATTTAAGTAAAGAAGTTAAAATCCAGTTTCAGGGTGGAGCAGCAAGTGCCAATGTGGAAGCTGTAGCAAGTTCTCCAGAAGATCTAGCTCAGAGAATTAATGAAGGTGGCTACACTTAAATGTTTTCAATGCACACAAACAGCCTTCTAATGGAAGAAGATGCCATCTTGCACTAGAAAGAAGTCAGTGTCTAGATTCAAAGCTTCAAAGGACAGGTTGAGGAGCGCCTGAATGGTTCAGTGGTTAAGCGTCTGCCTTCAGCTGAGTTTATAATCCCAAGGTCCTGGGATTGAACCCCGCATAGGTCCCCCTGCTCAATGAGGAGTGTGCTTTTCCCTCTTCCTCTGCCTGCCATGCCCTCTGCTTGTGCTCTCTTGTATTCTACCCCTCTCTCTCACTGTTAAATAAATAAATAAAATCTTAAAAAAAAATGTCAGGTGTATGCTTCTTAGAAGATAATGCAACTGGTGACTTTAAACTGAAGATGATAGTCATTTGCCAGTCTAAAAATCCTAGGGCCTTTAAGAATTATGAAGAATCTATTCCACCTGTGCTCTATAAATGGAACAGTGAAGCCTGGATGACAGCATATCTGTTTACAACATATTTACTAAATATCTTAAGGCCACTGTTGAGAACGACTGTTCAGAAAAAAAGACTCCTTTCAAAGTATAACTGCTCATTGACAATGTACTGATAGAGTTCTGATAGAGATGGACAATGAGATTAAAGTTGTTTTCATGCCTGCTAACAAAACATCCATTCTGCAGTCCATGAATCAAGGAGTCATTTCAACTTTCAAGTCTTATTATTTAAGAAATACATTTCGTAAGGCTACAGCTGCCACAGATAGTAATTCCTCTGATGGAGCTGGGCAAAGTCCACTGACAACCTTCTGGAAAGAATTCACCGTTCCAAATGTTGTTTATAATATTTGTGATTCATGAAAGAGGTCAAAATAACATTAACAGGAGTTTAGAAGTTGATTTCAATCCCCATGGATCACTTTGAGGGGTTCAGGAATTCAGTGGAGGAAGTAACTACAGATGTGGTGGAAATAGAGAACTAAAATTAGATGTGGAACATGAACATTCAACTGAAATGCTACCATCTCGTGATCAAACTTGAAATGATGGGGGTTTGCCTCTTATGGATGAGCAAAAAAAAGTAGTTTCTTGAAATGGAATCTACTCCTGGTGAAGACTGTTGAAATGACATCAAAGGATTCAAGATACTATATAAGCTTAGTTGATAAAGTAGCAGCAGGATTTGAGAAGATTGACTCCAACTTGGAAAGAAGTTCTACTATGGGCAAGATGCTATCAAACAGCATCACAGGCTACAGAGAAAGGAAGAGCCAATCAATGCAAAAAAACTTCATTATTGTCTTATTTGAAGAAGTTGCCACAGTCACCCTAACCTTCAGCCACCACTACCCTGATGAGTTAGCAGCCATCAACATCAAGGCAACACCTTCTACCAGCAAAGAGATTACAACTCCCAGAGAGCTCAGATGATCTTAGCACTTTTTAGCAGTAAAGTATTTGCTACTTAAGGTATATACACTTTTGTTAGACATAAAGTTATTGCACACTTAATAGACTATAGTATAGTATAAAAATGACTTTTATATACATTGGAAAGCAAAAATTTATTTGACTTGCTTTATTGTGATACTTACTTTATGGTGGTGATCTGGAACCAAATCTGCAGTATCGTCAAAGTATGCCTGTGCTCAAAATGATTCATAATCTGCATATTAATTATGAGATCCTATTTAAAGTAAATGCCTGGTATTTTAGATATATAGTATTAATATTTCTTTTAGAGTATGCCACTAACATTATGTGACAAATATTGTGAAATGTTTATGATGATTTATATCCAAGTATAATACTAAGTCTGAGAATGATTTCACAAAATTTTCAGCTAAAAATGTATTACACATGTTTTAAATGTGTGAACTAAAACTTTAAATCTATTTTTAGCCTATTCTTTATTTTGGTTGATGATGTATTTATTTTTGTTTTGTTTTTCCTTTTTACAGAAATAATATCAGAGATTTTGCTGCATAATTTTGAAAATTATATAAAACTCTATGGATTCATTCTATTATATGAAAAAATTTTACAACAAACAACACACTAGAAGCCAGGGTCAAAAGTCCCATGATCACTAGGAAATCTCAAAATTCCATCCAATTTTTTCAAAGAAATGGAACAAATAATCCTAAAATTTATATGGAACCAGAAAAGACCTCGAATAGCCAAAGGAATATTGAAAAGGAAAACCAAAGTTGGTGGCATCACAATTCCAGACTTCAAGCTCTACTACAAAGCTGTCATCATTAAGACAGTATGGTACTGGCACAAAAACAGACACATAGATCAATGGAACAGAATAGAGAGCCCAGAAATAGACCCTCAACTCTATGGTCAACTAATCTTCGACAAAGCAGGAAAGAACATCCAATGGAAAAA
>ML105396.1:70023-180059 GCA_003697995.1 Taxidea taxus jeffersonii
AAAAAAAAAAAAAAAGTCCCATGATCTAATGAATCTGATTTTAAAATATTCATGAACATGTCTCCTACTTAGTTTTGCTCTATTCTTATAAATCATCATAATTGTAATTTCACTTGTCCCAGTAGCAAAAGATTCACATTCCATAATGAAAGTGTAGTTTTCTTTGTACTTAATGATTATAAAATATGTTTAATTGCAGCAATTGTACTATTATTTTGTTATTAATTTAATACTTCAGCTAAGTATATTTTAATTGTTGATCCATTGTGAATTCAGGATATACTCGGCACTATGGTCTCAACAACATAAACAATAGGATTACTAATAAGCCAAGAATAATACATAAATGATGTGAATATAAGTTACTTAAATAAACTGACTAATTCAGAGCTTGTCGCACATATACAATCCTTGAAAACAAAATGATTATTCAGAACATAAAGACAATTCTGTTATGAAAATCATTACTATTATTTTATTTCAAATTTATGAAATGTATGTGATCAAATATTTCATGTTCTTGTCCTAAATGCCTAAAGTCCTCTGAATCACCCATAGATCATCAAGGACCACTAGGGACCACCAGTGTTCCATGGACTGTGCTTTGAGAAACACTTCCCTAGAGGTTCATTGCAGATACCTTAGAGAATGCGCCAAAGGCAAGAGGAAGGAGAGAGGCTGGCAGAACAGGAAGACATCTCATTTCAATAAGAGGATTCAGCATTTATCTAATTTCCATCTTGGGTTGATGAGAAATTTTTTTTTCATTCCTAGGAATATTTCTACCAATTAAAAAAAGCTTAAAAAGTATAATGAGTAAGTTCGTCAAGAAGAGGAAATATGAAATAACTGAAGATACATTACTTGGACAATATTGTATTATTAGCTAGTTATATAGTTACAATAAGGACTTAAGTTCTCCTAACTCAAGAGAGTGACCTCTTCACTGTGTCTTGTTCTCTTCTTCAGACAGGAAAAAGAAAAAAGTGATAGGATCCTTTGAGAGCAAAAAGCTCTTAAAACTGTAGAAAGAAGATCTAAAGATCTGACTCAAGTGAATAATACATAGCATATCAAATAATACTTCTGCCATGAGCAAAATAAAGGGAACAGAAACACATGAGACAGTTTTTATTTATTTCTTGCTCTGAAAAAACAAAATTAAGACAATTACTCCTGTTATACTGCTTCAGAAATTAAAATGTATTTAAGACATTAACTAATGTATTAGCAGATTTTGATGTATCGAACTGATTGTTCAGTAAACCTAATGGACCCATCATCTCTTCCATCCATCTGATTTTTTTTTTTTTTGCTCTGATTTAAGCTATTTCTCTAGGAGACTTAGAATTCACTTGTCAGAGTTCCATTCTCTGAACATACTGTTTCCCAGCCAGAATGACACTAAAAACAAGCATCAACTGCTGACCTTTTAAATTCATCACTCTTTGTAACTCCAATCACAGAAAAATACTTAGGAAAATGTGGCTCTTTCATCTCTGTGTGGTAGTGGATACATAGCTCTTCCTACAGAAGCTGGCAACCTCCAGTTCCTTTTCTCGCTTGGGAGAAATGCTTTGAAAAAGCCATTTCCAGCCAAAGTTCTCAGCCTTCTATTTCCTTCTTTATTTAAAATGAGGAAATGATTTGTAGAAAGGGGAAAAAAAACAATAAAAGGATTCGTTTATTGTCTACTTAGCTGGTCTGAATTATCTCCTGATCCACATCTTTGCTGACTTTGGGAACTCCTTTAGTCCATTCTCAGCACTTGACAGAGCCAGCTATTTTGTAAATTTTCATTCTCATAACCAACCTGGGAGTTTGTAAAACAAAATGCTAAACTTGCTTCAACATATGCCAGATGCTTAGGCTAAAATTACTATATAAAAAGGAGCCGAGAAACAGATAAAAATCAAAATTGTTTGTGTACATGTTTAAAAACATGCATTTAATAATGCAATGCTTCATTTATTTTTACATCAAATTACCTTTTTAACAATAGTTCTTTGAGTTAACATTGAAGTGTCTTTGCATTTCCCAAGTAATCACAGATTAAGAATATCTAAAATTTACTGAGCACTTTTCACATGCCCAGTTGTTGTGCTGGACATTCTATGTTGCACTAATTTATTTCTCACCTCAGCCAACAAGGTGGACACGCTTGACAAATTCTAACTGTGGAGCTTAAATAAATTAAGTTTCCTAAGGCTACATAGCTATCCTTAAAGTACCCAGAACCTGGATTCAACTCTAGGTCTAACTAGACAACACAAAACTATACTCTGTCCCATAATAGATAAGGATGCTGCAAGAATATTACTTATTAAATTGCCATTTCTTCTTTATAAAGACTCATGGGAGATATCACTGCTGGTCTCAGCATCAAGACTAATCATGCGTCTTCTAAGTAAATGATTATTCTTATCCTTATATTACCTACTGAAAAAAGCACAGCCAAACTCATCGCCCTCTTGAAGGGGTGAAAAAGAAAACTTAAAGAATTTACTCAGTCACATCTTCCTGAAATCCTCATTTTGTTCCTATTCTCATTTTCTTTGAGCCCATTTTCTTCATTTCTATGATGTGTTTTTCATTTAATCTTGTGTTATTTTCAGTTTCCATAATAGCTATGTGAAAGGTTTTCTGGAACAGAAGAGCGATGAATGTATAACCACATAGACAAAACTGGGATGATAAGAGTCTAGAAATGTAAAAGACATTATTATAGAAAAGGTACCACCTTATGATGAAAAAATTATTTCAGATAATTGACACATGGATAATTGACCGATGTCAACATGAGAATTTATTTTGAGAAACTAACAACATGTTGTTGGTAAGATGCCTTTCTCAGATGGTAAAAGCTCAATTTTTCACAAAAGAGCTTTGCCATCTCAACAGAAAATTATACATTTTAACCTAGCTTTTTTTCCAAAGCAGTCTGGAAAGCATAGAAATGGAGATCAGTGGTGAGGATGAGGGAAAGCTGGTAAGAGAACATGTTGTTGCTGTATTTTCTGAGTTTTTCCTTCAGTGAGTACAACAGGTGAACCAGGGTTTTGTTTTTTTTTCCTCTCTGAAACTTTATATTGGAGTATATTTTAGCATATAAGTAAACACTTGCATTACTCTTCTCTTTAAGAAAATAAACTAAGGGGTGCCTGGGTGGCTCAGTGGGTTAAAGCCTCTGCCTTCAGCTCAGGTCATGATCTCAGGGTCCTTGGGATTGAGCCCCACATCGGGCTCTCTGCTCAGCAGGGAGCCTGCTCCCCCCTCTCTCCCTCTCTGCCTGCCTCTCTGCCTACTTGGGATCTCTGTCTGTCAAATAAATAAATAAAATCTTTAAAAAAGACAAAGAAAAGAAAAGAAAATTGCAGAAAACCCCAAAACGAAGAAGCTCTACTCTTTCTACTTCCTTTGGTAGTCCTCAGAAAACCAAAATGAGGCATCACTTCTCAAGTATGAAAAGTAGATTTATTTACTGGTCATTTCACCAAGATAGCATTTTGTAATTATTTGGTATTTTGAAATCAGCAATAATATGACATTACACTATGTCAATATTGTTCTCATTACAATAAAAGACCACTTAAACAAATTACCAATGGTTAGATCTTTTTTCTTTCAATACATTCTATAGAGAATACTATGATTAAAATCATTAAAGAATAATGTATCTCTGAACCAGTATAGAAAAAAGTTTCAAAATTTATCAGATTTTTCCCTCTTCTCCTAATAGATATCCTTTATGATATATAGGTAAAATTGTTAAAAATTACTATTCTACTTTTTTGACAATCACAGTATCCTCTCCATAACTTTGATTTATAAAAAGTTGGCATTTCAACATATTGTTGAACAATTTATATATTGTATTGATCAGAATATAGCTCCTGAAAAGAACTCATTCTATTTATGCTATGTTAAAGAGTAGTCTTAATTAGAAATTTTCTAGGGGCACCTGGTGGCTCAGTCAGTTAAGCATTTGCCTTCTGCTCAGGTCATAATCCCAGCATTCTAAGATGAAACCCTACATCGGGTTCCTGGCTTGGCCAGAGTCTGCTTCTCCCTCCTCTCATTCATGCTCTCTCTCTCTCTCTCTCTCTCTCTTGCTGTCTCTCCCTCACAAATAAATAAATAAAATATTTTTAAAAAGAATTTTTCTAAGAAAAAATTCATAATTTAATCCACTTAAAAGAATAATAAACGTTCTGAGATGAGATATTGGCCTTTAGTTCAGTACTTTTCTTGGATGGCTTACATCTGAATTCCAAACCTTATTTTCACCTAATTAAAGTGTTCAACTGAGAACATTTTTAGTAATTGTAAAATAAAGAAAATGTGTCTGAGGATTCCCTGACCCTTTAATCATCCAAATTCTCCCAAATCCTTGGAATGAAGGTCAATGAATCACCTCACACCTTCCCATCATTCACATTTTCTACCAAAACTAATCAATCCCAAGATTCTTATAAAAAGGAACAAGCATAGAGAGCCCAGACTAAATCGGTCCATGGAAATACACACTGAATAGCCATCTAGAAGTTCAGCCTACTAAAACAAATACACAGAACCCAACTGTTTTCTTTCATTTCTAAACTCATCTTTCTTTCTTAAAGATGGACTTATTTTCTTTATGGAGATTCTTAGATTAGAAACTTCCCCAGACTACACTGTTGGTGGGAGTGCAAGCTGGTGCAGCCACTCTGGAAAACAGTATGGAGGTTCCTCAAAAAGCTGAAAATAGAGCTACTCTACAACCCAGCAATCACACTACTGGGTGTTTAACTTAAAGATACAAATGTAGTGATCCAAAGGGGCACGTGCATCAGAATATTTATAGCAGCAATGTCCACAATAGCCAAATTATGAAAAGAACCTAAATGGCCATCAACAGATGAATGGATAAAGAAGATGTGGTATATATATATATATATATATATATATATATATATATATATACAATGGAATACTATGCAGCCATCAAAAAACTGAAATTTTGCCATTTGCAACAGCATGGATGGAACTAGAGGGTATTACGCTGAGTGAAATGAGTCAATCAGAGAAAGACAATTATCATATGATCTCTCTGATATGAGGAATTTGAGAGGCAGGGTAGGGAGGTGTGGGGGGAAGGGAGGAAAAAATGAAACAAGATGGAAGGGAGACAAACCATAAGAGATTCTTAATCTCAGAAAACAAACAGGGTTGCTAGGGGGCGGGGAGGAGAGGGATAAAGTGGGTGGGTTATGGACATTGGGGAGGGTATGTGCTATGCTGAGTCCTGCGAATTGTGTAAGACAGATGATTCACAGACCTGTACCCCTGGGGCAAATAATAAGTTATATGTTAATACAAATTTAAAGAAGAAAAAAAAAAAAAAGAAACTTCCCCAGAGAGGATTCAAGCCCGGGCTGAATATGGTTGGCTTGGGCCTGTGGAGAGACTACTCCACTGACCACTGCAACAAACACTACCTGCGGACCATTACAGCAGTTGTTTAATTAGGCAGAGTATCATGTGCCTAGCAATTTCTTTTTTTTTTTTTTAAGATTTTATTTATTTATTTGTCAGAGATAGTGAGCACAGGCAGACAGAGTGACAGGCAGAGGCAGAGGGAGAAGCAGGCTCCCTGCTGAGCAAGGAGCCCAATGTGGGACTCCATCTCAGGACGCTGGGATCATGACCTGAGCCAAAGGCAGCTGCTTAACCAACTGAGCCACCCAGGCGTCCCATGCCTAGCAATTTCTAATGGGAAATGAAGATTCTACTCAAAATGGCTAGGGGCAGTAGACAAGCAAAATGTAATTATCTGAAATGAAATCCCGCTGACATCTCAAACAACAAATGCCAGGGGATCTCAAAGGATCAGATGCTTCCTCTGAAGTCAGTGCTCCAACCTCCAGCCTCCTCTACTCGCTGTCCCCCAAGGTGGAGAGCACACTCTACACTGAGTCACCAGCACCACTGAGTCTGGCTGCCGATTCCTGCTCGTATAGAGGAGGCCAGCTCTCTCCTAAAAGAGTAACTGAGACAAGTATCCAAATATTTAAGACCAAATGAATTTTGATTCTTTCCAAATTAAAATGATTATATAATATGGGGTGCCTGTGTGGCTCAGTGGGTTAAAGCCTCTGCCTTCAGCTCGGGTCATGATCCCAGGGTCCTGGGATCGAGCCCCACATCGGGCTCTCTGCTTAGCAGGGAGCCTGCTTCCCTTCCTCTCTCTCTGCCTGCCTCTCTGCCTGCCTCCCTGCCTACTTATGATCTCTGTCTGTCAAATAAATAAATAAAATCTTTAAAAGGATTATATAATATATGATATTTACAGAAGCTAGAATTCCACTTTGCTGCCCTTCCTATCCCAGATAAAACCAATTTTCCTTGCTTTTTAAGGTATACAGTTAGAGATAGGATATCTCAGATTGGTCTTTCTCTGGCCCCCAATAAAGATATTAGTTTAATTATATCTTTTGTAAGTTAATATTTTAAGAAAGAACTCTTGGGCCTTGAAGCAACAGACTCTGTTTTTTTTAGGCAGAAGGAAACTTAACAGATGAAAATGAGGATTATGATCTGAACTGTGCCAATGTTTGATCTCAGGATTTTCAGTACCTCTAGTGTGATTAGTGACCACAATCACTAAGAAGAGCTCTTCACCTTAAATAAATAAATAAATAAATAAATAAATAAATAAATAAATAAATAAATAATGGGAACTTCTCAAGATACTAAGAATTAGAAGTGGAAACCATTTCTCAGTTCAATCATCTTTTCATAGTGAAGGCATATTTCTTACTCTCCATTTTCATTTTCAATATTTCAGTTCGTGTTGGCTAAAATACCTTTCCCTAGGAGTATCTTTTATAATCAGTCCTGGCTGTTGGAACTTTTTCCTGGTACTTTACGTAGCTCAATTTTCCTTTGTTTACCCTCATCTATTAACTGCACCTCGCTGAACTTCTCTAAATAATTATTTTCTTTAGCTTTTGATTTGTCACAGGAAAAACACTGCTCACATGCAGGACAAATTTGTCATTCTCCTTTGCATCACTTTTTTTTTTTTTTTTTTTTTTTTGTTACTGTGAATCCTCTCCCCGGTGCCTCTTTAAACACAGTGACCGGTGGTCCTGTTTTGTGTCCGCTGTCCCAGCATGATTGTTAACACCAGGGAATTGAATGATAAATAATACAGCTACCTTAATTTTATAGCTGATGAAGTAGTTGAGATCACTGTCACACTGTGCAGAAAAGATGATGAAACTGAACATAAATTCCATTCTTTTATGCTCTACTTTATAGCATTGGTCACAATACTAAGACATTTAGTATTAATTATGTAACCACTTGTTTAATATCTGTTTTCTGCTTTAGACTGAAGCTTCATGACAGCAGGGTCATATTTCTCTGATTCTTCCCACTATCGTTGGGACCAACAGAGTGACCATAACATAATAGGTGATTAACAAATATTTGTTGAGTTAAAAAAGTAAATGAATTTGGATCTCAGAAACTCACAGAGACTTGTGTAGCCTGCAGTCTCCTTTGTCTTCTCTATGTTGCTCCAGCTTCTCACCAACCTCATTTTTTGTTTGATTTGCTTTTATAAAAGTATTTGTCCTCTGACTATTTATGGGAATGTGGCTATTTATCAACAAACTCCATTCCTACTCTCCCAAGTTCATGAAATTATACTCGAAGGAATCTGTGGTATTTTATTATTATTATTCGACTATTCAATAGCATGAACACATTTAGGAATCCCAGATCCTATAAGAGAAATTAATCTTATTTAAAATACTAGAATCCACCCTTTCACAACACAGAATCCTAGATTTTATTCTTCCCCAACTTCCAAAAGATGTTTCCCTGCATTTATTCATCTCCAATAGCTCTTTTCTCTAATACCTTTTGCCATCCTGTACTTACTCCCTTGCAACCTGAGAAGTATACTTGCACTATCCTACAGGCTTCCCTAAGTAATGTGCTCTTTCGCTCTTCCTTTCATTGCCAGACTCTTTAAGTGAACGATCTAACCTTTAATTGAAACTTCCCACTGACTGCTACCAGCTCACTCCAAGCATGGTGGACACTGATGCTCATTGTCTTCTGGTTGCCCACTAGCTTTCTTCTCTGACAGTCATACCTCCACAGAGTTTTTCCAATCAACAAGACTCAAGACTCTAAGATGGTCTTTGGGCCAGCCTTCTCCTTCATCCTCTAATTTACCAAGCCTTCCATTCTCTCTCTGAAGATTTTCAGATCCATTACTTCCTCTTCATCCCCACTGATGATATCCCAGGGCTGACTCTGATCTTGTAACACACAAGAGTTCCCTAGAGAAGCCTCATAGATTTTAATCCACCCTATTTATTAAATTTTAACTCTATCATGTATGGAGCATCATCCCTGACTTCAACTTCTGTTTCTATTCTCATTTTCCTTTTCTTTCTCAGATGCCCTAGGCTGCCTCTTTGGACTCATTTCCTACACATCCCAGCATATTGCTCACTCCACCCCCATTGGCATAATCTTACCTCAGGATTTCTGTACTTACTCTTCCCTTTGCCTAAAATGCAATGTCCTTTGATCTCAGAGCTTGCTCCTACCATCTCTAGGTTTCTGCGTGTCTTGTCAAAAAAGACTCTGTCTCATTCTCTGTCACTCTCTATCCCCCAACATTGCACTTACTATCTGCCTATGATGTATTTATGCATTTATTGTTTCAGCACCCTACTCTCTAGGATGCAAATTTTATGAAAAAGGAATTTTCAGGGCACCTGGGTGGCTCAGTGGGCTAAGCCTCTCCCTTCAACTCAGGTCATAATCCCAGGGTGCTGGGATGGAGCCCCGCATCAGGCTCTCTGCTCAGCAGGGAACCTGCTTCCCCCTCTTTCTCTGCCTGCCTCTCTGCCTACTTATGATCTCTCTCTCTCTCACTCTGTTAAATAAATAAATAAAATCTTTTTTTAAAAAAAAAGGAATTTTCTTTCATTTTGCAATCTTTGTTTTCTGAATTATCTCTAGAAACTATGACAGAATAGGAGCTCAATAAATGTTTGCTGGATGAATAAATTGTTGTTTTGTACCTTATATAAAACAATAAATTTTAATATTCTCATATTCTCCATTATTCCGGGATCACCATTTCCTTTCCCTCACTGTAATATAAATATAACTATTGAATGTTTTTACAAAATCCAGAAAGATAATGCATCAGAGGAGGGAGGAATTACTTAGCTTCTTCTCAAGGACTTTCCCCTCTTACATCAAATTGCTATACCAGGTTTCCCTTCAATACTTCTGGTGTCATATAAGCCATAACCCTCACTCATTCTCATTCTTTCAAATCTACTTCCTTAGAAAAGGTGGACCAGACTCTCAGACTTCCTTTGCATGAACAAAGGGAATTTTTTTTGTAAGATTTATTCATTTATTTGAGAGCGAGCATGGGGGTGGGGGCAAAGGTATAGGGAGAGAGAAACTCAAGCAAGACTTTGCGCTGAGCACAGAACCCAACGTGAGGCACAATCTCAAAACCCTGAGATCACAACCCAAGCCAAAACCAAGTTGGAAGCTTAACCTATTGCACCACCCAGGTGACCCAGCAAAGATAAATTTAATAGGGTCTCCCAAATAAAGGAAACCTTGCTATCATCCTTGTATATTGTTAATGTCTGACAATTTTCTTCCTGCTATAATAGGTGATTAAATAACTCAAAATAGTGATTAACATGAATTATTTATTCATTTCCCAACACACTTTCAGACCTTGCAACAATTCAATCAAGTACATGATGTTATTTAAGTTTTCAGTAACAGATGAAGAAAATTAGTCTTAG
The DNA here is from genome assembly GCA_003697995.1 of Taxidea taxus jeffersonii. NCBI lineage: Eukaryota > Metazoa > Chordata > Mammalia > Carnivora > Mustelidae > Taxidea > Taxidea taxus. The sequence goes on from ML105396.1 coordinate 79,866, forward strand.
AAATTTAACTAACTAGCTTAATCTCATGACTCAAGTTTGTGCGAAAGTCAGGAATCCTAGACCTGTCTGACTGCAAAGCCCACCACTACTCTATACTACTTCCATACTTCCATCATAAAGTGTACTAATTATCTTTTATATCAAGTGGGCAGCGAATTAATGAATAAATAAATGCTTAATTGAACTATTTTCCATCTTATTAATGATGTCTAGTAGTCTATTTTCAAGTTATATCAATGGAAAGGCTGGTTTTCAACCAGTGACAGGACTGTGAATAATGCCCCTTAAGCAGACAGAGCATGAGTGACCTTCGCCAAAGATTTAGCAGTTGATGTTTCTGAACTGTGTAGGAGACATAACTCCATAATCTGTAATGTCTCTTCAAGATCAAGTGATTTTTCTGTGATTTCAAGAGGTTCTTATGAAGTGGAAAATTTAGAATCATAAATGACTGGCTATAGTCTACATAAAAAGAAGTAAAATTAATCAAACTTGGTCTTTCTTTTATGTTCTTCTAAAAATGAAAGAATCATTTTAGGATGAACCCAGGAGATAACAATCCAAATATCAACATTTTGAACTCTATCAGCTTTAATTCATTTTTTCCTTTAAGTTTGCACTTTTGTAGCGCTGACTCTTCTCAAGAATCAGAGAAAATAACAATGGTAAATAATGAGCACTTCGTGTTCCTGGAACAAACTACCCAATGCTAGAAACGCCAGCTTCAGCATGAGCCGAGAAAGCATCCAGATGTTAGCCAGCTGAAACAATATATCTCAGTGCATCCAAATTTTAAAAAAATCATCTTCATTTAAAAATTGGAAATCAAAATGGAGTTCAGGATTTCCAATCGGAGTCAAGAAATGGCAAATACTAATGAATCCATGAACCAGTTTTTGCCAGAAGTATCCATATTGTACCTCGAAAACTGAAAATGAAAAAGTAAATACAATTCTGGATACAATAGCTTACCTCTGAATTCTGAATATTGGGTTGATAATGGTAAATAGCCTAATATTTCTTTGGTTAATTATTTGTGATTTTCACGTGCCAAATCCTGCCCAGGGGTTGCATAGAAGAGTGAGATCATATGCCCCAGCACAGGGAGATGCAGGAGAGTTGATAGAGGGATTATGCAAACCATTGGAAGAGCTGGAAATGGGGAAGGGGATCCCCACACTCCTCAGGAAACTCTCTAAAAGGGAAAAATTAATACAACTATCAGACAAAATGTTGAGGAACCCTGAAAACTTTCAAAATAGGCATTAGTTCTCAGGTCACAGGAAAAAAAATAGACAATCTCATAGAAATTAGTTGAAGGCAAAATGGGATTTGAATTATAAATTGAAACATAAAGCATGGATTTTCACTAGAGCTCACTGCCATCTGATGAGCTAAGATGAACTAGAGCATGATTTTCAAAATATGGCCCATGGATCCCAACATGAAAATTACAGGGGAGTTGATAAAAAGCATAAAAATAAATGCCAATTTCTGAGCCTTATATCAGACCCAATGAATAAATATTCCTAGAAGTAGAGCTCAGTCTGTATCTTGTAATAATATACCAGTGATTTTTATTTATACTAACATTTGAAAATTTAAAGGACTTGAATAACATCTTCAGGTAACAAATATTTTTTAGAGAAATCTGAATTGTGAGGCTGTAATTAGAGCCAGCTTAGCTTTTAGAAAACAACAAATTCAGCCAAAAACCAAAACAAACAAACAGAAAACAAAACCTGTTGGAATCTAAAGAAAAGAGCTAGACCCAAGTTTCTCTTTTTAAATTTCCCTTTCTTTCTTCTTAGAACAAAAAAAAAGAGAGATATTACAGTAAAAGAAGCTAACAAGTTTGGTTATAGAACATTACTGTGTCTTTAAAAGGCCTTTGTTTTTCAGTTTGTGATGTGATGCTTCTTCTACACCCACAGTCACTCTCCTTATATGGCCTTTCTGTCTTTGCATGTTGAGATATGTGTAAAAATGGCAATAGTCCAGAGCTAATCTTGGGCAAAATTTTGAAATAATAACAGTTTTTCTAAGTAGTATTGAGAAGTTGCATTAGTTTCCTGGGGCTGCCATTAAAAAAAAAAAAAAAAAAATCTCGGGCGCCTGGGTGGCTCAGTGGGTTAAAGCCTCTGCCTTCAGCTCAGGTCATGATCCCAGGGTCCTGGAATCGAGCCCCGCATTGGGCTCTCTGCTCAGCAGGGAGCCTGCTCCCCCCCCCCCGCCACCCGCCTGCCTCTATGCCTACTTGTGATCTCTGTCTGTCAAATAAATAAATTAAATTAAAAAAAAAAATCTCCATAAACTGGGTGTTTAAGACAACAGAGATTTATTATCCTACTATTCTAGAGGCCAGGAGTTCAAAATCAAGGTGCTGACAGAGCAATGCCCTCTCCAAAGGCCCTGCAGAAGAATTCATTCCATGACTTCCTCCCAGCTTCTGGTAATTGCGAATTATCCTTGGTGTTCATTGGCTTATGGATACATCAATCCAATCTCTGCCTCCATCTTCACATGTTGTTCTCCCCTCTGTGTGTCTCCGTCTTCACATGGCATTCTCCTCTCTGTGTGGCATTCTCCTCTCTGTGTCTGTGTCCAAATTTCTCCTTTCTTGTAAGGACATTCATCATTGAGTTAGAGGGCTAGTCCAGTCTAGTATGACCTCTTATTTTTTTTTTTAAGATTTTATTTATTTATTCAACAAACAGAGATCACAAGTAGGCAGAGAAGCAGGCAGAGAGAGTGGGGGAAGCAGGCTCCCTGCCGAGCAGAGAGCCAGATGCGGGGCTTGATCCCAGGGCCCCGAGACCACGACCCGAGCAGAAGGCAGAGGCCCCAACCCACTGAGCCACCCTGGCGCCCCAGTATGACCTCTTCTTAACTTAATTACATCTACAAAGATCCTATTTCCAAATAAGATCACAATCACAGATTCTGGAGATTCAGACATGGACATATTCTTTTGAGAGCCCCCATTTAACCAACTACAGAAGTGATAGAATTTTAAAACAGAGTAGATTTTCACCTGTCTGAAATTATTTTGCCTAAAGTGGAATAGATTAAATTACTACTCTTCAAGGTAATTCCCAATTATTTTAATTTTAGAATTTGGTAGTCATGTCAGAGTTTGTGTTTCTAAGACCTTGGCTAAGGAAGAGCAGGAAAAATTCTAGGCAAATCTATCATCAGTAACTCAAACAAAAGGAATTCTATTTTTTATAGATTTAAATTCACAAAAATATGTTTTATTCTATAGGACAACATATTTCCATGCTCAACTTTGGAATAATGAAATTTTTATCAGTAAGGAATTTATTAAAGATATAAATCTCAAAGATGGGCCAATCTATAACCTGAATTGATATTTATTTAATATTAATATTCTCAAGTCATTCACATGGGTCAGAAAATTGGTCATGGGTCAGACATAGAAAATTTTAAAGACATTAATATGTGCTAAAACAAAGTCTTGGAGAGGATACTTTGTCCTTTCTGTGTTTATGCCAACTCCTTCCTTTATCCCACTACTCACAGTTTGAAAAATTCCCACATGTTTTGAAGGACATCATTCTAATGGAGATTTAAGGAAAAGCCGCAGAGCATTGTGATGAAATACATCAACAACCACCATCATTGTTTTTGAACACTTCAGCGTTCAAAAACAAAAGTGTTAGGTGTTCTAGAGTCCATACTTTAAGTTCACATAACCAAGAAGGTAAACTCTAGCCCCTAAATAGCTTAACTAATAAAAAACTGACTGAAAGACCCAAAAGTAACCAGATTCAAATGAGAATAGAAGAGGGATGTCAAAATGTAAGAAAATGAAAATAACTTCTATTTGACAGCATTTCCAAGGTCCATTTTTGGAATTTGCTCTTAATATTTGGAGTATTCAGAAATATTTCTAATGGTCAGATACACAAAAGATGACCTCACAAAATTCTTAAATTTAAGATTAAAGTGAGGAAAAAGCAAGATTTTTAAAAAGCAAAAAAGTACAAGCACATATATGTGCCTCCAGGGTCATATCCTGTATTCAAGTCTTTGAAGGTCAGTTCCATGAAGCAGCCTTCCTGACCTGAAACCAAGTCAGCCCATGGAAATCTGTAATTTGACAAGTCAAAGAAAATTTATAATATGGCCAATTTAAGAGAATTTCAAGTGGAATAAAGTACAGAACATCTATTTCTTTTCTTATTTCCTGGTTGTTCAATCAATAGTGTCTATAGCAGAGTATGCAAGAAACTGGGGTTAAAAAAGAACATTTACTTATGCTTATTTTTAATCTTAAAACATAAGAAAAAATCAAGCTTTACTTACTTTAAAATATGGATTAGTGTCTCTATAACTTGTAAGTAAAAGATGTACTTATTGAGATACATGCTTGTGGTATTTTTACTTACATAGATGCATGATGAGAAGAATTTGGAAGCCCTTGATTTGTTCAAATTTGTAATAATTTAATCATTTTTTTCTTTCTTGTAAAAGCACAGATCTTTAAGTCTATAGTTTTCAGATATCTGAATTTTATATGAATATAAACTATATGTTATATATATCATATCCATTTAAGTATAGGTATAAATTATATAAAATATCCTGGGATTCTTCTTTTGGATCATTATAGACTAATACTGGTTCACATGCTCAAGAAACAAACAATTCAAAGTGTGATACTTGCATTAAAAGCTCCCAACAAGTGACATCTCTAACAAAGTATCTTCCAACAAAATCATACTCTAACCATGTAGTAGTTTAGAAAGTATAGACAAAGGAAAAAGTCAAGTTCAGTGATTTCTTCAGATAAAATGTCAGTATTTACTAATGTTACATACAACAAATCCTGGAATTTAAATACTGCAGTCCAGGGGCGCCTGGGTGGCCCAGTGGGTTAAAGCCCCTGCCTTTGGCTCAGGTCATGGTCCCAGGGTCCTGGGATCGAGCCCCACATCGGGTTCTCTGCTCGGTGGGGAGACTGCTTCCTCCTCTCTCTCTCTGCCTGCCTCTCTGCCTACTTGTGATCTCTGTCTGTCAAATAAATAAATAAAATCTTAAAAAAATATTGCAGTCTAAAACACAGGAGTTATTGGATTCTGTGTATGATAAGTTATCTTCCTTCTTGACATTTCTAATTCACCAGAGAAGCATGTGAATAATCTAAAGACTTGTCCTAAGAATTGACCAATTAGTTTTATGGGCAAGAACCATCTTTCACTTGTTTTAAATCTCACTAAAATATCCCCAACGGTAGTGTCAAGACAAATCGATGTGTCACGGTCACGTCGTTGGGAGAAACAATTTGTGCTTTCTGCTGGCCACCATCCCTTCTCCCTCTTCCAGCGCAAAATCCTTCTTTTTGTTTTATGAAATACCTCCAGCTTTGCTTGGGTAGGCTGTTCTCCCCTCCCAGGAGGGGGCGCATGACTTGAGCTTCTCTGAGTACTCCAAAAGCCTGGACACATTAGTCCAGGAATGGACTACTGTTGAAACAAGCTCAACAAGAACCAATTTCAGGATTGAAATGAATGCTGGGGGTTGAAGGAGTATTTCTTTTCTTTCCAGGGTCATTGTTGTTAAGGGTTATTCAAGCTCGGTGATACCAGTGCCACTTTTTGCTAACAAGGGGAACAAAATCTGCTTAAGTATATATAAGTCAACACAGGGAAAAACAGAACTGAGAGATAGAGGGAGAGAGTGCCCTTTTGCCCCTGTACTTTTCCATTACATGGAGGTAATGAAGTTTCATTGGGGGTTGGATTTCCATCAGCTGCAACTAAAAAAGTGCTACTAATATAAGGATGATACAACAGAATATATTCAGGTTATTATTATAATAATGTCACTCCAACTTTCTAGATATATTTTCATGAATGGGTAAAAGGTAAACCTCCAAATAACCTTAAATCAATCACATGACTATTGCTGCATTTTTTGAGTGTGTCAAGCATGTGACCATTATCTATCATACGTCTCTGTTCACACTCTCATACACACACACACACACATATACAGACGCTCACACAGGTCATAGAGTATTGCCCTAATGTAGTTTAACAAAGAACATTACATAGAGCTGCTTTTCCAACAAATGCAACTGACTGACCAACAATAATATAATGCTTATATTTCCTCCAGTAATATCTACCCATTGGGCAACCTATATATTTCTCCCTTGGCATTCTTTTATTTTCCTTCCTTATTTTTTGTTGTCCAGTATAGCTGCTTCTAGGCTATACAATATTTAAAAAGCAATGAGTCCAAATTTTTACAATATTTTGAGATTTGACAGCTTTTACATGCTGAAGCTTACAGAATGGAAATAATCATTGATCCAAAAAAACAAAAAACAAAAAACCAACCTCAAACATTTGTTCAAGCCCTTAGTCAATTTGAAATATTTTGCTATGTCAACTAAATAAGCACTTTTCTTTGCAGGAAGGCAGCAAATGATTTCACCTTTTCTTAGATTATCTATTACTGGCATTTCTAAAAGAATAAGGCTTAAGGGGAGAATTATTTTAAAATGAAATAGAGTAAAATCTTTTTTAGATCTTTTTCAGTAGTAAAAGCTGGTTCTTCTATGAACCTCTTTCCCTCTGCTATGATGTATTATTAAAAATGGAAAGACATTGTTGATGGCATGTATTGTATCAATAGCATTGTGGGATACCATTTATTTTACTTTAAGGAGAGTTTATTTCATCTTGAGCCAACTTGGAAAGCCTTTCAGAGGCCATCAACACACTGGCTTTCTTCATATTAGATAAAAGCAAGGACACTGTGTATACACATTGATCTGGAGTCATTCAAAGACTGAGTTGGGGAAGAGAGAATTTCTTTCCTTGGTACAGAGTAACTTTCATATCATATCAATACCTTCGAAAATCTGCAAAGCCCTTTTTAAATCAAGAATGTCAGTGGGGAAGTTTTACCTTTTCTGAGGTATACTAGAACGTGGAGACAAAGTTTAATCAGAACAAAAAGAAACAGAATAAAAATAAATTTTAAAGAAAATAAAAATAAATGCCAACTTCAAATGTCAATACATTCTAAAATATAAATAGTGAAAAACTGGATTTAAGCCACACCAATAACTTGAGTACCTTTAATTAGTTATTTGTAATCCATATATTATAGGTTTACTTATATATACATATGTTTTACAGTTTACTTATAGAGTGCTAAGCATATGGCTCCCAAAGGATACTTTTCTGGCAAACTTTTTATTTAAATGGCCAGATAACAAATATTTTGGGCCACACTGTGGGGTATCCAATCTCTTCTAAACTCTATGATGTAACATGAAAACACCCATAAACAATTCACAAACAAATGTGGATGTTCCAACAAAACTTTATTTACAAAATCAGATAATGGGCCAGATTTGGCCCACAGTTTGTATTTTGTCAACTCCCTCTCTATGCAAAATTCTAAATTGTTATGTAAGCTGCAAAGAATAATAAAGTAGTTAATATGTTTAATAATAGAAACATTTTCCTTAGAATCAGATGAATTCTCTTTCTAAATTTACCAATAATATACTTTAATCTTTTTTTTTTTTTCCAAAACCTGCTCCCCTAAGGCTTTAGACAAGGAGAGAAAATATTTTTCGTGAAGAAAATAAGCATGACTGGTCATGATCTGATCTGAAACAGACCAATTCCCCTTTTGTCCACTTCATATATTTGAGTTGTGCAAAATCTCTTTAAAAAAAGACTACTCAGGAGCCTGTGTGGCTGCATCAGTTAAGCGACCAACTCTCGTTTTCAGCTCAGGTCATAATCTCAGGGTTGTGGGATTGAGCCCCACTTCAGGCTCTGCACTGGGCATGGAGCCTCTTAAGATTCTCTCTCTCCCTCTCCCTCTGCTCCTCCCACCCCCTCTTCACCCTCTCCCTATCAAAAGAAAGAAAGAAGGAAGGAAGGAAGGGAGGAAAGAAAGAAAGAGAGAAAGAAAGAAAGACTCTATCAGAAAAAAATAGGAAAACCGTGCTCTAAATCATTTGTCTAAGTTAGATCTAGCCCTATTTGCCACTTAAGACTGTTTACTGTTGACTCCTGAACAAGAAAGTTTGGAATTGCATGGGTCCATGTACACGTGGATTTTTTTACAGTAAGGTACTGTAAATGTATCTTGTCTTCCTTGTGATTTTCTTAAAAATAACTTCCTTTCTCTATCTTACTTTATCTAAGAGTACAGTATAGAATACAAAAATAAATACAAAATATGTGTCAATCAAATGTTCATGTTATCAGTAAGGCCTCCAGTCAACAGTAGGCTATTAGTAATTAAGTTTTGGGAGACTCAAAAGTTATATGTGGGTTTTCAACTGCACAGAGGGTCATTGTCCCTAACTCCCACATTTTTCAAGGGTCAACTGTATATGTCTTAAGATCAAAGGGACGGGAGCCTCAAGTTTAAAGTGAATTTTGTGTATAAGAAACTTTAAGAGATTTCATTTCACCTCTATTTGAGGTGAAATGAAGATCTATATATTTGTCCAGTGTCCTAATAAGGAGCCTAGAGCACTGAGAAATAACAGAAGACAGATACCAGCAGTGTCAATACAAGGACGCAGTCACCCAAATGCTGGCGATGCTAGCTCAAAGGGAGTATTCCACCTTAAGTTTTTCAGACACAGATTTTTATAGGCATCATGGAGCAAAGGCTGCAGCCTTTCAGCAGTGCTCAGATCACATGTGACAGCCATAATTGAGTAAGCAAAGGGGGTGCTGAGAAGAGGGTAATAGGCCATGCAGACAGAGGGAGCGCTGAGCAAGTACTTAGAGAAGATTCTCATTGACAATGATGTGAAATTGGTAGAATGTATGTTGAGTTTCAAACAACCTTCTGATCATTGTGAAGAAGTTACTATTATCATTGTGACAGATAGGCAAAGGTGGTTATTTTCCAAAGACCACAATGCAACAAGAATTAAAATTTAGGATATAAATTCCTCCTTTTAAAAGAAGTAATTGATATATTTGATAGAATCTGAGGCAAACAAAATGCTTTTGGTTAGATTACAATATAAAAAATTGTTCACTCACTGATCAGCTCTGAAACACAGAAGAGTTTTGGAAGAGAATTACAACACTGATACCCTGATGTGTAAAACAGTATGGAGGTTCCTAAACAAAATAAAAATAGAAATACCATAAGATCCAGTAATTCCATTACTGGGTATTTACCCAAAGAAAACGAAAACTTATTCAGAAATATATATGTACACCCTATGTTTATTGCAGCATTATTTACAATAGCTAAGATAATGGAAGCAACCCAAGTATGCATTAATAGATGAATGAATAAATATGTGGTATAATATATATAACATATATATTACATATAATGTATATATATATAATGGATATATGTATATAATGAATAAAGAACATGTGGTATATATACACATATATACACACATACATTTATACATTATGTAAAATGGATATATAAAAATGGATATGGGTATATAATGGATAAAGAATATGTGGTGTATATATACATTATACATTATATATATATTCCATTATATGTACACACACATACATATGCATATGTACATTTGTGGCAACGTGGATGGACCTTGAGGGTATTATACTACGTGAAATAAGTCAAACAGACAAAGACAAGTACCTTATGATTTCATTTATATGTGGAATTCAGAAAACAAAATGAACAAGCAAAACAGAAACAGATTCATAAGTACAAAGAACAAATTGATGGTTGCCAGACGGGACATGGGTGGAGGGATGGGAAAATAAATGAAAAGGATTAGAAGGTACAAACTTCCAGTTATAGAAAAAAATAAGTCATGGAGATGAGAAGTACATCATAGAGAATATGGTCAATAATACTGTAATAATACTGTAATTGTGTGGTGGCCTATGGTCACTAACACTTACCATGGTGAACATTAAGTAATGTAGAAAATTGTTGGATCGCTATGTTGTGCAGCTGAAACTAATGTAACATTGTATGCCAACTATACTTCCATAATAAATTTTGTTTAAAAATTAAAAAAAAAAAAAACCTGATACCTTCAGTAAACACAATTTTAAGATCTCTCTGACTTTCACTTTCAGGCTCTCTGCTCACCTTTGTTTGTACTTCACTCACTAACTTAACATTAACTGTCTTAACATAACAACTGTCATTCTCAGCTCAACCTTAAATTGACCATTCCTTCAGGTTAAAATGTAAACAAACTTTAGAAACTGACTTTACTTTGAGGCTTCAAAGAAAGCCCATGGTTCTCTTAGACACTACCCATCTAACCCTCTTTCTTGTTCAATGGGAGAGTCTCATATACACAATCTATCTAGGAAAAATCTGCATTTTTCCCAGGAAGGTCACAATAGTTCTCATTTTTCTCCAGAAGCAAAGCTGATGAAACAGATGCAGATTTATTTTCTCCATTCTGAATACATTCCTTCATTGAAAAATCTCAACAATCATCCTTAATTGATCAAGATATTTCTAAATTGGGCACCTAGATGGCTCAATTAGTTAAGCAACTGCCTTTGGCTCAGGTCATGATCCCGAATCCCGGGATTGAGTCCTACATGCGGCTCCCAGCTCCACAGGGAGTCTGCTTCTCCCTCTGACCTTCTCTCCTCTCATGCTCTCTCTGTCTCTCTCTCAAATAAATAAATAAAACATTTTTTTTAAAAAAGATATTTCTAAATTAATAATCCCTTACCACGCAAATAGCTTGTCACTCACATGTGGTTTCCACATATGTTTTAATCTATGTTTTAAGATTTCTACAACCTTGATTGATATAAAGAGATCATGTTTTCCTCTAGCTTTATGTTCCTCAACAAGTTAGACCTTAAAAATAAAATATTTTTAAAGGATGATGATTCTTCGCAAAATATAAGGAGAGGTGCCAAATAATAAATACAATTTAACTAGAGAAGAATCCTGGATGCCTAAAAGGTGTCTAAGAGTGTGTGTTTGTGTGTGTGCATGTGCTTGCTCGTACCTACACGCATGCATGCACAAGAGAGAATTAAGAGAGAACAGAGATATTTATATTCCTTACAGGTATGTGAATGTGAACTTATGACAACGTGAAGGTGATAGGATGAGTGTAGGCATGCAGGGAGGAAGTAGGAGTCTACACGCAAAGTGTGGGCTGAATAATCATAGCAGGCCAAAAGATTATCTCCAAACACAGGCAGTTTTCAGGTGGATCTAAAGTGATTCAGTCAAAATATGTTAAATAACATTGATAACTAGGGGCAAATTACAACATTCCAAAGCAATCTGAATTAAACTACATTCTCCTTCCTCCACACATTCCTGGGAGGCTTATCACAACAGCAACCATGTGCATTATAAACAGTATCACACAACAGCAACCATGTGCATTATAAACAGTATCACCCTTCAAATGGACAATTGGCTCCTTTCCATGCAGTAGTGTGATTTGAAACTACCTTTGTTCCAACAATTGGTAAGATGTTTTGCATTAACTTTTGCATAGATATCCTCTGAAGGCAAAGTCAGGATCCTACTGCATTCACAATCAGCAGAAATGCCAACGGCAACAGCTTTGACAAGGGCCTTAGGACAGCAGACAGCATCATTTGGTATTACTAGTTTCTCATCAGTACAATAATGAGTGCACTGCCAGCATCAATGAAACAAGTTAGTGCACAAAGACCTACAAATCATGCAACAAATCCTGAGAGTTTATGAGGAATTAATTACTGGGTTATGTTTATTTAAACACAAACTTTAAAATCCGAAAGAAACTGGTAGAACTGTCAAATATGGCATTCGCTGCATGTAGAAAGACGTTTGAAATTGATATAAAAATATGACTACATTGCAATTTAAACTTAAATCTCAGTAAATATCTATATTTAAAAGTCCATGGGGTGCCTGGATGGCTCAGTGGATTAAGCCTCTGCCTTCGGCTCAGGGTCCTGAGATCAAGGCCCGCATCAGGCTCTCTGCTCAGCGGGGAACCTACTTCCTCCTCTCTCTCTGCCTGCCTCTCTGCCTACTTGTGATCTCTGTCAAATAAAGAAATAAAATCTTTAAAAAAACAAAAAGTCCATAATAATTACCGGATGCATAGCCTTAAATGAGACTAACACTCTATTCATGCATTGAGTAAATGCTAATATTATACTACGCATTTCATAAACATTAAAGTTGCCAGAAACAATTTTTCTTAACCTTTTCACAGTGTAGTAAGATATGTGCAATGCATATTACATAAAGGGACTGAAGGTGGGGTCTGGAAGATGCAACAAGCAAAAATAAAGCCAGATGTCAGAGAAATTAACCCAGTGTGAGCTGTCTATCTCTTCCCTTGCTATTTCTCTATTACTATATTATGAAACTCCACATGGCAGAGAGCCATTATACTTGAGTAGTAGGAACCACCCAAAAGAAACAGATTTTTAAAATTTTTTCTAATCTACTTGGAACTTCCTAGAAATAGTAGCAGTAATGTTATAAATTCCAGAAGTTTTAACATGTAAATGTTCATCAAAATCCCCTTTTTCCTCTGGTAGATCTAAAAGAGTGTCATGAAGACTGATAACGCGTTAAAACAAATTTTTTAAGAAGAATTTATAACCAGACAATTGCAGACTTTAGAACAGCCACTATTGGTAAATAGTCCTTTACTGACCTCTTTGTTTCCATGTCTTTCTCTATAATGGAGGGAGCAATAGTGCCAACTTCAGAAAGTCATCGTGAAAATTGAATGAATGAATTGGTATATGACTACAAATTCTCATAGACAGATATGTCTCTGAATTTAGAGTTATAACTTTTCTTTTAGAAAAATAACGTATGTATACCATGTGTTATGTGACACTGTAATCAATGACAATATTTCTTCAGAGCCTATAGTATTTACCTTGATGGAGTGAAGATTATAAATTAAAAATTGCCCATTCAGGACAGTTCTTGCCACCGAGTGAGTTCAGATGGTCTTGCTGCTAATTGAGCTTAAAACAAACTTTTTTATTTTTTCATATTTTTAGAATCATCGACAAAAATTGCAGTCCCTTATATATAGAACACTTAGATACTTAGCATAGAACCTCACATATAGTGAACATTAAGCATATGTTTTTCAATTGTTACATTTTATATTATTATTATTATTATTATTATTAATTATTCAATTTGGAACTCAAGAAGTTTCTTCCCTTCTTTCCTTTCTTCCTTTTCTCTCTTTCAAAAAATAAGTATCCAGGGCATTTTACTTATAAAGCACAATTCTACATGATAAGATAATTTGCCAACAGTAGACTTACATAAAATGCAGTTCCTTTCCCAGGACCAAGGAGCAGTAAGATTCCTAAAAATATTAACTTTTTATTGCTGTCTTAAGTTGTTTATCACCAAAAACAAAGCTTACACTTTATATAGCCATACTCAACAGCTATCACCCATACATTTATAAAGTCAATAACTGAGTTAAATTAGCAACTAAATGGCAGCCATCCTAATGGTGTTATTGTAATGTTGACATAATTCTGATTACCAAGGTTTTCTCTGATCAACCACTTCTAACAGGAAAAAAGAAAGACCCTGGAAGATTCTTCATAATTAAACTCTTCTTAAAATGGAAAACTAAATAATACACATTTAAGCCTTACTTTGATATTTTGCAAAAAATTTCTCCTCTTCCTAAATATGAGACTTCCAATCAAATTTCTAATTCAGTAAGAGGGCTGGTTTTAAAAAAGAAGAAGAAACTAAAGTAATACTCCATAACTATCTAAAGAGTATTGATCAAAACCAAATCCTTATTGAATAACATTTTAAGAGTTAAAAAGTACAAATTCCCAGCTATAAAATAAATAAGTCATGGGGACATGATATACAGCACAGGAACTATAGTTAATAATACCACATTGTATATGTGAAAGTTGCTAAGAGAGTAGATCTTTAAAGTTTTCATCTCAAGAAAAAAAATTGTAACTATGCATAGTGATGGAATGTTAACCAAACTTATTGTGGCCCTCATTTCACATTATATACAAATATTGAATCATGTTGTATACCTGAAACTAATATGATGTTATATGTCAGTTATATCTAAATTAAAAAGGACAAATCCTTATTAAATAACATTTTATACTCAAGAGATGAAAATCTTCAAAGCATTCCCCATTAATTCCATGAGAGAGTTACTTATGTTTGGTCTAAATCTGTAGAGAAAAAACTCTTGGGGCAAAATGTTAAGTATGTCTTTTAACATAATAACTAATCATACCTCAGATTTTCTCTAAATTCAATTCTAACTTCTAAACAGAACAGATCCTTCTGCCGAAAATGTTTTCACCATTTTTCCCAGTTATTCAACTGCTATGCTAACATGGTTAAGACTTTGTTAAAAGGCTAACCTGGGGCTTTTTGCATTTATAACTACCTTTGCCTATTTTGTATACAATACTTTGTGAAATGAGAATAATACCTCCTAGAGTTACTATGTAGGTCCAATTCAATCTCAACACATATTTAATTTCATCTAACTACTATTTGCCCATTAAAGATACGTAAAGGATTGTGTAACCTGTTAAACAGCATAAAATGGTAACAGTTTTACTCTTAATCTAATAGTCAACAAAAAATGATGTAGAGAATCGCATTTATATATTTCTATTAGGCAGGGACCTGTGGCAGATTCTTCTTAAAATTATTTAATTTGTGAGACATTTGTGATTTTCTAAACAGTTAGATATAGACTATTTTGCATGTATTATCTTATTTTATTCCCTTTAGCAGCCTTTAAGGAGAAAGTTCCTAAACAAGTCTTAGTATCATCCTTGAACTCCACAGTCGGTGGTAGAACAAATCATCCCTCATTAATGAGGTCCTAGGTCCAGATATCAGGATATCATGTGAGTTTCTTAGGTGTTCCTAGTTGAAGCAATGTGCCTCACTAGAGAAGAGACCCAAATTTCCCTAAGGTCCCAAGGTATCTCTAGAGCAAGCAACTGGGCTGAATGTTATCACTGGAGTTAAATCAGATTTTATCCTCAGATAAGATTAAAATCACCCACTCCACTTAGTTTTGTGATTGCCCTATTACTATATTATACATTTATACAATGGCATAGTATGAATAGAAATGCAATAGATATAAACAGAACAGAGTAAAAAGATATGACCATGTGATAAATTCAACAACAACAAAAAATGTTGAACAAGGGACACCTGGGTGGCTCAGTCAGTTAAGTGGCTGCCTTTGGCTCAGGTCATGATCCTAGGGTCCTGAGATTGAGTCCTGCATTGGGCTCCTTGTTTAGTGGGGAGCCTACTTCTCCCTCTGTCTGTTCTGCCTGCCACTCCCCCACCTTGTGCTCTCTGTCTCTCTCTGACAAACAAATAAATAAAATCTTAAAAAAAATGAACAAAATGGCAAGTTGCGGAATATATATAGTATATTATGTATATGTCATTTAAAATACACACAATGATATTTTACATTTTATATATATGTAAACATAGTAGAAGTATGAAAATATAGATAAGAATGATCCAAAGCAAATTCAGCATGGCTTATTTCTAGAAAGGGAAAGGGATAAATGACATAGCAGAAGGGACACAGAGAGGGCTTTAACCAAATCTAAGAAACTTAACTTCTTTAAAAAAAAAAAAAAAGATCAGGTATAACAAAATGCTGATTGATCCAAACTAAGTTTGAATGACCAAATGTATATATTTATTTCATAAATTGTTATATTAAAACATTTCATAATTTTAATTTAAAAATGAATGAATATGTGCTGCTAGGAGGAAAAATAAAACAAAGGAAGAGAGCATCTTACCCCTAATGCATTTTCTCTTAGAAACTGAAAACTTATACACATCGCTCTGATTTCCTAGTAGTCTGTTTATCAGCAAAACAATGCCAGATTTTCCTGAAAACTGAAAAAAAATTATAATATTGAACACTTTTTATAAATCCAATTCTATACAGCATGCTCTCATTTAATCATTCCAAAAATTTTGTCAGTCATTATCATCCCCATTTTATAGGAAAGGAAATTGAGAAGCAAAGTAATTTGTTCAAGGTCATACAGCTGCGGCAGAAAGGAGTGTCAAATCCACACAGGCGTGGACCCGGAGCCCATTCTCTTTTGTCAGTACTACATTAGGAGACCATAAAAATCAGGAAGAGGAGGAAGGAAGCAACTCAAGCAGGTAGATTAGAATGGGAAGAACTGGAGATATCACTGAAGTTGAGTCAGTTAGAAGCCAGCTTAAGCGGAGGAACATTTTTAAAAGATGAGATCTGAGCCATGCTTTAAATGACATGTCTTTACTGACTCAGAAGAATAAAATGCAACACAGGTGGTGAAGCAAAAAGGGAGGGTGAACTCATGGGAGAGAAGGTTCATTTTTTTCAGAACAAGAATGGGAAGTGCAATTGACACAAACAAGAGAACAGACAAGAGAGAGAATAGACCTAATGGATATTGAATTGAAAAGAAGAGATCAAATCAGAAAAGAAATTAAATGTTGGAGGTTAGGTGAGCTTGGTGGTGGGTATTAAGGAGGGCACGTATGGCATGGAGCATTGGATATGGTGCATAAACAATGAACTGAAAAAATAAAATTAAATTTTAAAAAAGAAATAAAAAAGAAAAGAAATTAAATGATAGAAAACATATGAAGACTATTAAGTCAGAAAAATAAGGACGATTGAAGAATCAAGCATTAGCTTCTGAAATTTGAATCAAACCAAACTTTTAAAGCAGAAAAGAGAGCTGAATCATCCGATTTCAAAGGTAGGAAAATTGGAACAAATGACTAAATTGAGAAAAAAAATGGGGAGCAGAATTGTGGTTTGTTTATTTTTAGAGGTTAAATGGAATACTCTTTTGAAACATGTATTAAAAGCATCTGATTCCACATAAGGAACTTAGAAAGTGAAACAGGGAAAAGAATTCTGCTTCTGTTTCTTGAGCCTTCTGAAAGTACTTAGGTGGGTGTGTTTGGGTGGAAATATGAGCTTTTTTTTGAACGCCCTCTGATCCTCCCCGACCTGAACCTGAAATCCTAAAGCTGTGTTCATGACAACACAATCATTTCTACAGTAACTAAAGAGCTGTCAGCAAAAGAGGATTATTACTTAAGTTGAGAAATAACCAACTAAAAAAAAAGAACAGGTTCCCAGGCCAATATTGAAAGTGACAAAGCCAAAACAATGCAAATACGGAAAATGTTAAGTGCTGGGCAGCCCCAACTGACCTTCTGGCCATTGGTTTCCAAACTTTAGGGAAAGATTTCTACAATTTAACTCAATATAGTCAGACTTTGATAAATTTTGCTGACTCCTCAGATGCAAAATTATTAATGGGTAGCCAAACTCGATGGAAGGCATTTGGTTTGTACACTACCTCCCACCCACCTGTGATATATTGAATTCAAATTGAGTCATTTGCATTGTCTGTGATAAGAATTATGAATTCTTAAATGAAGCAAGATGGGATCGGGAGGGAGACAAACCAGAAGAGACTGTTAATGTCACAAAACAAACTGAGGGTTGCTGGGGGGAGGAGGGTAGGGAGAGGGTGGCTGAGTTATGGACATCGGGGAGGGTATGTGCTATGGTGAGTGCTGTGGAGTGTGTAAACCTGGTGATTCACAGACCCGTACCCCTGGGGCTTATAATACATTATATGCTTATAAAAAATTTTTTTAAAAATTATTAAAAAAAAAGAATTATCAATTCCTTGTGAGGGTTTAAGGTGGTCCAAATTCCACATACATAAATAAATAAATTATATTGTTTGTTTAATGAATGTTGTCTAGGAGTTCTAGGGAAAATAATGATGTATTACTCTTCCAGGAAAGCTATCAGACCATCTCCCAACATGGTAGTAGAAAAGCGACCACATGGTTTCTGCAGTGAGCTCACTTTCCTTCTCTTTGCTAATTCAGTTTAGAGTGCCTCACCCTTCTTTTTCTTTCCAATTTTTGCTATTAATAGAGAAAAGTTTAAATATTGTTTACAACAAATTACATGTTATAGGTTAAGAAAAAAAGGCCTCTTAGCAGGTATGCTATCTCATGTCAAAGAAAAAAAAATTGAAAAAAAATGTTTATCTACCTTACCTAAGTATTTGTTCTAAATAAAAGAAGCTATGAGTTGCCCATTTTACGCTTTCTTAGTCTTGGAAATGTGTCTTGGACCTTATGCTTCAATCTGCCAGACAGCAAGTGATAAATTGAGACAGGACATATTGATATCATGAAAGCAATTTACTTTCACTAATAGTAACTACACTACTGGAGAATAGGAGTCTTCAAGGAATATTTTCAAGAATTTTTATGTCATCATTTATATAATTATAAAGTAAAGGTAAAATTGAAGATTTTTCTAATGCTGAATAGACACCTTCCACAAAATGTTGGAATTTTCCATTTCTATAATTTGGGCAATTTTGGGGAGCTAGACTAACTCTGTTAAGCCAGTAGGGTCTATTTTACAACAAAGAAGCTTGCTAGTTCTCTTAAAATGTTAAGGGGAATCACTGGATCATTCCTTGGAAAGCAGTGGCAGAAAAAGGTAGTATGGTCATTTCAAAAATGTGGAATTGAAGTTAGAAAATCTAGAATCTATTCTAAACCTAGCTATTTCTACCAGCCAGGGGACCTTGGTTAAATCAGTCAGTACACAGTGTCTTCATCAGCAAATCAGGGACAATACCAACACACTTCTCTCACAAAATTGTGAGAATCAAACATCTTTAGACAAAATGCTGTGTTTAGACATATCTATCTATGTGCATATGCACATGCATGGGATTGAAAGTATTTCTGTGTGTCTGTGTAGGCAATAAAAATATAGAAATTCTGGGCAAAATGTGAGTCAGGAAAAGCCAGCAGATTGGCTTGTAAAAATGCATGCCAAAAAATATGCAAAATGGTAGCAAGAGAGGGGTGCACATTTGGTGGAAAGACGGTTAGATTCAATATATCAAAGCCAAAGCAGAAAAATGAGAGAAACTGCAGGATACATGATGTCCACCCATAAAACAAAATAGTGATGGAGGTGAGACCAAATTCTTTATGACACTAAAATAGGAGGAATTTCTCTAGTGGAACCTTTAAAAAAATGTGCACTATATAAATAAAAATTGCCAATGTCTTCCCAACTATTTTCTTGGATCCATAAGATGATAAATAAGATGATCCATAAGATGATAAATAGCCCAGGGCTATTTATTGTCATGAATCTTAGCATAGGCTAATTTAGGATTATAATGTCAAATCACAGTTTAATTGAAGCAACTTCTTGGTGTATTAAAAAAAAAAGTGTGGCACAGGTACACAACTCTTTCCTGGGTGCTGTGAATACATATAAAAGTATTTACCTAGAGCAGCAGATCTCAAACATTTGGGCCTCAGGATCCCTTTACATTTTTGAAAATTATTATAGCCCAAAGGGGCTTTTGTGTACTAGGGTTATATATACCAATATTAATCATATTGAAAATTAAAACTGAGAAAGTTTTTAAATACAAGAATATATCAGAGTGGTGGTATTTTCACATGCTATGTAGCCTCTGGAAAACTTCGTGGTACATTCATGAGAGGATGAAAGGAAAATGACAAATAATACCATAACGTTAGAGAAACAATCTGACATTGCAGGCCTCCAGAAAGTGTCTTGGGGAACTCTAAGAGTTTCACAGCATACACATAAAACTGCTAATCTAGAGAAACTGAAGATTTATGCATCCTTTGAGCAAGGCTTCATGAATATTATTCCTTGAAATCAAACCTTAGAACTAGGCAGCAGAAAATTTGAGATTATACCTCTAGAAAAAAACTTAGATGGCAGGCATTTTATAAAGTTTCTGGTTGTGAAAAATTCCATTTATTTACATGATCAACTGAGAAGCATTTTCTTGCTAAAATTAAGAAACTGAACCAAAAGTAAAACAGACCTTACTTCCATTTGAAGACAGACCAAGACAATTTCTCACAAAATTTAGTTGGGATATTACGGCCAAATGTTCTCCAATGAACAAAACCATATACATACAACTTTAGTAGTTATTTCCAGTTTCTCAACATAGCCAGAAACAACACATTTAACTAGAGCACTCAGAGAATATTTAACTGTAAGCAATGCATCTCCCTGGTAGGTCCTAGATACCCAAATTGCTTAATATAGCCCCATATGGTTGAATTAATGAACTTGACAGTTCAATATATGCTATTCAATATATGCCATATTCAATATATACTATTCAATATATGCCAAGTAAATGTTGGAAGACATCTCTTGAAAATCCTAACTTTGACTTTGGAATAGTTTAACTTAATTCTTTTTTTTTTTTTTTTTACAAATATTAAATTGTCTTTGAGCCCCTCTTGAGTATACAGTGATAACAATGATATCGTAAACTGAAGGAAATCTCTTAATTCTGTAGACTGGAATAGAGGTAGAGCTGAAGGTATGCCTTGCTTATTCAGAAAAGATATTGTGTCTTTATAATATAAGCTTAACAGTTCGGATTCAGAATATCTTCAAATAACACTTTAGCTTGTTTTTAAATTATCTTAGCCAGATAAAGGACTATTTTCAGGATTTACGGGGCAGACGCGAAAGGCAGCAAGGAATTTCACATTTGGGCAGTAAAATGCCCTCATATCCCATCTGGGATCTGGGTTCTCTTGATCTCACACTCCAAATTCATGCAACAGAACATCCTCATGATCAGTTTTAATGTTTAGTTCAGATCTGATCTTCCTACTCAAATTTATTATATCTGGTTTTTCCAAGGTATTGAGAACTTTATAAGATTGAATTTGAATTCTGAGTAGCATCTTCCAAATTTCAATTAGCTATGGCTTTCTAAACCAGCAGTACCTGGCATTAGGAGAACGAGCTCTACATTTGATATATCCAAATTAAATAACCTTGGTTTAAATTTAAGAACAAACCATTAGTTAAAAGTAAAAAGGAGACCACTTGTTCCAAGCACCAAAGGCAGAGTTCTGAACAACCTTCACATTGTAACAGATCAGCACTGGGATCCAGAGTATCTTTCCTAACAGTCTTCGGGGTTTTTTTCCAGCTTTATTTAAATATAATTGACATATAACCTTGCATAAGTTTTAGGTTTACAACATAATGGTTTGCTACACACATATATTGCAAAATGATTACCATTATAGTGACCTGTTATAAACGAGCATGTGTTGAGAATTTTAAGATGCATGTTAACTGTGATCATCTTTCTCTACAGTATATCTCAAGAAACTATTCATCTTATAACTGGAAGTTTGCACCCTTTGACCACCTTCCACCATTTCTCTTGATCTCCACTCCTGGTAACCACCCCTCCCATCTATTCTCTGTTTCTATGAGTGTTTTTTTAGATTCCACATATAAGTTATTTCACTTAGTTTGTGTCTTTCTCTAACTTATTTCAATTAGCATAATGTCATCAAGGTCTGTCTATTTTGTTGCAAATAGCAAGATTTCCTTCCTTTTGTGACTAAATAATATTCTATTGTGCATATATCTCACATTTTCTTTGTTCATTCATCCATCAATTGTCATGTAATTTGTTTTCATATCTTAGCTATTGTAAATAATGCTGCAATGAACATGGAGTGCGGATGTTTCTTCAAGATCCTATTTTCATTTTTTTCCTTTGGATATATACCTAGGAGTAGAATTGTTGAATCATGATATTTCTATTTTTTAATGTTTTAGTGGCTGCACCAATTCATATTCCCAGCAACAGTACCCAAGTGTTCCCTTTCTCCACATTCTTGCTAGCATTTGTTCATTTCTTATCTTTTTGATGATAGCCATTCTAACAGAGGTCAGTCAGGTGATAGATCATTGTGTTTTTTGATTTGTAGGTCCCTGATAATTAATGATGTTGTACACCTTTTCGTGTAACTACTGGCTACTTGTATGTCTTCTTTGGAAAATTGTCCGTTCAGGTCCTCTATTTATTTTTAACCAGATTATTTTTGTATTATTGAATTATACGGGTTCCTTATATATCTTTGATAGTAACCTTTTAAGAGATTCATGGTTTGCAAATACTTTGTCCCATCCCATGGATTACTTTATCATTTTGTTGATTTTTTTTCTTTTGCTATATAGAAACTTTTGAGTTTGATGTAGTCCCACTTGTTTATTTTTGTTTTTGTTGCCTATACTTCAGGTGTCATAGCCCAAAAATCATTGTCAAAACCAAAATCAAGATGCTTTCTTCTAGAAGTTTTATGGTTTCAGCTTTATTTTCAAGTCTTTATTCCACTTTGAGGTAAATTTTGTGAGTGGCATAAGACTGAGGTAGACTTTCATCCATTTGATTGTGCATATTCAGTGTCCCCAGCACCATTTCCTAAAGAAACTATCCTATCCCCATTGAGTATTGAGAATACTTGACAAGTATTAGTTGACCATATAGGTATGGGGTTATTCCTGAGCTCTCCATTCTGTTCCATTGGTCTATGTGTCTGTTTTTGTTAGTACCATACTGCTGCTTTGATAACTATAGCTTTGGAATATAGTTTGGAATCAGAAAGTATGATGCCTCTGGACTTCTTATTTCTGAAAATTATTTCAACTATTTTAAATCTTTTGTGGTTCCCTACGAATTTTATGTTTATTTTTCAATTTCTGTAAAAAAATGCCATTGGAATTTTGATAAGGATCGCATTCAATCTAAGATTGCCTTGGGTAGTATGAACATTTTAACAATATTAATGCTTCTGATTCATAAACACAGGATACCTTTCCATATATTTCTTTCTTCTTTGATTTCTTTCTGAAGTCACCTCTGGCTGAGGGAGTGACTGAGGGAGTGCTTCCCTGGCAGGCCATTGCCACTGGCTGACCTTCACAATTCAGCAGGACTGCAGCTGGACTCTGCAGTTCACTCCAGGTTGGGTGGGACTTCAGGCTGTGTTCCACAGCCAGACAGCATCTATGGTTGTACTCCATGTTCAGACAGGGCTTTGTGGTCAATGGGGGCCCAGATTGTGCTCTGAGATTAGGCAGGTCACAGGCTATACCTCAAATCTGGGTAGGGCTGCAGACTGAGCTATGCCATCAGGTAGGCTATAAGATGTCCTCTATGATGTTGGGCATCTATGGCCCCACTTCCCAGAGGACAAGACCAGACATTATGCAGGGAAGTTGAGTGTGGCTTTGAATTTGCTTCTCTATCTGTGTAGGGCCATAAAATGGACTCCATGTCCTGTGCAGGCAGTACTGCTAGCTGAGCTCTCTGGCTAGATGTGGTCATAAGCTCAGCTCTGCAGATGGCCAGGGACACTGTCTGGGATCTCTGCCCAGACACTATCGTAGGTAGGAATTGAGTATGCCAAAATCTGGGTGCTGGTTGCTGAAATCCCTGCTCTCCTTCTCCATCTTTATCTGATCCCCAGGGATCAAGCCCTGCAGATGCGCCCTATGATCCCTGTGAGATAAGACTCAAGCAGGCATCCCAGGAAGCATGTGCCAGTGTTGAGGAAGCTAGATGTCCACCTTGGGCTCTCTTTTCCCATTGGAGAAACTATAGACCCAGGGCAGCCCTCTCAGTGCAATTCTATGCCAGCCTGGGGTGGGGGGGAGGAGGGATGACAATATGGTCAAAGTGAAATAGTTACTCTCACCCTTCTAATGAGGTCCCTGTTCATCTCTGTGCTCCAAGAGGATACTTTAGTCTTACCCTTATGTTCTGGAATTTTTACAATGGTGTCTTGTCTATGAATAGTTGCTAGTTGGTCTTCCAGTACAGGGGACTAAAATTGGAAATGACCTATATCACCATTTTAATAATATCACCTAGTTTTTTAATTATTTCCATAGTGAGCCTTTATACTTTCCACTCTTCTGTCACTCCAGACATGAGGGTTATGAATAACATCACAAATCTTATTGCCTAGCTTAAATGCATCCTACTCAGGTCCCACTCTCCTGACTTGGTGGAAGATGTCTCAAGACTCCCTTACTCTTCTCAATCATTAAATTAGACAAGTACAACAGTTAGATAAATAACACTGTATAAAAGAAATATTAATTGATTATAAGAAATGCGAAATTTAGAAAAGTATAAAAATAAAATAAAAATTGTACTAAGAGATACTCTTTAACATTTTGATATATATCCTTCTAGACTATACAAGTATATTTGTAGAAGGAAATTAATATACACATGGAAACTAGGATAAAATAGTAGTAGATATATTCATATATATAATTAGCTTGATGTGAATAATATATTATGTTAGCATCATGCCAATTATATATTAGCTGTATTGATTTTTAATTAAAATTCCTTAAGAAGCATTGCTTCTATCAATAAGCATCTTTAGAAATAATTTTTAAATGAATAATCATAATTTTAATATTTGTCCTTTATTATTAACCATTTGGGTTATCTGAGAATGCTTTGAAACTATAGATCACTTACAAGTATATACATAAAAATTAACATGATTGCCATTGTAATAGCCCCATGAAGACTATAGTATAACCTGAGTATTATCCTTTACTCTGAAAAGATGGCCATGCTATACATTAATATATGAATAAATTAACTTACAATTTATTTGAAAATAAATGCTTTGACACCTAAATAAGTCAGCGAAGTTTTCTATAGACTAACAGAATGACTATAGGATAACTACCCATTTTTTCCTTCATCAGGGTTGTTTCCTAATGAATTTTTCTAAGTGCATTGTCCTGTCTAATTTTATCAGTCTAATAAGAATCCATGCTTCAACTTTCTCACTGCTGTAGGCAGAAATTCCTGTGAACATGTCAAATGCATGAATGAATGGACAAATTGGCATAGTGGGAGAGCATATACACAAAAGTGAGATGATGGCTGACCGATTTCCCTAATTACTGGAGTTTTAATGAGACGATAAAGCCCTTACTAAGGATTTCCTAAGTTTTATTAGAAGTCAATACTCTTTCTCCATTTGCAAAACAAGGGCAGCTCAAACCGACTCACAAAAGGGCAGTGTCATATTCAGTTTACAGTTGATGGTCATAGTTAGTGCCAAATGAAGCACTAATGCACAGACCAGCTGAACACGCAAACACAGCAAAACAAAATTGAAAACGGGGAAGTGATCTCACACGGTAAGCATGACCAAAGAGCAAAGCCCAAATAACTGGATCGCACCTCTCCTTTAAAATCATAGCCCTGAGTCTTCACTCCTCTGAGCATTTGATCCCACAAAAACAACTGAATCATGTTAATTCTCCTCTAATTCTGCCATAGCACATCTCTCCAGCCAGCAAAGATCTGAAGAATGTGATCTTTTCTTACCTAAAGGACTTGGGTTTCGCTCTAATTAATCCGGAGCAGCCTTTGTTCGTTATGCCCACCTTACTATTATTAGTTACCTACTACTATTACTTACTGGTATTAGTCTCTTAAATATCTACGTATTATCTCTAAACCCTAATTCTTAAGATTTCTCCTTTTTTTAAAGATTTTTTAAAATTTATTTGACAGAGATCACAAGTAGGCAGAGAGGCAGGCAGAGGGGGTGGGGGG
Organism: Taxidea taxus jeffersonii; assembly: GCA_003697995.1. Classification (NCBI taxonomy): domain Eukaryota; kingdom Metazoa; phylum Chordata; class Mammalia; order Carnivora; family Mustelidae; genus Taxidea; species Taxidea taxus. The sequence continues at coordinate 105,419 of ML105396.1, forward strand.
AAGCAGGCTCTCTGCCTAGCAGAGAGCCCTATGCAGGACTTAATCCCAGGACCCCGATATCAAGACCTGAGCTGAAGGCAGAGGGCTAACCCACTGAGCACACAGGCCCCCTTACCATTTCTCCTTACAGGCTTCCCTTACCTAGCTTCACAGTCATGAACACTTTTCTATTTTTTTTTCCCAAGTCAGTGAAATAAGAAGAGAAAAATCATGAAGTCAGCCATTTATCTCCTTTATTTCTCCATGTTTCAGAATAACTCTCTTTCCTTGAAACACAGGTGGCTTAATGGCTTACTATTAGTTCAGTACTCATACAACAGAGGATTGAAGTTCAGCTCCTTGCCCCACAGGCAACATGTAGACAAATATGTCTGCTCAAGAAAATTGTCTAGCCTCTGACCAGTGTGATTTAGTTTCATGATCCTTAGTTTTCTAGTTGATCTAAAAAGCAGGATTATTTAACATGAAAGTATATTAAGTGATGTGCATAGCCATTATCCCCAAGAGAAAGTGGCACTCTAACTTCTTAATGAACCCTAAGACTGGTTATTGAATTTATCAATTGCATAAATTATTTTTAAACTTTTAAAAGGACTTTTTATACGTTATAAAAGGTTTACTTCAAAATTTGCCAATACTATGGCATTTACTGAATGTCATTTTTAAAAGGTGTGAAATGCATATTTAACTTCTCAAAGCTAAATTACCAAAATCTACTCGATATGCACAAAATACTGGCTTTGGGGGTAGGCTCATTTACTGAGTGTTCTTCCTCTTAGAAAAATCCTTTGGGGGTGGCCTTGGTGATCATGTTTGTTCAGGCAACACTAATTGGCTCCCGCAGCCCTAGGAGATTATGCCAGGGATAGACATCTGACTTAGATTCTCTTTCATAGGAATTTGGAATTGAGACCAAGAGAAAATAGTTTCCTCAGTTTGTAGATGGAACTGAATATTTAAACTTGGGTGGTATGGGACAGCCATATTTGTAGAGAAAACCATGCTACACAGAGAGTGAGTTTTGAAGACATACACAGAAGGAAAAAGAGACACAAGGCCATTAGATCATAGTTAGAGAGACTGAGAGGATAGTAGCCTTAGTTTTTGATGGTTTTCTAATTCTTGATTCCAAAGCCTTCATGGTATGATTAACTGCTGGATATTTATATTTCTTCTTTATTTTTAAGCTCACATAAAAGAGATTGTGTTATTTTCTTTAGAACTGAAAGGACACTGAAGTTTATAGCTGTAGAGATGATGGTATTTTTCATTTTATACATCATATTTTTCAGTTTAAAAATCTCATTTCCTTCTTTTCTATGAGTTCCATTTTTCTGTTGAGATTTCTTTTTTGTTCCCTGATTATATCCATCCTTGTCTTTAATTCCTTGAATATGTTTATAAAAGATATCCTCTTTTACTTTATTTTTAAAGATTTTATTTATTTGTTTGTCAGAGAAAGAGAGAGCATAAGCAGGAGGAGTGGCAGGCAGAGGGGGAAGCAGGCTCCTCACTGAGCAAGGAGCCCTATGTGCAACTCGATCCCAGGACCCTGAATCATGACCTGAGCTGAAGGTAGATGCTTAACTGACTGAGCTACCCAGGCATCCCTATAAGAGCTATTTTAAAGTCCTTGTCTGTTAAGTACCTTGTTTCTGTAATGCTGCATCTATTTTGTTTCTTTTGCTAATTTTTATCTAGCTGTGGGTCACTCACATTTTTTTTTCTTCCTTACATATATAGTAATTTTTTTATTGTTTCCTGGACATTCCATGGGTATACATTGTTGCATACCTAAAATTTGTTGTCTTCATTGAGTTTTATGGTTTGTTCTGCCAGGCAGCTAATTATTTGTAACTCTTCTGAATCCTTTAAAAGACTGTTTGTAAATTTTGTTAGGGTGGACTACAGCCATCTTTACATTAGAGATAGATTGGCTCTATTCCAAAAGGGTGGCCTAAGAACTCTACTGAAATCCTGAGTGTTCACTAAGATTTCACCACTCTTTCTGATTAGTCAGAAATCAGAAATCTCCCAGCCCTTTATAAGCTCCAGAAGCTGTTGCCTTCCCAACTCTCCAGCAGTTTTTATTATCTATAATTGTTTGTTTGTTTGCCTATTATTGTGGAGTTTTGTCCTGAGCATGTGCAACTTAAGTTTTATGAACTCCTTTTCTTTGTAATGTCCTCCATTCTGGTAACTTTCCTTAGACAAACCAGCTCCTTCACTATCCTGAACTCTGGTCTCTGCTACACCGCTCAGCAAGACCACTGGGCTTTATTTGGGTTCCCTCTACTTGCACAGTAGATTAGAAAGTATCTCCAATAGGGGCGCCTGGGTGGCTCAGTGGGTTAAAGCCTCTGCCTTTGGCTCAGGTCATGATCTCAGAGTCCTGGGATCGAGCCCCACATGGGCCTCTCTGCTCAGCAGGGAGCCTGCTTCCCTTCCTCTCTCTCTGCCTGCCTCTCTGCCTACTTGTGATCTCTATCTCTGTCTGTCAAATAAATAAATAAATAAATCTTAAAAAAAAAAAAAAAGAAAGTATCTCCAACAGAAAGTACCTCCAAAGAGGACCATAATACAGCTCACATTGTATGGTACCCACAACTGAGGAATTGCACTCTTACACCTTTTATCCAGAGTCTGAAGAGAATAATTTCATATAATTTGTCTTGTTTTATAATCATTCATGGTGAGTGCCTAGTCTGGAGCCAATTGCTTATTACGGAGAGCACTTAAACAGACTTATTGTAAAAATGTTCCTTAAAATTAATTTTATCTAGAATGAATCTATGTATTGACTATATTTTTGCTTACTTGCATAAATGAGAACATTACTGTATTTTTGTTATCTTGTTTAATATTAGGTTTCTTCAGACATTTTTAAAATTACATTAATAGGTTCATTGTGAATCAGAGAATTTTTGTTACTTTGATCTTACTTTTGTTTCCTTTATGCTTCTTCTATCTAGCCCTAGAGCTGTCTTTTCAGTACCAGATCTTATAAAAGTATTTTGGGTCACATGTTCTATAGTGATATATAAATCTAGACACATAGCATTTGGGTACATTCATTCGTTCATGACCACAACAATCTTTGTGGGTACCTTAACATTCTCCTGTTTGCCAAATCGCAACAGTGTGTACAGTCTTCATCACTGCCCCCATGAATCCTTTAGTACCCTTTGCAATGCAAGAACAGAATTCAAAGCTACTATTACATATTGTGGATCTAAAGCCCAAAAGGTCAGCCCCTTCCATCATTGGTCAATAGTAAGATTTATCTAGTTTTTTGTTAACTCTTTTATAATTTTTCTATTATTGTTACGTATTGGGAAAAAACATGAAATCTCTGAGCCATCTTGACCAGAATATTATCTCTAATTACCAAGTAGGCTTCTTTCTCTGAAGTTCCCATAATTTAAACATGAAGCACAGTAAGCAGTTCTGATTTTATATAGTCAAAGCCTTTTATAAAAGAATCAGAAAAAATAATAAATCATCAGAGAACATGCCTTCATCAGAAAGTAATAACCTCTATATAAAAGGAATAGAATCATTACATGAACTGTAACTAAAGTTTTAAAGCCCAAAACACTACCATTTTTGTTTTTTTAAAGTTATCTCCTTCCTTTCTATAATCACAATGAACTAACATTGGTGAAAAAATGAAGTATTAGTTAGAATTACTATCATATGGGGACGCCTGGGTGGCTCAGTTGGTTAAGCGGCTGCCTCCGGCTCAGGTCATGATCCCAGCGTCCTGGGATAGTGTCCCACATGGGGCTCCTTGCTCAGCAGGGAGCCTGCTTCTGCCTCTGCCTGCCACTCTGTCTGCCTGTGCTCGCTCCCGCTCTCTCTGAAAAATAAATAAATAAAATCTAAAAAAAAAAAAAAAAAGAATTACTATCATATGATTTATGTTTTGACATGGGTAGGCATAAATTTTAAAATCTGTCCACTGCTATATCTTTTCCAGGTATAAAATGCTGGAACTAAAATAAGTAATCTCTACCTTCTCTTCCACCTCTCCTGTTCTCCATATAAACTTATCGTCCCAACAGGAAATTACCATGATGTTTATGTTACTACTACAAGGTGAACTGTTCCAGAAATAGTCACTGCCCAAATTAAAATGCCCAAATCACAACTTACTGATTCCATTTAAAACAAAAAATGAGAACCAAGGAGAAAGTGATGGGGTACGTTAAAATACTTAGGACCGGATGTTAGCTAGACTTATTGTGGTGATCATATTTTATAACATACACAAATATTGAATTGTTATGTTGTATACCTGAGACTAATATAATATTAATATGTCAATTATACTTCAATAAAACACACACACACATACATACACACAAGACGGGGTACAAGTGGAGTAGAAGGACCACACAATCTGAGCTCTTTATTAGACAATGTATATGTACGCTCTTCTCTCCCTCTCCTTCTACCCTCCCCTTACCCATTCCCACCTCAGCAGTCAGCAGGGTTATAAATACCAGAATTGAGGTTCAATAGCAGAGCTTGTCAGATTAAAGATGTATGGAATAAACACACTCTTTCTCTCAGAAATAAGTACTTGCCACAATTCTAACTCACCAAACTAGCTGAGCAGCCATAGCTTTGATTTGTTTCAGGAAATGATATATAGTATCAGAATGGGTGCTACCAATAGATGCCCAAGGTGATATAATCTGCAAGTCATAAATATTCAGTAACTTTATTGGATTCTTCCCCCCCGCCTTTTTTTGTATCTATCTCCCATATATGTATGCTCTCTTTACTAACTCCTTTGGTTTATTCCATGTCTAGCCTGTCTCAGAAATGACTTCCTTACTTATTAACAATACTGAGTTTCATTTATCTTCTGGAAGTATTTGTTTCTCTTATTCTCTATAGCAGATTTGAATATTTATAATACAACAAACTTTCATTAAAAATATTTTCCAAAGTTCTAGTAATATCTAGTAATTATTTCACATTGATTATGCCAGGCACTTTAGTTGAGTATCACATAGTAGAATATCATATAGTAAGGTGTCATATACTCTTCGTTACCTAACAGTCACCTTCTTCCACAGAGAAAGGACCCTTTTGAATATCGGCCCACCATCACCATGTGCATATTGTGCTTGGTTCTGCTCCAAGCACAGGGACAATATCATGACTGGCCCCAGCTCATTGAAACAATCTCATCCACACAGCCAGGAAATGGCATTTGACACAGTCCTGGCCAATAAGATTAAATTGGATCTGCTGTGGGGATTCTGGAAAAGATATTCCTCACTGATAATAAGAGCTTAGTAAGAACAATTTCCTTATCTGGACATTATTTTACCCTTTTTCAACTCTTAGATCTACACGAGCCTCTTAGGATTGTGGTGACAGTCAGTTTATGAAAATAAGCCAAAAGGATGAGAATGGCAAAGCAGATAGATGGAGAGAACCAGAAAACTTGATAATTATGTTAAACTACTGAATTAATCAACCCTGGAATGACCTAATCTCCAATATTCTTGTTATATAAGATTTTCCTTAATGTTTAAGGTACTTATGGTAGAATTTTCTGCGTACATTTTTTTTTAATCTTGACTGATAAAAAAAAACAAGACTCCATTTAATTCTCCCAAAACCCCTAACACCCTAACATAACAAAAGTTGTAAGTTCTAGATCTGTGTTTAAAATACAACTCTATCTGATTCCAAAACTCATATTCTTAAATGCCATGTCAAATTGATTTGCTAATAATACATTTGATACAAACAGTTCAAATGTTTTCATCTTCCTTAGTTCCTATAAGTTGATCTTATCACTCTTCTTTTCCCTTACCTACCTTCCATTCCTTCATATTTTTTTTATTTTTATAGGGTCCAATAGAGTATGTGCATAACCAGTTGTCAGTTTTCCTTTATTAATATGTTCATTAATATTTTTTCTTTTCATTTTTGTCTTAGACAAACCACATCATTTATCTTTAATTACCTCACTAACTAGTAGTTACTAAAACTGGCATCTTCTTATTCAGCTGGACCTTTTTTTATATGAGAAACATAGCCCAGGGGGAAAAAACGCCTCCGGAGGAAAGCACTCCCTTAGGAGAAACCTTCTGTGATACTCTCTGTGTTGGCAGGGGAATATTTTCTAAGTAACCTTGAGTTTCTTCACTCTTTTTTTTTCTTCTTTCCATGTAAAATCAGTTGGTGATTCACTATGAGTTCCTTTTGGGCCTTACACAAAATGTCTCCAATTTTAAGTGTGGGACTTGTGATTTTCTTCCAGAAGACAGGCAAATGGTCCCGGAAACCACTTAGCTGAGTCACTTTGATACATCATGTGAACTTGCAGAAGTCCCAGCATACTTCATGGGGCACAGAGCCCTGCTGTCTGGGAAATTTTCATCTCCAAGATTTGAGTAAGACTGTCAGGATGAATTAGGGTGAAATGCGACATTCATTATCCCTTCAACTTTCAAGAGGTGAGAAGGAAGATCCAGCTTCTCTGTCAAAGGAAATTTGTCTTTTTGTGTAGTGAGATCAGCCAAGGAGTTACAGATAGGCTTGAGAGGACGCATTTGAAAAATATTATATGACATAATATTTACAGTGGAAATCCCGAACATCTAAGGAGCCACAAATAATAGGTAAATAAGAAAATAAGGTCCCTGATGAACAGCACTGAATCTCACAGCGTTCATTTGCTGTTAAGCCACATACATCACTTTTAGAATAGGCCTTCAAGTTCCTACTCAGAAGCCATTACTCCTATTTTAGGCATCATTATAATAAATTGCGTTAACTTATTCTTGGTTCCTAACAAATGACACTTGCAACATCAGAAGGAATGCATTGTTTCGGGGAAGAGGATGGTGTTAATAACATGCATATTGAAAGCAAGGGGGAGAAAATGGACAAATGACAGACAGAAGCACCACTTCACAAAAGCATGCTAGCCTATGGCTATTAAGTGCCAACAAGTCAACAAGCGTTGAAATTTTCACTGTTTTATGGCTCAGAATCATAATAGAAATTCCTATTTATGACCTCACACTAACAAGAAAAATTAATAATGTTTGATACACGTGATTTTGCAGCTTTAGCCATGGTGGTTGAATAAGTAGCAGTGACCAAAGTTTTCTTCCACTAAAACCATATAAATAACTTAAATAAGAAAATACTCATCATCCAGAAAGATTAACAAATTATATTCAAGTATATATTATTGAACAAAACTAGCTATGGATCTTGGTAAATATTCTTCTGCAGTAAAAAACCTAAGGATAAAAGCAACGAAACTTGTACGACTGGGTGAAAAAAGACCTGATTTATGAAGTATGCGATGGAGCGGGGAGAGAAAGCTGAACATCTCCAAAAGGACAACTTAGGGGATCCCTAGCAGACAGCCTGCCTCCCCCCACAACAATCAGAGCCTTCCATGAACAAAAACAGTACTGGGGGGACTCTGGAGTCCACTTTAGGAAACTTCAGCAACACATTAAAACCAAAAGTCTAAGAATAACCAAATAAGAGGAGAGGGAAAACAGCTTCATTTTGCCTGCATCATCCCATGCCCCAAGCCAACATGGCTCAGAACCAAAGGGGAACTTCCCAGCTAGGAAGAGCTGCCCTCACTTGGAAGAGAAGAGCTGGGTGTGTAACCAATTTCCCCAGTCATTCCGGGCACTGCACGGAGGTCCCACTGAAGCTTCACTCAGCTTCAGACGGGCAAAACTGAGGCCTATAGAGGCAACTAGAAATGACGAGGAAAAGCAGGGGTTTCCAGGAGCAGCCATGCAGCCGGAGTGGTCACAGCTCACAGTGACCTGCCCTGCAGACAAATCCTGCAGCCTTTGCCAGTGAAAAATCTCAAGGGCAGTGCAGCCAAGGCAGACACCCTGAAGATTTCCCCAGCTTCAGCCCCACAGGTATTAACAATTGCTGATGTTAGCCATCTCAGTCCCTCCCCACTCCAACCCACCCTCCCTCACCCCCCAGCTCTGCTGGAACCCAGGAACTGCCCTGGCAGCCAGCCCGGCCTCCCCAAATTCATGAGTGCAGGATATCTCACTGGATTACTGCAGCTGATCCCCCACTACCATGCATGTACTCAGGACCAGCCCCTCCAGCTGTGCACTTCCATGCCTCTGACCTGTTACCACCCTCCACTGCAGTGCACACCTGCAGGGAGACTGCACAACTACAGGAAAGCCCAGTGACGACACCCAGGGCCCTAATTGATGCCCATGGGCCCCGGCCAAGCCCTGTCTTCTGTCACTGGCCTCCACTGCCATGCACTGTGGCAAAACCCAGAGAACAGAGTAACACACACTGACCACCAGAGCTCCTGCGGCTACCAGAATACCTACAGTTGGCCCCAGCCATACTTCCTGCCCTGGGCCCCACTGGTACATGTGTGTCTGCAACCAGCCCCCCCCCCACCACACAGGTACCTGAAGCTGGCCCCCATAGCCGAGTATACCCACGCCACTGGCTCTGGCCTTGTCCAGTCCACTGGACCTGAAGGCATTGCTGAAGACCCCAGCAGCCTGTAGACCCAACTATATTATATTCATATTGCCAATAAGTAACAGACATTCCCAAATAAATCAAAATGAATGACCTAAAACCGACACCTGGAGGAATAATAAGAGTATTGAGTAATAAGAGCAGAGAAATCAAGCATATATAAGAAATATGGATTTAGGGATGCCTAGGTGGTTCAGTCGGTTAAGCAACTGCCTTCAGCTCAGGTCATGATGCCAGGGTCCTGGGTCGAACCCCACATCAGGCTCCCTGCTCTGCAGGGAGTCTGCTTCTCCCTTTGCCTCTGCTGCTTCCCTGTTGGTGCTCTCCCTCTCTCTGACAAATAAATAATAAAGTCTTTAAAAAAAGAAATATGGATTTCAATAAAAAACTTAATTGCATAAGTTTCAAGCACAAAAGTCTTATCACATTTATTTATTAAAAATCATATCACATTTCTCAGATGGTATAACATATCACCCATATTGACTGAATATAGCAAATTATCATTCATCTGTTTGCACAACAGAAAGACATTTTCAGTTTTAACAAAGCCTTGGAAAATTTACTAACTTTTCTATAAAAATCATGAATGTGTATTCCAGAGAACTAATGATTAAATGTAAGAAAGAACACACATGTGAAGACACTTCTATTTTACAGATATATGATGATTCTTGAACTGAAATTCCACAGGGTAAGAAGACTGATATGAGGAGAAATGTTGCTAATAAATATAATTATTAAACTTTTGTGTTAAAAAAAAACCTTTTGTGTTAAAATGAAGTCATAAAAGAACATAGCTGCAGTGTTAGATTCGTATATATGAGAAGCATCAGAGACAAATAAGAAAAGAAAGGCAAATCTAAGTACATGATTTCTTACTTTACTTATTTCCACTTACAAAACCCCGTTACTGGCAAAATTGTCCTCAATTTAAAGATTAAATTGGGCTTTTTGATCTCGTTGCATACAAGAGCAAGATGGGTCCACCGGCAGCTCTCCAGGAAGCCATCTGAGGATATCTGGCCAGGGTTCTCATTCTTGACACGTCTGCTCAAACCGGCGCAGTCTGATACAGAAATATGCCCTCCATTCGTGCTGCCATGTTTCCATCAGTGCACAAAGGATTAAGTTGCCTTAAGGGAACTTCCTTGAATGGGTCACCCAAGAGACCTACCTTAACTGTAGATAACAGCGTACCTACCCTAACGCTAACTTACTGTACGTAAAATAAAAATACTTCAATTATGAGTGTTTTAATGTGAAAAAAATTAAAAATTAAAATTAAATTGAGAATTCATAGAATTCAACATGTTTGACAATTTTTTTTAAGTATCACAAGTTAATATTAAGTGTTACATTGCAGATCATCATTTTTATTTTTTAAATAAAAATACTTTGAATACAAAGAGGCTGATTCAAGTTTTCTTTTATGGAGAAAAAGAAAATCATTACAGCAAGTTTTAAAAATTAACACCAAAAACATTTAAAAAATACAAAAGAAACCCCATAAAATTCTATTAATTACTTAACAGACCTCCAGAGTGCTTTCTCTTATTTTATATCTGATATTCCTTTTTTTTTGTATCTGATCTTCTTGATCATCTCTTTAGGGATGATTTTTTGTTTTGCTTTATTCATTTTTAATTTATACGCCATACAATGTATGCAAATTAAATGTACAGTTCTATGAGTTTGACACTACCACAATCAAGGTACAGAATAGGTTCATTGCCCCAAGTTATCTCTTCTGTGACCGGCTCCTCAAAACTACTGACCCATTTTTTTTCTCCCCATAATTTTACCTTTTCCAGAAACTGGAATCACAGAGTATGTTGTCTTCGTAGTCTTGCTACTTTCATTCAGCATAATGCATTTGAAATTCAACCATGTTATTACATTTAGCAGTAATTTTTTTCTTTCTTATTGGTCAATAGCATTCCACTGTGTGGAAGTTCCATAAATGTTTATGAATTCCCCCTTTGAAGAATATTTGCGTTATTTCCAATTGGGAAATTTATGAATAAAATACCTGTAAAGTCTTTCATGGGAACACAAGTTATTTTTTTTGAGTGTAATACTGTGGAATAGTTTCTAGGTTGTGTTGTAAGTATATATACTGACTTTTACGCGGAACTTCTAAACTATTTTCTGAAATGTATGTCTCTCATTTTATGTTTTCACTAGCAATATATGGGAGCACCGCTTGTATATTCTCACGAGAACTTGTAAGAGTTTTCTGTCCGTCTGTTTGTTTTTCTCATCCTAATATGTATGTAGTGGTATCTTGCCATTTTAATTTGCATTTTTCTACTTGCTAATCTTTTTATGCATTTATTTGTTAGCTGTGTGTGTTCTTTAGTGAGGTGTCTAATCTGATCTTTTACCCATTTTTAATTGAGTGTTTGCTTTCTTAATATTACTTTTAAGAGTTTTCATATATACTTACTACATCTTTATGAAATGTGTAACTTGAAATATTTTCACCCTGTCTTCGCTTTGCCTTTTCATTTTCTTGAAAGTGACTTTTGCAAAGAAATGTTTAATTTTGATGAATTTTATCTCATTCATTTTTTAATTGTGCTTTTGTCATCACAAAGACAACAAATAATTAATTCTAAGAACTCTTTAAAAATAATCCAAGATCACAGAGACTTTCTCTGATATTTTCTCCTAGAAATTTAATACTTTCAGGATTCACATTTAAGTCTATGATCTGTTTAGGGTTAATTTTTGTATTGAGTGCAAGACATGGGTCTGTTGAGGGTTTGTTTTTGTGTGTGTTGTGTTTCCTTTTTTTGTTTTTCTACCTGTGGATGTTTAATTATTTTAGCACTATTTGTTGAAAAGACTCTTTTCTCCATTGAACTGCTTTTGCACCTTTGTTAAAAGCCATTTGACAATATCAGTGTGAGTCTATTTCTGGATTCTCTATTCTGGTCTGTCTACTCTAATACCACACACTCTTGATTTCTGTAACTTTTTCGTAAGTCTTAAAATTGGGTGAGTTTTCCTAGCATTTTTCTTCACATTCAAAGCTGTTTTGGCTATTCTAGTTCTTTCTATATAAATTTTGGAATCACTTCATTACTATGTGCCAAAAAAAATTGTTTCAGATTTTGATTGGGAGTGCATTAGATCTATAGACCGCTTGAAGAAATTTGACATGTTAATAATATTGAGTCTTCAATCCATGGACATAGATTTCTTTCTATTTATTTTCATCTTTTTTGATATTTCGCCATCAGTCTTCTGTGGTTTCAGCATACAGATTCTGTATATATTTTGATAGATTTATACCTAAGTATTTTATTTTTTGGCATTGTAATTTTAAAGATTTTTAGTATTATTTTAACTCAATTTTCTATTGTTATTGCTAATATATAGAAATATAATTTATTTGTGTATATTTACCATGTACCCTGTGGCTTTCCTAAGCTCATTTGTTAGTTTTAAGAGCTTTTTTATAGATTTCTAGGGATATATACTTAATTCTGGGGTGTATAAATAGGGATAGTATCATTTCTTCCTTTCTAAACTGTATACTACTTATTTATTTTTCTTTTTTTATTGCCTTGCCTGGGACTTTCTGTGATTTTGAACAGTAGTGGTAAAAAGGGACATCTTTGTTTTGTTTCCAATCTTAGTAAGTCAGTCCTTCCCCAGTTTGAAGTTAGCTATTGTTTTGTTTTGTCTTGTTCTGTCTTGGTTTGTTTTGTTTGTTTGTTTTTTCGTGAATACCTGTATTAGTTTGCTCAGGCTGCCATAACAAAGTACCACAGTCTAGATGACATAAGCCTGTATTGACGTAAGAGGAATGTATTTCTCACAGTTCCGAAGGGTAGAAGTCCAAGATCAGGATGTCATAAGCTTTGATTTCTTCTGAGGCCTCCTTCCTTGGCTTGCTCGTGGCTGCTTTGTCACTGTGTCCTCTCATGGCTTTTTCTCTGTGCCCAAATTTCCTCTTCTAACAAGGTCCTTCATCAGATTGAGGAATTTCCTTGTTATTCTCAGTTTTCAGAGAGTTTTTTCATTGAAAGGATTCAAATTCTGTCAAATGCTCTTTTGCATGTTTCTGAAAAGATTGTATGATTTCTCTTCTTTAGTTTGTTGACATAAATTGTATTGATTGATTTCTTTAGTTCTTAATTAGTCCTACATTCTCAAGATAAACCTCAGTCATGCTATGCTATTATATGTTATACTATTTTATTTTATTTATCATAACAGGTAGTGGTCTTTTGCCAAAGAAATATCTTTGGCTTTAGAATCAGGGTAATGCTGAGCTCATTAAATGAGTTGATTCTCATATTTGTAGAAGGGCTTGTGTAAGCATGATATTATTTCTTCTTTAAGTGTTTGGTAAAATTTGCCATTGAAGCCATCTAGGCCCAAAGCTTTCTTTCTTGGAGATGTTCATGAATTCAACTTCTTTGACAGATATAGAACTCTTCAAGTATAGCAATGTTTTTTACTATCATTTCCACAGAAGCAAAAGATAAGTTGGTCTTTCTTCCAGTGTGACTGGTGGATATTTGTTATTTTGTTCGTGTAGCAGAAAACATGAGCCTTCACACACTGATAAGTTCACTAGTCGTAGGACAGCTATACAGGTTTTTGCCTCACAACCCAGGAAGTCTGATAAGTTTTACACACTTTTTAAACATTTCTCATCAAAGAAGAAAATGGGTGGTGTTTTCATGAATGCTACTTTATACTTCATTAAATATATACTCCATATACTTATAAAAGAATACTTTATCATAGTTTCATTTCTACTATAATATGCCGGGAATGGGCAGCAGTCCCTGTACTGACAGATGAAAGATTACTCCCAAACTTTGCTGTGAAAGAGAGGAGAAAGCAAGGGGGTCACTGACCAGAGGTGAAGACCCTTTGCTCTCCTTTGCTCCTGCTTTTATTGGTCCTCAGGATAACCACAAATCCTTATTACTTTTTCTCAAGCACGTGATGTGTGACAAGGGGTCTTACTGAAACTAGGAGGATCTGTTTACAGGAAAGATAAGATATGTTCGCTGGCCTGCGTGGTCTAAGAAACATAGCCTAAAGGAAAATGCATACAACTCTTAGATCAACGGGTGGCTGGTTGGGCTAAGAAAGCTTCCGGAAGGCTACTCCTCCAGGCATTCCAACGGAAGAGTGGTCACCTGCATGCCTTGACGTTCCAAAGGCCTATGCACTTCTGAGAAACATTACTTCATCCCCAGCGACCTCCACGTTACATTTTAGTAAGCCGGGTATTGTGGCTGATTTCATATTCTACATAACCCCAAGATGTATAAAATATACATCTTATTTTCAAGAGTACATCAATATTCATGATATAACCATTTGCCAAGCGACAAAAAAAGTCTAAATATAATTTATAGGTATATTAATTCTTACTTTTATTTTTTTTAAGATTTTACTTATTTATTTGACAGAGATCACAAGTAGGTGGAGAGGCAGGCAGAAAGAGAGAGAGGAGGAAGCAGGCTCCCTGCTGAGCAGAGAGCCCAATGTGGGGCTGGATCCCAGGGTCCTTGGATCATGACCGAGCCAAAGGCTGAGGCTTTAACCCACCGAGCCACCCAGGCTCCCCTAATTCTTACTTTTAATGCATTGACTACAATATACCAACTTATAAATTAAAAGTAAAATATTTATAAATGTTTAGAAATATTTCCCGATGAAGTAATTGAATTGATGAAAAAAATCAGAGTATTTAGAAAAAAATGAAAATACTGAATATAAATACAACAAATGCAGTTAAAACATTTTTACTAAAAATAATTTTTAAATTTACATCCTCTTATTATTTAATATACAATTCAACTAAAAATTTATAGAAAACTTGTGGTTTAAAATTTTAAAATATGAACAAAAATGTAATAAATTTGAAAATCAAAATGAGAATGATAAGCTTCTGGTTAATTTTAATATGAAATCTCCAGAATTAAGTTAGAAACCTTACAAAGAATTATTTCAATAACAAAGTGAAAAAGTCATCCAAGAACTATTCTCAACCACAGTTGCGGAAGGAGGTCAGTTAAACCTGACAAGCCCTTTGGAGAAAGCTTTCAAGCTTTCAAATTGATGATTTCCTTATAATTCACACTTAAAAGCCTAGGAAAAAATTCTGAAATTACTTAATTTATTTCACAAAATGAACATGGTCTTTCCCAGCCAAATCTGTTTAATGTCAAAACACTCTATCTCACTTATGAACATAGGTGTGAAAAATCTGTTTTTAAAATGATGGACTACCATACAGAATTTAGTTATACCATATAAAATAACCCACTATAACTAAGTGTAGTTATCTCAAAAATTCAAGAATTTCCCAATATGAAGAAGTCATTTTAAGTAGCATTTTGGTTCAAGAAGAAAAAAATATAATAAATTTCATCAATGATGAAAAGATTAGGGAGAGACTGAGACTCACCCAAGCCCCATCAAGAAGTCCCAGAGAGGAGAAGACTGACAGGAGTGTTCCAAGAGCCCTGAAGAAGAGGTTGCGGACATGTGTTTGTTTCTGAGCACCAGGAACCAAGAAGAAACAATTGCTGAGTCTGTGAATAAAGGCAGCTGATTAGAGCTGGGATAATGGCCAATAGCAGATTGAGCTAAAGAAAGTTGTACCAAGAGGAACCAGGACATGAGAATTACTATTTATGAGATAGGTGGTGGAAATAAAGGAGCCAGATCTACAAACAGAGGCCTAGGTCACCCTAGGCCTAAAAACCCTAGGTTTTTCCTCTGACATGGTCTTGCGGATTTTACTTGGCTGGAAGGGGCTTCCTAAAATTACTGAACTACGCCAGAGTTTTCTAATAAGTTCTAATACATCATTCCAATGTTCGGTAACATGATAAAGAATACCTATGTTAAATACTGAAATGGCATTTTGAAGGCATTTCTTTTAAACAAAAATATAAGCTTAAGTTTATTAATACTGTGTTTAAAATTCTAGTTTTGCAATAAATGAAGAAATGAAAGTTCTGGTTATAAAATAAAGAAAATGAATAAAAAATCCTGTAAATATAGAGAGAAAAGCAATCATTTTTATTATTACTTTATCTATAAAACCCCCAAAATCAACTAAAACAAATTATTAGAGGGGCGCCTGGTTGGCTCAGCTGGTTAAGTGTCTGCCTTCAGCTCAGGTCATGATCCCAAAGTCCTGGGAACGAGTCCCTCATTAGGCTTTCTGCTCAGTGGGAGGTCTACTTCTCCCTCTCCCTCTGTCCCTTGTGTTCTTTCATGTTCTCTCACTCTCTCTCTCTCTCTCTCTCATGCTCTCTCTCTCTCTCTCTCAAATAAATAAATAAAATATTTTTAAATAAAATAAAACAAATTATTAGAATTATATTAAAAACTTAATAAAGTGTCCAGATTTAAAACACACACACACACACACACACATCAAACATGAGTCATATGATGGGAAATATTAAGGGATTTTTCTTTCTTATTTGGAGAAGTAAAGAATTCATACTTTATTTCTGGATATGAATGCAATGAATATGGATATGAATGAATGAAATAGCAGCTAAGTTAATGTATAGGTTTAAAGCAAGACCAATCAATCAAAAATAGATATGTAGATAGAGATACAGACATACACATAACTATAGACATGGATGTAGTCAAATAAAGATATAGCTATAAATGTAATTTATTTGATTAGAGAGAAGCCAGGATATCAGATTATTATATAAAAGAAAAATTAGAAGATAATATTTCAGAGCCTAAAAATAAATCTGATTAAATATAATAATTTATAATATGATAAAATATCTCCAGAAATCAATGAAAGAAGTCCTTTTTTTTTCATTAATTGAGTTAATGAGCTAGAAGTTTTGGGAGTTTTTTTTTATAATATATGTCATAAAGCAAAACAGAATTCTCTCTGAACCACAAAACCCTAACTTCCCACACTTCCTGCTGTTGCTACAGAATATGCCCTTTAACCTCATATGATCTCTAGTCTCCTCATCCCACACACTGGCATGGTTTCATTGCTCCTCTGTGCATTTGGGGGCAACAATTTCAAGGCAGCCCATCCTAACGTTACAGGAAATTTCCCACCCTGTCCATTGCTAGTCTTGATCAAGTCCAGCTACCAGTTTACTCTGTATGAGAGGACATGTGAATGCATTTTATAAACTGCAGATCGCTCCATAAATGCTCAAGAATAGTATTTCTTAAGCATGGTCCCAGGCTCCTGAGTACTGCCAAAGATACTGAGTAACCTGAAAGGGAAAATCATGCTCTCCAAGATCACATGGGCACAGTGCTAACTGGAAATTGTTCCATCTATTTCAGTGTAGTGATCTACATCATCTTTCCACAGTGATTTTCACACATCTTTTTTGCTAACCTTAAGTAACCAATCCCACCCATTATTTTTTATTCTAGACAGATGACCGCATTTCCCATTTGACCAAGAAAATTGAGACCCTATGAAACAAGGTTCCTCAATTTTCCTAATCTCTCACAGTATCTATAAAACCTCACTGGGTATTTGCAATCCTCTTCTTGTTCTCTTTGCTATCTGAGGGGGGAAAGATACTCTCTTCTTTTTGCCAAAGTACTCACTCTACTCACTTTTGATCTCATTCCGAATAACATCCCTTGGGAATTTTTCCAGCCATTGTTGCCTTTCTCCCTCATACAACTTCTTTACTGCTGATTTATTTCCCTGTACCTCCCTGTATTCACACCCTTATCCCTTCACCATAGAAATAACCGTTCCCAGTCATCAAACCTCTTG
Source organism: Taxidea taxus jeffersonii (assembly GCA_003697995.1). Taxonomy (NCBI): domain Eukaryota; kingdom Metazoa; phylum Chordata; class Mammalia; order Carnivora; family Mustelidae; genus Taxidea; species Taxidea taxus. The sequence goes on from ML105396.1 coordinate 122,724, forward strand.
AATAGTAGTCGCCTCTTAAATTTGATTCACATCCACACAGTCTAACAGTTTACAACCCAGCTTCTGCTGCCACCAATGTTTTGAAATTGTAGATAAATCCTAAGCACCAAATCCAATTACCTTTTCTCACTCTTCGCCTTCCTTAACCTCTCAACAGCATACCATGTTTTCCTTATTTTCTTGACTACAGCATCTTCCTTGCTCCCATGAAAGTTACTTTTGAGTTTCCTTCTCTGGCTCATTTTCCTTTTCATTTCCCCTATATTTTCATCAAGATGACATTTCTTTCTCATTCAGGGAGATTACACTCACTCACTACATTTCAGCAATAACTTCGGTTATGCCTCCTTATCAAAAGCTACCGTCACTCTATTTCCACTTTCCTTAAAAATGTTATATACGTCATCCTGAAACCTCAAACCCAATATAAGTGAAATGAAAGCCATTTCTCTTTAACCTGATTAACCTCAGAGAAAATTACTCTTCTCTTTGAAAATATTTGCTAACTGAACTGTTTGTGCATAAACTTGATCAAGAAACTCAAAGCCACCTTGCCTCTACTTACATGTTGATTGACTAACACGAGACTCCTCTGATTAGCCAGATACACCAGGGATTCCCAACTTTTCTGTGTTTCCCATGTTCTCTTCTGTCAGTCTCTCCATACTACCTGCTTTTAAAGAAGACTTTTCTATTACTTTTACCTATTAATAATTTTTCTTTTATCAAAACTAACATATATCTATTGCATAAAATTTGGAAAATACAAAAGCATTTTAAAAATAAGTAAACTTAGGGTGCCTCGGTGGCTCAGTAAGGTAAGCGTCTGACTCTTGCTTTCAGCTCAGTTCGTGATCTCAGGATTGTGAAAGCGAGCACCACATCAGGCTCTACACTGGGTGTGGAGTCTGCTTGGGATTCTTTCTCTCTCTCTCTGCTCCTCCCCAGCTCTCTCTCTCCTTCCTCAAGGAAAAAAAAAAACTTGCCTGAAATCTTAGCATCCAGAACTTTATATATATATACATATATATATGTATATACATATATACATATACATATGCATGTATATATACACATACATATGCATGTACATGGATACATACATATCTACACACATAAGGATATATATATACATATCTATACATATATAGATAAATACAGATATAAAATTCCAATCTGTTTTCTCTGTGAGTACAGTTCAACAACAAATTCTGCCAATTACCAACTATGTAATCTCAAAGGACTTAGTTTCTTTAATTACAAATGGAGAAAACTGTACCTATATTGTAGGTTTATTATGTAGATTTTTTAAAAAATATTAAAACCAGCACCGGGTATCATATAGTAAGCATTGGAACACATTGGCTTTTTTCCCCCTATTGGACATTTTTATGTCATTAAATATTCTTCAAAATATTATCATTAACTGCTCCATAGTTTTCCACAACATGAATGACAAAATGTATTTACCTTTTGCCCTACTACTTGATATTTAGCTGGATTCTAATTTTCTGCAGCTATAAGTAATACTGAAATTAATATCTCTGTGCACATCTAACATAATCGTAATTGCCATCATTTATTTACTGTTTACTTTGTGCCTGTCACTGGGCTAAATACCTGAATTACCTCATTTAATCCTCATTGTCATGAGTCCCATTCCATAGATGAGGAGAGAATAGACTTGAGAAGGTAAGTCACTTGCCTCCTGACAACCAGTAAGTGCAGAAGGCAGAGCTCTGACTCAGTTCCTCTGACCTACAAAGTCTCTGCTTATAACCATTTCACCACACTCCCTTCTCAGATTCCTGACAGACATTCCTGAAAAAGGAATTTCTAAAATGAAATGACATTTGATAAATGTTATAAAATGATACTTCTGAAACTCTAGGCCAAGTTATATTCCCACTAGTGAAGTGTGATGCTGTCTACCTGCTCAAATTTGGGCATTGTTAAAACAACCGTAGTCAGTTTGATCCTGAAAATCGTACCTGCTGTTGTGGGGGTTGCAGGTTGGAGGCTTTCACGACCAAGATGGTATCTCAGGCAGCACCAAGAAATGCCCACATCCTCTTCTGCTGGCAGCACCTTCCTCGCTGTAAAGTTTCTGTGGAGAATGTGCTTCAGGAAATACTGAGTAAGAAGCAAAGTATCATTTTATTACTTCTCAGGCCACTGCCCAAGAACCCTCTGTGCTCTTGTTCTGATAATTAGGGCTTAGGAAATGCCAGAGAGCTAAGCAAGAGTACTTTCCCCACTAATTGGATGTCTGAGCTTGAGATCTTATGATCTTTTGGCTCTCCATGCGGAGGAAAAAAATTGAAGACTTGCTTTCAGTCACTTTTTCCTTTATTCCAGAAATTTATTAAGCATCTACCTTCTGCCAGGTTTGCTCCAGAAGCTAAGGATACAGCAGTGAACAGAATACATTAAAGTCCTTCCCCTTATTGAGCTCACATTTCACAGATGAGATAAGCAGTATTTATTATTTCTTTGTTTATAGTTTATTTGATCTAAGGAATAAACAAAATTGTATTTTATGCATTTTATATTTAATATAAATTCTGTAAAATACTATATATTATATATGGTATACAAGTAGTATACCATATATATCGTATATATATTGTATATATGTATATGTAATTCCTTACAGTGTTAGGATTATGAAGGAAGTAATTCAGAGAAAGGGAAAAGAGAGTGATGCGGGCTCCTACCTTATATGGGTGGTCAAGGTAGATCTTATTGAGACATAAACCTGACATAGGGAGAGATAAATTTAAGCATTTAAAATAAATTCTTCCCACTACATTTGTTTTAATTCATATTCCTTCAATTATAAGTGAGGTTAAATATGTTTCCATGTGTTTCTTGGCAATAATTATTTATATGTGTGTGAATCTAGAGGGGTAGGGGAGGGGGGCTTTGTCTATTACAAAGTCATTTTTGATCCCTAACAAAATTGATTTAATCTTACTTGGAAGTTAAATAAAATTGTATCTGTGTTTCTTGTGTGCTTATCATGCTCCACCTAGTATTTCAAATATTTTTTGCTTGGCTTATCTTCAAAGTGTAAATCTTTTGAGGTCTGCAATTACTTATTTAATCTGCATCACCCATCCTGTGTAGCTTAACGTGTTGTATATGGTAGGGGTTCAATAAACCTTTCTTGAATTAGGCTGAATCATGAGTGCACAGGGACTTGATTTCAGATAACCTTAGATTAGATTGTCTTTTCCAAGTCTTTAGGTGTTTTTGCTTTACTCTCTTACATGAGTTTACTGATGGTTGTGTGCTATGACTGTGTAGAGATACAGCGAAAACGGTCACATTATTTTTAATTTTCTTATTTTATATTATACATAAGTTTACTTCAATATAATAGAGTCCTCTGATCTCTAATTATTTCTGCACAAATATTTCTTCCTTCCTATGATTGGCGCTCTCTCTCTCTCAATTTGCATTTGCCCTTTGTCCTCCAACCGATGTTACTAGGTAGCCCTTATCTTCAGCAATTCCACCTTTCCCCGAATTTGTACAAAGCCCCAAGGAGCCACTGAGAAACACAACTATGTTAAAATACAAATGTTATATTATTTTTAATAACATAATAATATTAACATCCAATATCCAAAATGAAATCAAGTCACTTACCCTGGCATTATTCTATCTGCAGTTTCCCCCGGTCTCCAAAAGTAGAGCGTTCTGTGAAAGCTTTCATAAGCCAAAACGACCTAGAGCAAAGAAGCAACTATTATTCATTTATATGGAAAATGTTTTGAGAGTTGCCAGATTCAGAAGGTAACCTCTCTTAAGCTTTTCTGATACCTTAGAAGACATGTCGCTAACAGATGCACAAACTAAATTGAAATAAAGCACAGATGCTCACAGACACAATTCGAAGTTCTGGCGGCTTAACACCCGAGTAATGGAGATGGGGGTGGGGGTTAAGGGGGTAGGAAAAGAAAAAATGGGGTCGGGAGACAAACCAAAAGAGACTCTTAATGTCATAAAACAAACTGAGGGGGGTGGGGGGGGGAGGGGGGTTGGGAGAGGGCTGGGGGGTTACATTATATGTTTAAATTTAAAAATAAATAAATAAATAAAAACTAAAAAAAAAAAAAAAAAAAAACACCCGAGTATAATTCCCAGGGAAGGAGTTTGACCGCGGCACCGCGGACACTCTCGGGGTGCGCGCTGCCTGCCTAATGACTCACTGGGAAACAGACACCGAACGCTATTTTCATTCTCTGCCTTTTTCATAAAAGCAAAAATCCTCCTCAGATTTCTTTCAGTTGGCGAAAACAGGTACCAACATAGGTCTTTCACAAAAGCAAAAGGCCTACTGCGATCTTTGGAAATGTGAGGGGTACCTGGGTGTAAGAATAAACGTTAAAATGAAGGAAACATGTTCCTAAATAAAGCCAAGCTACCCGTAGTATTAGAAATGGTGAGGTTAGAACCTGTTTGTCTCGCAGTGGCGTAACATCATGTCTAGAGAATTTCGCTTTGGTAAGCGGTCATTCCTACTTATGATCCCCTAATACAGTGATGATAGAATAGGAAAGAATAGTGTGCTTGAATGGACACAAACCAGTCCCATATATCCATGTGCAGGAAACCGCGGAACCCCAGCAGAAACAAGAGAATCACATTCACTGAGTGTCCCAAGAGTCCAGCAAGTCTGTGCAGAGCTGGTTGCACAGTGGCGGCTGGAGCAACACTGGCAGCTGAGGATCCAGAAACAGGAGGTCAAAGGATGCCAAGTGGTGCAAAAGATGTGGCTGATACAGATCTCCTCCCAGCGCTGAACTGTTGCCAGTGATGTAGGGTATACATTCCAGGGTCAGGTTAGGCAAGCAAATCTATTGCATTGAGAATGCAATATGAATGGGGTGTGTTCCTATGTGTGTTACACAAGGTCTGTCATGAAGAAATTGTTCCCGATTCCTTGCCAGGTGGTCCATCCACCTCTTGCGAGGCAACAGAAGGCCTTTCATACTGTGAATGCAGCATCTCAGAAATGCAGAATCTATCTCGTTTCATGCCCCAAGATTTGACTTTCAGAAGCGAAACCTGAAGCTCAGAACATTCACATGTGGTTTGCTAAAAATCACAGCTACTGAATGGAAGGATCGGGACGGTCAGTGTTACAGGTGTTCTGACGTCCTGCCCAGGGCTTTTAACAACACACCTCACCATATAAATACAGTGTCTTCTCTAAGCTTGTCTGGTCCTGGCACTGAGACAGTAGCCTGGATTCTGGACCTCTCCAACATGCACCCACACAGACTCTCCAGAACTCTGGACATGCCCTGACAACAAAGGCCCCAACAGTTAAAATGCAAAGATCGTGCCATTTGTAAGGAACACACCCAGCATCTGGACTCATCAGAGCTCACTGCACGGAGTGTAAAGTTTCGGCTGCACCAGAAAAGACACCACCTGCCCCACTGCGGGAATACCAAGGGAGTGTGTGCATCATGCTCAAGTTAGCGCAAGAGGGCTCCCCTCCAAGCCCCAGTGGCAGGAGTGGGCTTCCAGTCTCTGAAATGGGCTTTCTCCCCAAAGAAAACATCAAGAGAAAGTTCATCGATGACCAGAAATCACCCCCTGCCAATTACTAGTGCTTTTTCTGGGAGTTCAAAATGTTGTCCTCTAACTGGGTATAGGTTCTGGCAATCTTATTCCTGAAATAGAGCTCTGAGCCAACCACTGGCTTTTTCCTCACTGCTTCCATTTAGGAGACTGAATGTGTGGTTTTCTTTCTCAGAGACTTCAAAGTCATCACTATCCATTGATGTCTAAAATGACGTTTCTGATTTTCATTCATCAAGTATTGAAAGAATGTACATTTGTCGGGGTGCCTGGGCGGCTCAGTGGGATAAGCCTCTGCCTTCGGCTCAGGTCATGATCCCAGGTCCTGGGATCAAGGCCCGCATTGGGCTCTCTGCTGAGCAGGGAGCCTGCTTCCTCCTCTCTCTCTCTGCCTGTCAAATAAATAAATAAAATCTTAAAAAAAAAAAGAATGTACATTTGTCATAGAGTTCTTACGCTGAGCATTGTGTAGGATACCAGAATATACAAAGCACACAGAGATCACTATTTCCTTCTATTCATAGATAGGTAGCAAAACAGTTTGAAAGTTCTATAGAAATATAAAGATTTTAGTACAAACCTGTACCTAAATTCAATATTTAGGAATGATTAGTGTATTCAATTCTGATGTCTAAGAAATATTCTGACAATCTGAGAAACACAGTATGGATATGACCCATTCTTATACACATTCTCACACAAACAGCATATTAGAATTCACCGGAATAGAACTTGTAAAACAATTTTATGTTTTGTTAACTGCACAATTACCAATTATATAAAGACCATCCAATGTAGGTCAGTACTAATTCAGTGGAACCAAGTGAGACAACAGGTAAGTGAAGAGATAAAAATATGTAAGAAAGTAAACTCTCAAATCAGATATTCCTTTTTTTTTATTTTTTTATTTTTTTATAAACATATAATGTATTATTAGCCCCAGGGGCACAGGTCTGTGAGTCGCCAGGCTTACACACTTAACAGCACTCACAATATCACATACCCTCCCCAATGTCCATAACCCTACCACCCTCTCCTTCCCCCCCCCCCCCCCCCCCCCCCGCCACCCTCAGTTTGTTTTGTGACATTAAGGGTCTCTTTTGGTTTGTCTCCCTCCCAATCCCATCTTGTTTCATTTTTCTTTTCCTGCCCCCCAAGCCCCCCATGTTGCATCTCCACTTCCTCATATCGGGGAGATCATATGATAGTTGTCTCTCTCTGATTGACTTATTTCACTAAGCATATTACCCTCTAGTTCCATCCACGTCATCACAAATGGCAAGATTTCATTTCTTTTGATGCTGCATAGTATTCCATTGTATATATATACCACATCAGATCAGATATTCTTGGCCTCATAAAGGTCTCAATGATATACATAGTCTTCACTAACTACAGGACTGAAGTTACCAACATTCTTCTTTGGAAAATATACTCTTGGCTCTTTGCACTGTGTAGTACACTTATAATAAAGAACTATAAAATGTTTTTTAAATATCAACATTAGAAATAACTAGCGTGCTATTCAAACTGTATTAAGAAATAAAATATAGTATTTAAGAACTGTATTAATAGTCTACTTTGATAATTGTGTTGAAAATCATTCAGATAGACATCACATAAACTAAAATCTGCACTGGGCCATTTTTCTACTCTATCTACTTAAGTACAAAAAAAGGCTCAAACATCTTCTCCAAACTCTTCCTAAAATCAAAATTAAAAATTCACATGGAGATCCAGCAAAAAGTCAATAGAAAAGAAAATATGTATATGTGATCCCTTTATGAATAAGTTCTGGCCTAAGTTTAGAAATTTGGAACACCCAAATTTCTATTTCTATTTTCTTAAGGTAAACATCACTTTAGGGAATGTTTTCTTCTAATGTTTTTATTATTTGCAATTCAAAATTGATTTTCTTCCTGATCCCAAGGACCCCGTCAAATATGATGGGGTACACATTTATTAAGCAGTGACCTGGAGTCCTGAAAATCTAGAGCACTCCAAAGGATTCTAATTTATCTTTTGGAAGATTTAATTTATAATCATTATGATGGGGTTGAATAATATCATCCCCAAAATTCTTGTCCACACAGAACATCACACTGTGACCTTATTTGGAAATGAGATCTCTGCAGCTGTAATAGTTAAGGCTCAAGATGAAATCATACCCCTAATCCCAATGAAAATGTCCTTGCAAGAGTTAGAAAAGGACACAGACAGAGGGAAAAGGTCATGCAAAGACAGAGATTAGTTACGCTGCCACAGCCAAGGAAGGCCAGGAGCCACCAACAGCTGGAGAGGCAAGGAAGGATTCTTCCCTACAGCCTTTAGAGGAAGTGTGGCTGTGCCAATACCTTGATTTCAGACTTCTGGCCTCCAGCACTGCAAAGGAAGAAACTGCTGTTATGTTTATGACAGTTTGCAAGAACGATCACAAGAAACTAATACAAGGGACATGAACTACTCCAGTTCCTAAGTCCACTGATGGAAGTTTAACCTATAGGCAGACAAACATTTTCGCTTTACTACTGGATCTCAAATTAACACAGTGCTGAATCGATTGTAAATAGTATGTAACAATGGTGCTAAAAAATTAATTATTCTCCTAAGAGTCTTAATTTGGGGAAAATTAGTTCAATAATAAGATGCATAGAAGATGTCTTTATCCACCTCTATTTTATCATATGTTCTCCATTTAACTATTTTTGAAGTTAAAATGAATATAAAAGTAATCTTAAAGTTCCAAGTTAAATAGACTTTACAAAATACCTTTTTTCAAAATAGTTTGTGTGTTAGTCTCAATTTAACCTTCACGTTTTACAAGATGTAATAATTGAATTACTTTTTAAAAATTTATATATACAGTATTTTATCTTCTCTTAAAAATCATCAAAGAATGAAGTGCAAATTCAACCCTACACTTGCCATAAATGAGGTGATCTCAACTGTCACTTTATAAGTTGGACTCAAGAATGACTTTATTTATTCTTCTCTAATATTTCTTGTCATGTATGAAATGGCTCCTTCAGACTTTGCCATTCCTGCATTCTTTTCGTCCCCATGGACCAATAAAGGTTGGCTCCATCCGGGCTTCCTCAGGGTATCCTGCTCTGTCAGAATGTCAAGGCCAGTAGGGTTCCAGTATTACTTACCCTTTATGAGCTATTGTTCCCACCAACTGTATTGTTGTTTTACATTGTCATCTAAAGGGCATGCAAGATTAACGGCTAATTCAATGGTCCTGAACCACAGTAGCAAGAACCTTTTAAGAGGCAATCATATCCTTTTAAGGAAATTATAAAGCTGGCCGTAATTTGCTGCCTCCAAAACCTACTGGACCAGATCACAAGTCTTATGAAAATTAAAAGTTAAAACCAAAGTGACACTGCTTAGCATTTTGAAATTGAGGTAAACCAAAGGGATACGCATGGCTTAGCATCCCAGAAGTCAAAGAAATGTCTTTGTTCTTTAAAACAGAAACATCGGGTGCCTGGGTGGCTCAGTGGGTTAAAGCCTCTGCCTTCGGCTCAGGTCATGATCCCAGGGTCCTGGGATCGAGCCCCACATTGGGCTCTCTGCTCAGCAGGGAGCCTGCTTCCCTTCCTCTCTCTCTGCCTGCCTCTCTACCTACTTGTGATCTCTGTCTGTCAAATAAATAAATAAAATCTTAAAAAAAAAAACCAGAAACGTGACAAAGTTTCAAAAGATAATCATATGGTTGCTGTCATAGGGGAACCTAAAGCAGAGAAGGACTTTTCAGTTGCAATATTTTATATTGTATGAGACCAGGGAGAGTTGTCATCATTCAGTGAAGTGGGTGTTTTAGCAGTGAGCCTCTGAGTGCAGATGCTTGAGTCCATATAAATGTGCTGACAGGGGCAAGGCCAAGGGAACCCTTAAAGTAAATAGTGCCCCTTGCCTTGGAGTCCCCCACTCCAGGAACATGCAGTGAAAAACAAAATGACAGGACAGGATGCTCTGCAGAAGCAAGTACTCACCTCAGCTCCACAATCGCTATCTCTCCAGCACCCAAAGGCCCATTTTATGAAAAGGAACAACAGCTGGTCCTTGTCCCATAAAACATCAAAGTATATGCCGGAAAGGTAAACTGCCAATAGAACTAAATTGGGGCCCCGTGGGTTTCTAGTATCTGCTATAAAATATATTTTTAATCAATTGATTTTTTATTTCTGCTTTGGCTAAATTACAACATGCTTTAGGATGTTGATGAGCTCTACTTTACACTGAGTAGATGTTTGGACTAGAATCAAACTCTTTAAGTGAGTTTTTTTTTTTAAGATTTTATTTATTTATTTGACAGACAGAGATCACAAGTAGGCAGAGAGGCAGGCAGAGAGAGAGGAGGAAGCAGGCTCCCCGCGGAGCAGAGAGCCCGACCTGGGGCTCGATCCCAGGACCCTGAGATCATGACCTGAGCCGAAGGCAGCGGCTTAATCCACTGAGCCACCCAGGCGCTCCTTAAGTGAGTTTTTAAGAGCCTTCATAATTGGACCCCTTTAAAGAGCTTTCATGTTTCCCCCACTTCTCCCCTTGACCCTGAGCTCCAACAAATCTGAAGATTTCCAGATTTGGGGGCACTATGCTGGATGTTAGGTTGCAGTCATTCCTGTCCTCATGGAGATCAACAAGATCTGCAGTAAGTAGAATAAGAGCTACATATATACAAGCACAGGACACTTGACAGAGTTTGGGGGCCACGAAAGGCTTTCTAGGAAAAATGTCCGGAGCAACATCTGAACCGTAACTAAGTGTTAGGCAACTTAGGTTGTATGCACAAGTTTTCTTTACAGAACGAACAGCCTGTGCGAATGCTAAGAGGTCAGAAACTCCTTGCAAACATGAAAAACATTCTTTCGCTTATCCTCAGCTTCAATTTGTCAATGGTCTCTAAGTGCCAGTTATTGTTGGTGAATTTGAGATGAATTCTCAACCTGAGTTTTCCCCCCAGGTTCTCCTAAATTTCACAAGTTTCCTGTGCTCAAGCCAATTATGGGAAACAAAGAACAAGCCTACACAAATTAAGAGTGGGATGATATACATATCATTTTGTGAATTGCTATTCCTAAGTACAGTATTCTTCACTAAACTATAGTGCCTGGCCCCCATGTTGCTCTGTTAATTGTTTTATTTCACTCACTGTTCAAATAGTTCTCACTCTTCATTAGACTGAAGGCCTGTGGTCTCCATGAAAGACGTCCTGAAAGCAAACTTGGCTTTGAGTAGCTGTTTCTCTTCTGTAATCTCTTATATTTTATACAATTCAGGCTCATTGGTCTCCCTGACAATATCCTCATTTGAAAACACAAAAGCAAAGCAAGAACAATGCTATCAACCATGCATGCTAAAAGCATGACATCTTTCCACCTCCATTTTGCCCTGACCCCTCTCATTTATCATCCCTTGGCCTCATTCCCAAGTTCTTCCAGTCATCCCCTAAGCTACTAGGAAAATATGTTGGATGAGAATTTGGCAAAATATGGTCCTTCTTTAGCTAAATATACATGTATAATACACATATGTGTTCAGAGAAGAAGTAGGCAAAACTAATTTCACATATGCTATAGTGGCACCACATCTGTTCTCCATAAATGCCAGTTAAGGAGGAGAATTAGCTTGGAGTTGGCCCAGAGACTAGAAAGTCTTGTGTGTTCAATTCCTGGCACTTTCTTTTGACTGACAATGTGTTGCTTCACAAATATTTTACCCTTTTGGCACTCAATTTTCCCTTCCTGTAAAGCCTACTGGTCTCTATTCTCCTTCCCACCATGTGTACTTCCCAATTTCTGTGTATAGTTTTCACTGATTTTGATAAGTGTTCAATTTAGAGGGAGAAGGGAGGTACATATGCATGAAAAAAATAGAGCTCTTTCTGGTTTACAAAACTACTTGATTAAAGTTAAAACATGACGTACAATATTGTCCATGTGAATCTATTTTTAATGCCAAGTTCTGATGTTAAAATATGCTCACTTTTTTACCTACCACTTATGGCATGTACTTTTTATTCCAAAAGATAAAATGCTATAATTCTAGAAGTTTTCTAGATAATATCAACATCCTTCAATTTAATTTTTAAAATATATTTCCTTTTCTAAGGCTCACACACAAAAACATAGACCAGTCCATTTTTTAAACTCCAACAGTAAATAAATTGTGATCTAATTATCTTTATGTGCTGCCTGACTTTTAAAAAATTGAAGTAAGGGGCGCCTCGGTGGCTCAGTGGGTTAAAGCCTCTGCCTTCGGCTCAGGTCATGATCCCAGGGTCCTGGGATCAAGCCCCGCGTCAGGCTCTTTGATCTGCATGGGGCCTGCTTCCTCCTCTCTCTGCCTGCCTCTCTGCCTACTTGTGATCTCTGTCAAATAAAAAAATTTTTTTTTAATTAAAGTAAAAATTTTAATAGAAATAAAAATGAAAATCTGTGGCAATGCTTGTCTTCAGAAGAGCTCAAAGAAATTTATAAATACTTCTTCAACTGTTTCTGGTTTTCTAATTTAAAATGATGCATCACGCGAGAGTTATAAACAATTGTTTCTTATAAAATTACTTCCCATACAAAGCTTGGTATCAAGTAGTTATGCATCTGTGCATAACTGAATGACCTAAATTACTTTAACTTCTGATTCATCACACCCCCATCCTATTTTATATTTAGCTGTATTTGATCTCCAAATGGGAATGTCAACAAGGAGCAAGGTCATACATAAATAGTCTCAACCTATAGTTTTATTATTCATTTCCCCCAAAGGCATTTTTGCATCTTCTGTTCTCCTAAGTTTTTCTTATTTTAAGTTTTAAGCCATATGGTTTTGTCAGGTAAATATATAAAATCTTAGAGCTGGAAAAAAAAAATCTCAAGATTGACTAGTTTCAACCACCTATAATGCAGAGATATCTTCTTAAACTCTCTTGAAGGTAATTCAGACACTAAACTTCTAGAATGGCAAATCCATAAAATCACAAAGAAACCAATTTCCTATATTCCCAGATTAAGACTACTTGCCCTTCCCAATGTCTGGTGAGAACAACATCCTGCAGGCCTTTGCATGACTTGCTCCCTACCTACATTCAAATGTCTGCTTGAATGTCACCTTCTCCAGAGAGGCTTGACATTTCTTCATAATACTTACTGTCACCTCACATTAAACTCTAAGTCTACTTGGGTTTTCATTGATTATCTGATGCAGCACAGAAAATAAGTCCCAAGACAACAAGGACTGTATTTTATTACCACTGTATCTGCTAGAATAATGCTTGATATATAGTAGGTGCCAGAAATAGTTACCGACTGATTGAATATCGAGCTTAAATGGGCATCCTTGCATCTTTCACCCACTGATCCAAGTTCTGCTTTTTGGAATCAAATGAGAGCAAACATTCTTCTAACGGCCAATATTCAGATATTTTAAAACACTTTTTTTTTTTTAAGATTTATTTATTTATTTAAGAGAGAATGGGAGATCAGCAGAGGGAGAGGGAGAGAGAGAAGCTCAAGCAAACTCCTTGCTGAGCACAGAGCCAGGTGCCAGGTGCCAATTCAATTTTACAACCCTGAGATCATGACCTGAGCAAAACCAAGAGTCTGATGCTTAACCGACTGAACTACCCAGGTGCCTCAAAACACTTTTCAAACTCTTTCCTTTCAGAACTATAGTACATGGAAGTAGAAAGCATTTTCAAGAGCATGGTTTTAGAATGCAATTTTATTGTCCCAAAGCAAACAACCAGCAAAGTAAATTTGGGGAGCAGGACTTGGGATTCAAGATTTTAGAGGTAATATTGTGATTTTTTATTAGGAGGTAGAACTGGGAAACAGGGAAGAAATCTGGACTATTGCTCTTTTCTCTATTGAAGGGTTAGTACAGAAAATGAATTACCAGGTAAATACAACAGCATTTAGGTAGAGGCCATAAATTCTAACAGGCTGTAGGAATGGCCACAATATTAATTATTTCTCAACAAAAGTTTTCTATGTTACCTAGGGAATTAACTCATAGTTTCTTTATCTGTAAATTGATGGGGTTGACAAGATTGTCTTCAACCTTTCTGATAGCTTTGAAATTATCCTTATGACCCACTTCCATCTAGTTAATAAATGATATTATAATATTATTTAAGCAACCTTTCATGCTGACCAAATTCTTTTCATTTACCTTGCTAATTATCTTCTTAGATTGTCTCCATTTTCTCTTTGGAAAATAGGCCCAGCCGTAGGGTCTCAAACTTATATTATCACAGCATACTTTTCCCATGATTCTAGTCATCTTTGCAGATCTCCATTTATCATTACCACTTTCCTTTTCCCAAAACAATGAGTACATCTGTAATGACTAGGCTGTGTCCCAGGCTTCTTACTTTTCCTTCCTTACAAATATCCACAGAAGGACCCTGTCACCAAAATATTTACTGATTGCAGCAATTCCTTCCTCATGTCCCCAGTGAGCCTTCTTCCCCTCTGCCAACACTATCTTCCACCAGATAAAGACATTGTTACCTGAAGGAAACCGGTTTCCTGTCTGTAATTTGCTGAGTCATATCTTGCCATTACTCTGCTATAATCACCCAACATGTTTTCTATTTGCACCATATCGTACAAAAAGTTTGTCTTCTCATAAACTCTTTATAGTTTTCTCAGCCAAAATCTAAAGCTCAACTTCTGCATCATGGATGCTTCCTTCAACTTCTCACTGTCCATCAATCAGATCAACTCTTTTCCCACCTACCCACCACCAATTCCTTTGCTATCTGCTCTAGGAGCTCTGAGAGTAACACAAGGAAGCATGATCATCCCACACTTCACAGGCAGGAAAACTGCATCCTTCTCAAGATAGTTGATCACATAAGATGGTAGACTAGACAAGCATGGTGGTGACTCACTGCACTCATGAAAGTATCATTGATGTGTTCAAAACAGAAACTGCTGGATAACATCTTGTGAATGTGTTTTAACCAAGAATTTAGGTGCACACATGCCTGATTTTCCACTGGTCTCTTCCCCGTCTGAACACAGATGTTTATATAAATTTAACCTCATCCCGAAAAGCCCAGGCCAGAGAAAGATAAAAAACCTGAGGGCACATTCACCAAGCCTCCCTCTCCAGAACTCAAGCATCCAGCCTGTCCCCAGGTCCTTGTGAATGAAAATATCATCTTCTCCAGAGGTGCTTGAAAGGCACATCTTTCCTATTATTTCATCTACAACATGAGGTAGTCTTCCTCTTCTTAATCTCCACTTCTCTCTTTTCCATTAAAAACAACTTGTAACAAAGTCAGAAATAAAGTATTTCACTTAGAGATCTCTCAGATAGATGGAGACTATCCGTGTCCTGCCTTACAAAATGCTGAGCCATGCTTCTATTGTTCTGCTTTAGGTATTCAACTTATTATTTCCTTAGATAAAACTATGATTAGTATCCAATAATATTTTGTTCAAGCAAAATTTCATATGTCCATGTGTAATGTGAAAACTTTCAGAATATATGAAAGAATCTGGATTTCTAGATAAGAACATTTTGTATTAGATTTTCATTGCTATGTAACAAATGATCACAAACTTAGCCAGTTAAAAGAAGATGACTTTATTAACTGGTTATAGAACTGAGATACTCTCTGATTTGTGATTTCTGTCTGAGGCCCAATTTCAGCTCCTAGAGACTACCCATGGTGTACTGCCATGTTGCTTTCACTACATTGTGGCAGATTACATCTTCAAGGCCAGTAGGACATAGCCATTCTTACTTTGAATCTCTCCCTCCAGACTTCAAAGACAAAGTCTCATATAATATAATATAATCATGGACATGACTAGCCCATCATATTCCCAAGCCCTGCCCACAGTCAAGCAGAGGAGATTGTATAGGATATGTTCACCTGTTGGGGCAGAGCACAGAGGATGTGTCTCAGAGCCCACTTTAGAATTCTGCCCACCAAAGAAGTTCAGACAGGAGTTGCTTCCTGAAGAGACATAAGTCATCCATTTTTTCTGAGGTTATCACAGAAGACAATTAATTGGGTCAGACTGGTCACAGACATAGTAATTACTGTTCTTGGTGGTCACTTTCTTAACACTGTGACGCTAGTAGGATGTTCAGCTGGCTCTGAGAATCTAAGGGACTGCTGTTCACAAATCTACCACCACTCTGGAAGTCTACAAGATAAAGAAAATTCAATAACTTATAAATGGACACTAATTACTTTCATTTTAAAGCTTTTGACCATGGGGGATTCTTTCTGCTGATAATTCTAGACGAGATTTGGGGGAGGAAATTCAGAAGATCAACTTTCAAATACTCTAGTGCTTTTAAGGTTGTTTTGAGCATGAATTATCAATAGCCTGTCATAAGCCCTTTCCCATAAAAATTTTAAGCTTAGCCTGAGAAATTATGAAGTTTGAAAGGAAGCAAAATAATAATAGTCCTCCTTGTTAGTATTCTAAAACTGCAGGTTAGCAAAGCTTACAATTATCCAGTCTATGATAGCATGCATGAACAAAAATTAATAAAAATGTGCCAGGACAACATATCCTATTTGCAATGTTTAACTTCACATTAAGTAAAATGTAGCATTGCTCCTGTTTAATTTTTTTAGTTATTAGATAAAACTTTCCACAAACCTTACTAGATTAAAAGACTTTTTTTTTCCCACAGTACTTCTCTTCTGAGTTTTAAACATGTATGGTTTTGATAGTGCCAGCTAAGTCCTTTAAAACAGGGAGCTAATTTTGTCTCCCTAAATTGTGAAGTTGTTTACCATCAATTGTAATGAGTCTTCCCCAGGTTATAGACCCATGGAATTCTCTTTCTGCCCACTGCCAGTCTACACCTACCACAACATGCACAGGAGCATGGTAAGAAGAGGCTGATTCAGCACAAATCCACTATGTACTACCAAGAAATAACTCAATGCATTTATTCAATAGATCCCAGAGAAGTTTCTTCATCTTTGAAAATGAAGGCACCGCATTCATATTTGAACCTTAAATCAGATGTTACAGGTTTCTTTTCATTAATGTTTTCTAGTTTGTACAACTTGTGCCAATTCAGTTAGAACTAAGAATTCTGGCAGTTTTTCTCTTCCTCTGCTTGGGTTTTGGAGTCTCTTTCTGCATTGTGGGGTCTTTCACTGTAAAGCATTTCATTCCAGGTAAGTTCAGTGGGGAACACGTGAGCCAGAGACGATGCTGGCTGTAACAAGAGCCTGACTTGCTGGCATGGCTCTTGGCTCTTTAGGAACTTCTCAACAGTGTCCACCATTCTCAAGCAGTATCCAATTATATCCAGGCCTCCTAAGGATCTATGCAGCCTGTCTCACTGCTCTCACTGTATTCCCAGAATTCTCTAATGTCTGTGGCTCTGGATCATGGCAGATCCAAAACATGCCTTTAGATTGCTCTTAACAATTGTTTGGTTCTATGCAAATCCTCAGCATATGATCTTCATTTCATACCTATACAAATCACAAGCCTGGATCTTTATCTTTTACAATGTGCTATCTGTATCTAGTTTTTTGCTATTTTTCTAGTATGCCTGTGGGAGGTGGGGGACTAAGAGGGGGCAGTTGGGAGTGGTGGCTCAGTTGGTTAAGCGGCAGCCTTTGGCTCAAGTCATGATCCCAGTGTCCTGGGATCGAGTCCCGCATTGGGCTCCTTGCTCGGCAGGGAGCCTGCTCCTTCCTCTGCCTCTGCCTGCCTCTCTCTCTGTCTGCGTATGCTCTCTCTCTAACAAATAAATAAATAAAATCTTTAAAAAAAAAAAAGAATTAAAGAAGGAGAGATTAGAGGACATAGAAAATAATAGAAACATATTTTATAAATATAAGAATATTCTGGAAGAATATATAAGAAACTGTTAACAATTGCCACCTTTGGAGGTGACCAGAGAATTGAAGAGATTATTGATTATACACCATCAATTATTGACTATATTCTATTTGGATGTGTTCTACTCCTTCATTTTATAAATGTGCATTTAATTTTTTCAATTAAAAATGAAAATGAGGGGCATCTGGATGGCTCAGTCAGTTAAGCACCTGCCTTCAGCTCAGGTCATGATCCCAGGGTTCTGGGATTGAGCCCCATGTCGGGCTCCCTGCTCTGTGAAGAGTCTGCTTCTCCCTCTCCCTCTGCTCCTCCCCCTGCTTGTGTGCTCTCTCTCTCTCTCAAATAAATGAATAAAATCTCTTTTTAAAAAATGAAAATGAAAGCAAAAAATAATGAATATTCCAGTGAATACTGTGTCAGTTTGATTTAAGTAGAGAAAAGACAAGCTCATCGATGAGAATTGACATCAATTAGAGCTAAAGTGAAAAACCACCTCCCCTTTTGCAAAAAGGAGCATTTTTTCTTCATTCAAACAAAACCTCACCAAGCACTTTTCTGGGTGCCGTAAAAATTCACATAAAAGACATCATACCATTTTTGTCCCGCAGGAAGCAGAGATATGACAGACATGTCAACCAAAGAGTAGAAGTTAAAGCAGCTAATGGTTAAATGCCAGAGTCATTTTTGGCATGAAATGCATGATAGCTGAAATCATACTGTTATGAGTTGAATTGCATCTCCCCAAAAAAGATATGTGGCATCCTAACCCCTAGTGCCTCAGAATGTGACCTTACTTGGAGATAGGGTCTTCACAGAGTGATTAAGTTAAAATGAGGTCATTAGTGTAGGCCCTGTCCAACATGCCAACATCCTTATAAAAAGGGAAAATTTGTACACAGAGACCAGCACATAGAAAAGGAAGAAAATGTGAAGACCCTGGGAGTGTTCTCTGAGGCATCTCTGAGGCAAGGGGTGCCTGAGGCTGCCAAAAGCTGGGAGAGAAGCCTACTCCAGACCCTCCCTCACAGGACTCAGAAGAAACCAGCCTGCCAACACCTTGATCTCAGTCTTCCAGCTTCCAGAGCAGTGAGACAGCACATTCTGATGTGGAAACCACCCAATTTGTCAAATCTTGTTACAGCCCTATGAAGCTAGTATATACACATTAAATCACTAATCATTAAAATGAACCCATCCTTCCTACGCAATCACAAATTAGCCTTGAAAAGAGAAAGAATAGAAAACTATGTAGATAAACATCAGTGGTATTCATTGCAGCTTCCGTTCTCATTAGTGGTTCTCAACCAGAGCAGACATGCCATCCAGGGGACATTTGCCAACACCTGGTGACATTTGGGGTTGTCACGACAGGGGCATTGTTGCTGGCATCCTGTAGGTCTAGGGGCCAAGGATACTGCCAAACACCCTACGAGGCACCGCACAACCCCTAACAACAAAGATTCATCTGGCCCAAAATGTCAAAAGCACTGGTTGATAAACTACTTCTGATGACATTAAACCAAGTTTTTCTATGTAACATATTGTAACTGTACAGTATTATATACTATACACATAATATATTGCATTTTTGTTCAACAAATAGTTGAATGCCTACTATTTCCATGTACACTTAAAGGACATTTATTAATATATGTTCATCCAGTATCATGAACAGCAAGTATAATGTGGCACATAGTAGACGACAAAAAGTGACTCTTCTTCAAGTCCCTTGCCCCTGTCTGCTTACCGCCCCCTTATTTATTTCACTGTGAGGCTCATTGCTGTATTTCAGTTTAGCAATCTGGTTAAAGTAATATATCATCCCCTCCATGTTATAACTTCAAAATCATCTCTAATAAGTTAGCACATGTCTCAAGAAACCAATTGCTCTGAAGGTGGTTTTAGATTCCCTGCTTTTGTAAAGCTTGTGGGAGGTGACTCAGGCTGAGAGAAATGAAATTAACAGACGAGCTGTTGCTATGTTCTGATGTGATGCGGCTGAGGCCACATACTCTGTGGTTTCTCTCCCAGTTTTCTGTGCAGTCTTCCCAGTATAGTACGTTTGTCTTCCTATTCCAAAAAGGACTAAAGGCTTCTTTCCCCCATCTAAAATATGTCTAAACCCTTTCATTCAACTGTCAAAAAAGTAAAATACTGATTTTCTTCTTTAAAGAATGTGTAATGTGTTGATAGGTTTTTTTATTTCCTTTGATGAATTTGGATTTAAAACCCAAATTGAGATGGCTAGTGAAAAGATGTCTTGTAGTTTCATATAAATGCCTGATGGCCTTTTATCCACATTAACCATTGTATATTTGAACTTGATGGACAGTTTTTCTCAAAAAAGAAAAAAAAAGAGCAGGTTCTAAATTACCCCAAAGATCAGAATGAAATGCACATGCAGCTTTACTCCATGCATATTAGCATTTACTCATTTATTCATTTATTCACTATACCTTAGACAGTTTCCTGTGATTTTTGACTAGAAGGAATCTGTCTGAATAGTTCATGCTGTTAATGAAAGGCAACTATTTTTTCTACATAAATGTTTTAAAGCCATTGACCTGATTCGAAGTAACTCTAAATAGATGGGTTTAACTGTAAAACTTCACAGGTGAATGGTTTGTCAAAGACAAAAGAAGTTGTGTACATTTAAAAACATAAGTGAAGAACAAACACTGCCTCCATTATGCACAACATAGCTGCATATAAACGTAAGATATTACAATATCATGTCACATTTTTGCTTGAATCTTATACCATTGGAAAAATTCTTTTATAAGCCACGCAAAGAGCCTCAAGGGAGCTTTGCAAGCCCCAGAAGAAGGAAGGCCACATCTTCTTTGTTTTACTTGTTGATAATGGTTTTATTGCAACCTTGGAATGCTGTAAATAAAGAAAAAGAAGAAACTTAAAACTCCACCTAGAAAAAAGTTTGCATGTGTCTGTTTATTTCCTTGTTTGCTTGGTTCCATGTCTCCTGGGAGCATGAGCTCCATGAGGTCTTCTGTCAAACACAGTCTTGCTCCCCCCCCCCAAAAAAAGGTTTCCTCGGGGGCGGGAGCATGGGGGGCAGAAAAGAAGTAAATCTTCTCACCAGCAGAGCTGTGAGCAAACGGAAGGATGGCAGAGATGTGTGGAGTGCGCAGCTTTGAGATGACTGCTGTCAGCATAAATTAAGTATGGCTCCTAGTAGACAAGCAGCAGTAGTGGCAGAAAGACAGAGTTATTTGCAGGCTTAGAACTGAAAAGCAGACGAGAAAATAAAAAGACAAAACAGTGTGCAGCGCAAAGCTTGGAGAGGGCAGCCGGTGGGGAAAAGAAACGCGAGGGGATTTTACTGTGGTGCGGGACACCGAGCATGAAGGGACTGTAAGAAAGGAAGCGCTCCAAAGAGAAAACGTCAACCAGAAATAAAAAGTACAGGACAAAGGGATCATGAATGTATGAGGAGCCACAGCAAAGACAGCAAAGCTGTGTTAAAGAACTGAGGTTGAACAGAGATTGAAGGAACCTCAAAAGGCGCCTGAAAGCACCCTCTAACACAGAGCAGGCAGCAACAATAGATAAAGATACACAAGTCACAAAAGCAACTTTGAAATATTGGCATAGCTCACAGGGTTTAGTCCATTAATAAATAATAGGAGCTGAAGAACTGTTATAAATTCCCTGATGAGATGGGATCGATGATTTAAAACTACACCGACACCCCTAGTGTGCTTCTCATTTATTCTTATATTTAAGTGGAACTCTTAGCCAACGTGATAATTGCCTAAGCATCCCCTTTAATTAAAGTATTGTTTAAAATCTCTATTCAGTTTACCATTTCAAGCAGAAGTCCTTGGCTGGACCCGTCCATGGAAGTGATGTCAGTACGTAACCAACCTTCATTGATTCATTCTGTTTATGCTCCTACCTAATGATTAGAGAAAAAGGGACAGGTGGCTACATAACCAGCGCCCCAAAAGGGAGGGTTACGCGGCAGTATTTTTTTTTTCCACTTGATAACCTCCCTTCTGTGGAAGGTAACGAATTCACAGGCATTCAGAGATGGAACTGGTTTGCTTATTCCTGCTTCACTCTGTTCCAGATTTCCCTTATCTTGTCTGTTAAAGTCAGTCAAGCATTGCTCACTGGTAGCTGACAGGCTGTGTATTATTTCTGGCATGACACTGAGAACAACATGGAAAAGTTCCATACTGGGTTCTGCACAGCCAATAGAAGCATTCTTGGGCAAATATTTTATAACCCTGCAGGGCTGGTTTTACAGCAGTAATTTATTCATTCACTCGTCTCATATTTATTGAGTTAAAACCTATGATCTGGCAGATACTGAGCAGTTTACCCTGCCTACCTGGGCTCTGGGGTAAATTCTAAGTGCAGCTCTTCTGAGTTCCTGAAACTAAAGATTACTGTAATCTAACTCCTACTGACAATTAGAGGGTGGAGTAACCACCTCTAAAATGGGAAGTTGGGGCAGGCGTCATGGATGAACTAGAGTCGGAACTGTTGAACGTACCTCAACAGGTAAAGATGTGAAAGAAACTGAAGCCTGCATATTACATGAAGAATGGCCGTAATAATCAGAAATGCCATGTTTGGAAAGCAAATATTTAGGTAGGAACCATTTAAGGTTGCCTAGAAGGCTGGACTTGGTGAAGAAAGCAGAAGAGATTACACTGTCCAAGTGGGTGGAGCCCCACAAAGGAGACCACGCCCTTCCCACTGGAAAGCTAATAGTTATGGGGAAAGAAAGAGCCCCCGAAGGCTCTTGAGCACAGAAGAATGACTTCAGTACGATAAAGTTGTGTTTTTCTTTGTTTTGTTTGTTTTTTTAAGATTGTACTTATGTATGTGACAGAGACTCGTAGCCAGAGAGAGAGAACACAAGCAGGGGAGTGGGAGAGAGAGAAGCAAGCTTCCTGCTAAGCAGGGAGCCGGATGCAGGGCTGGATCCTAAGACCTTGGAATCATGACCTGAGCCTGAGCGGAAGGCAGCAACTTAAGGACTGAGCCACCCAGCTGTCCCTCAGTGCAATAAAGTTTTAACAGTGTTTTGAATGGACTGGCACACATCCACAGGTACAAAATTCAGCTAGCAGAATATTCTAGCTACCCAGGTATAAATTTTATTGGAAATGAGAAGTGAACAACCAGTTTAAAAGCCGCTGATGTCAATATCAGTACTCTTGCTATCCATGGCACCTAGCACATTATACAAAGTCAAAAAATGTTTTTCTAGTAAGAAAAGATTTAGGAAATGAATCATGAACACCCACAGAACAATGAAAGCCAAAGGACAATCAATGCCAGGTGCCATGGCATGGTAAAGAAGGACCAAGGCTAGAAATCGGCCAATGCATTTTACAGCAAGAAGGTAACTGGTAACAATATATAGAAAAATAAGTGTTGAATCACTGGCTGGCAGGAAAAGGGGAAGCAGAAAGTCTTTACTCCTAATTCAAGAAACCTAAAAGTAAAAGGAACAAGAAAGACTCTTTGGTACAAGGTAAATAATACATTTTTTTTTTCTTAAAGGCTTTTTTTCTCAAAAAGGACACCTGAGAAGGATTTACTTAATGAGAGAAAACCTAGTTTCAGGGACAATGAAGACTCCAGCAAGAGAGCAATTAACTAGATAAAATTAAATAGATATAACCCAGTAATGAATATTTGTTAAACACTATTATGAACTGACATCTATGCTAAGCAATGGAGATATGAAGAAGAAAATAAACATTTTCTGCCACCACAGAATTTATAATCACAGGGAGAATCAGATAGGACTAACACACAATTACAATGTAATAATGACTTTAATTAAGGCATGTACCAATTATAAGTAAGAGAGGAGAAGGAAACAAAGAGTGCCTGAGGGAGTTATAGAAGGCGTCATGGATCCACTGTCTCTTTCTTATGTTTACTGAACTCTTATAATGCTTTTGCAGAATCACCCCACTCCACCAAGTCCACGTGGTTTGATCAGATTGGCCAAGATCTCCAGCTCCAAGACAGGTGTAGGACTCTGGGCCAGACAATCAGAATAATACATCATCCAGTGATTAATCTGGGAATGGGCATGTGTCCTAGTCCAGGCCAATCAAAATCCTCCCCAGAATATTGTTTAACTATGAGTAGCAAGAAGAGCTACTTTCTCTTTTATAAATGACATGTGGCAGCACCAAGCAAGCCTTGGCTGCAGGGGTTCTCTTTGCCAGCATAAGAGAAGAAGCCTGATAATGAAGACAACCAAAAAAATAAATTCATCCATTCATTAAAAAGCCAACAGAAAAAGAAAAAGACAGATAATAAAAAAAGAAAGATTTCCTTTTTTTTTATTTTTTGCAGTGTTCCAAGATTCATTGTTTATGCACCACACCCAGTACTCCGTGCAATACCTGCCCTCCTTAATACTCATGACCAGGTTCACCTAACCCCCACCCCTCTCCCCTCCAAAACCTTCACTTTGTTTCTTAGAGTCCATAGTCTCTCATGGTTCATCTCCCCCTCCGATTTCCCCCAATTCACTTTTCCTTTCCTTCTTCTAATGTCCTCTGTGTTATTCCTTATGCTCCACAAGTAAGTGAAACCATATGATAATTGACTCTCTCTGCTTGACTTGTGCTCTTCAACAGATGAATGGATAAAGAAGATATCATCCATATATACAATGGAATATTATGACTCTATCAGAAAGGATGAATACCCAACTTTTGTATCAACATGGATGGAACTGGAGGAGATTATGCTGAGTGAAATAAGTCAAAAAGGAAAGACTTATAATAACATTTTAAGACCCTTAAGACTTTGTGCAGGTGGCATAATTAAGAACAACCATACAAACTTACTATACTAATTAGTTTGACAAATGTGTTCTAAAACTCTTATGGATTGAATGCTTGTGTCCTACCCTTGCCCTCCCCCCCAAATCCATATGTTGAAGCCCTAACCCTTAATGTAATGGTATTTGGAGATGGGGTCTGTGGGAAGTAATTAGGGCTAGTTGAGGACATGAGGGCAAGACTCTGGTCTGATGGGATTAGTGCTCTTATAAGAAGAAACATCAGTGAGTTGTTCTTTCTCTCTCTCTCTCTCTCTCTCTCTCTTTTTACCTGCACAAAGGAAAGGCCATGTGAGGACACAGCAAGAAGGCAGTCATCTGCAACCTGAAGAAGGAGCTCTCACTAGACACCAAACCTGCTGGCAATTTGATCTTGGACTTCCAGTCTCCAGAGCTGTGAGAAATAAATTCCTGTTGCTTAAGCCACGAGTCTATGGTTTCTTGCTATGGCTGCCCTACCTAAATAAGGTAAGTTTCCAATACACAGTCACCCAGAACCTTACCTATTGTAAGTATTTGATGAGCAATATCAGTGGTGATTTTTGTACATCTCTATTGCCAGGTCATGCCATTGACTATCAGTGCTCTCTTTACTTCTGGAAATAGGACCATTAGTCCCTTTAAATCTAACAAAAGTAGAGAATCAATTCAAGAAACTTAAGAACCAATTCAGAATAATACATCCATAAGATTCTGATTCTCTAGAACCACTCTCAGTACTAAAATAGAGAGAAAGAGATTTATTTTAAGAAATTTTCTCATACCACTATCAGAGCTAGCAAGTGAGAAACCTGTATGGCAAGCTGGAAGTCTGGAAATTCAGGCAAGAGTTGATGTTGCAGTCTTGAGTCTGATTCCATAAGACAAAGGGTTGGAAATCTGGGCAAGGTTTCTAAGTTGCAGTTTTGATACAAATTCCTTCTTCAGGGACTTGTCTTTGCTCTTAAAGCCTTCAACCTGATTGCATGAGGCCCACCCATGTTATAGAATGTAATCTGCTTTGCTTAAAGTCTGCTGATTTAAATGTTAATCTCATTTAAAAAGTTCCTTCAAAGTGACATCTAGAACTGCTCAGGGAACCATAGCCTAGTCAAACTGACACAGAAAATTAACCATCACCTGCTCATAAAAACGTGTCCACAAGTGTTCACATCAGCTTTATTCATAATAATTCCAAACTGGAAATGACTGAAAATATCCATTAGCAGATAAATGAAAAGCTGTGGTATACTCACACAATGAAATACTGCTCAGTAATAACAAGGACAAGCCATTGATATAAGCAATATGGATGAATCTCAAAATCATCATCCTGAATGAAAAGCCAAAAGGAAAAAGAATACACACTGTATAGTTCCATTTCAAGAAAATTCAAACTATCTATAGTGATGGAAAAAAGTGGAACAGTGCTTTTCAGAGACTGGAGGTGGAAGGAGGAATGAATTATAAAGAGGCATAAGAAAAATTTGGGGGGATGATGGAAATGGCAATAATTTTGATTGTGGTGATGGTTTCATGGTGTATACATATGTCTTAAGTCATCATGGTAGGCAGCCTCTGACATGGCCCCAACAATCACCACCTCCTGATATTCATACCCTTGTAGACTTCCCTCTGCTTAAGTGTGGACTGCATTTAATGACTCACTTTTTTTTTTTTTAATTGACATGCAATTTTGACTTTTGTCTTCATGGTTCTATATGGTTGGTCAAAGTATCAAACTCATCAATATGAAAAAAAAGTCACTTGATACATTAAATACCAGAATATGTTGGGAGCATTTGGTAACTGTTTTATTCCTAAACTATTGATTGGGGAGAATAGCTTTCTTAGTGATTCTGATAATGGTCTGACCTGGGTAGAGCAGGTGTTTCATAGAGGACTGGAGGAACTTATGGAGACATAAAGGTCATTTTTTCCAACTGCTCAACTTCTCAGCAGCCCAGAAGGTGGTTTTGTTTTCTTTTCCTGAGGGAATTAAAGAAGAGATTGTCTTTTTTATAAGTCAAATTCATAGCTTATTAACTTTGCTTTTTATTTGTTTAAATATATTTATTCTTTATATTCATCCATGTGCTCACTCATAAACACATAGTACTCTTTTTCTCTTCCTAGTCTCACTCCCTGTGTAAGCTCATGCACACCAACTAATGTAAGTACCATCTTCTTATTTACCCTCAGACTGCAGCCCTGATGCTCTCTTGAGTTTTAGAATTCTATACACACTAATTGATATTTCTTGGATATCTTATAAGCCTCTCAAACTGAATATCTTTGAGCTCTTGTTTCCCTCCTAAAGGAAATGCTTCATATCAGCCCCCCTGTTACAGTACCAACTGTCACCCAGTGATTTGACAAAAAGTTTAGGAATAATATCTGATTCTTTCTTTTTGCCCACCTCTAAACCCAATTTATTAGAAATTTCTATTAACTTCATTCTATCACACATGCCAGATCTCTCTGGTTCTCATCACCTCCTACTATTGTTCATGTTCTCTAGGTGCAACTAAAACCCATTCTCTATAGATCAGTTAGAGTGAGTTAAAAAGAAAAGGAAAGGAAAGCAAAAAGAATAAATAAGACTCTGGCATTCCTCTTCTTCCCATTTAATAATGAAATCTAAAATCCTTACTCTGATATTCATCATAAACATTTTTTTCCATTTAATTTCTTTCCAGTGTTCCAAAATTCACTGTTTGTGCACCACACCCAGTGCTCCATGCAATATGTGCTCTCCTTAACACCCACCACCAGGGTCACCCAACCCCCCACCCTCTCCCCTCCAAAACCCTCAGTTTGTTTCTCAGAGTCCACAGTGTGGTCTGTCTCCCCCTCCGATTTCCCTTCTCTCCATCTCCCAATGTCCTCTGTGTTATTCCTTATGATCCACAAGTAAGTGAAACCATATGATAATTGACTCTCTCTGCTTGACTTAATTTCACTCAGCAAAGGCTCTTCCAGTCCTCTCCATGTTGGTACAAAAGTTGGGTAGTCATCCTTTCTGATGGAGACATAATACTCCGTAGTACATATGGACTATATTTTCTCTAACCATTTGTCCATTGAAGGGCATCTTGGTTCTTTCCACAGTTTGACCATTGTGGCCATTGCTGCTAGGAGCATTGGGGTACGGGTGGACCTTCTTTTCACTACATCTGTATCTTTGGGATAAATACCCAGTAGTGCAATTGCAGGGTCATAGGGTAGCTCTATTTTTAATTTCTTAAGGAATCTCCACACTGTTTTCCAAAGTGGCTGCACCAACTTGCATTCCCACCAACAATGTAAGAGGGTTCCCCTTTCTCCACATCCTCTCCAACACTTGTTGTTTACTGTCTTGTTAATTTTGGCCATTCTAACTGGTGTATGGTGGTATCTCAATGTGGTTTTGATTTGAATCACCCTGATGGCTAGTGATGATGAACCTTTCTTCATCTGTCTGTTAGCCATTTGTATGTCTACTTTGGAGAAGTGTCTGTTCATGTCTTCTGCCCATTTTTGATGTGATTATCTGTTTTGTGTGTGTTGAGTTTGAGGAGTCCTTTACAGATCTTGGATATCAGCCCTTTGTCTGCAGTGTCATTTGCGAGTATCTTCTCCCATTCCGTGGGTTGCCTCTTTGTTTTGTTGACTGTTTCCTTTGCTGTGCAGAAGCTTTTGATCTTGATGAAGTCCCAAAAGTTCATTTTTGCTTTTGTTTCCTTTGCCCTTGGAGATATATCTTGAAAGAAGTTGCTGTGGCCAATGTCAACAAGGTTACTGCCTATGTTCTCCTCTAGGATTTTGATAGATTCCTGCCTCAAACTAAGGTCTTTTATCCACTTCGAGTTTATCTTTGTGTATGGTGTAAGAGAATGGTCGAGTTTCATTCTTCTACACATAGCTGTCCAATTTTCCCAGCACCATTTATTGAAGAGACTGTCTTTTTTCCACTGTATATTTTTTCCTGCTTTGTCAAAGATTAGTTGACTATAGAGTTGAGGGTTCATATCTGGGCACTCTACTCTCTTCCACTGGTCTATGTGTCTGTTTTTGTGCCAGTTTGTGTGTCTTGGTGATCACAGCTCTGTGGTAAAGCTTAAAATCAGGCAACTTGATGCCCCCAGTTTTGTTTTTCTTTTTCAATATTTTCTTAGCAATTCAGGGTCTCTTCTGGTTCCATACAAATTTTAGGATTTTGTGTTTGAGCTCTTTGAAAAATGCCAGTGGAATTTTGATCGGGATGCCATTGAAAGTATAGATTTCTCTAGGCAGTATAGACATTTTAACAATGTTTATTCTTCCAATCCATGAGCATGGAATGCTCTTCCATCTTTTTGTGTCTTCTTCAATTTCTTTCATGAGTGTTCTGTAGTCCCTCAAGTACAGATCCTTTACCTCTTTGGTTAGGTTTATTCCCAGGTATCTTATGGTTCTTGGTGCAATAGTAAATGGAATTGATTCTCTAATTTCCCTTTCTATATTTTCATTTTTAGTGTATAAGAAAGCAATTGATTTCTGTACATTGATTTTGTATCCTGTGGCATTACTGAATTGTATGAGTTCTAGTAGTTTGGGGGTGGAGTCTTTTGGGTTTTCCATATAAAGTATCATGTCATCTGTGAAGAGAGACAGTTTGACTTCATCTTTGCCAATTTGAATACATTTTATTTCTTTTTGTTGTCAGATTGCTGTTGCTAGGAATTCTAGTACTATAATGAACAAGAGTGGTGAGAGTGGGCATCCTTGTCCTGTTCTTGATCTCAAAGGGAAGGCTGTCAGCTTTTCCCAATAAAGGATGATATTTGCTGTGGGTTTTTCATAGATAGATTTTGTGAAGTTGAGGAATGTTCCCTCTATCCCTATACATTGAATTGTTTTAATCAAGAACGGATGCTGTATCTTATCAAATGCTTTTTCTGCATCAATTGAGAGGACCATGTGGTTCTTATCCCTTCTCTTACTGATTTGTTCTATCACATTGATTGATTTGCAATTGTTGAACCTCCCTTGCATCCCATGGATAAATCCCACCTGGTCATGGTGGATAATCTTTTGAATGTACTGTTGGATCCTATTAGCTAGATCTTGTTGAGAATCTTGGCATCCATATTCCTCAGGGATATTGGTCTGAAACTCTCCTTTTTGGTGGGATCTTTGCCTGGTTTGGGGACAGGGTAATGCTGGCTTCATAAAAAGGGTCTGAAAGTTTTCCTTCTGTTTCCATTTTTTGAAACAGCTTCAGGAGAATAAGAATTATTTCTTCTTTGAATGTTTGGTAGAATTCTCCAGGGAATCCGTCAGGTTCTGGGCTCTTGTTTTTTGGGGAGGTTTTTGATCACTGCTTCAATCTTGTTACTAGATATTGGTCTATTCAGGTTGTCAATTTCTTCCTGATTCAATTTTGGAAGTTTATAGGTTTCCAGGAATACATCCATTTCGTCCAGTTTGCTTAACTTATTGGCATATAACTGTTAATAATAATTTCTGATGATTTTTTCTATTTCCTTGGTGTTAGTCATGATCTCTCCCTCTTCATTCATAATTTTATTAATTTGGGTCTTCTCTCTTTTCTTTTGGATTAGTTTGGCCAATGGTTTATCTATCTTATTGATTTTTTCAAAAACCAGCTTCTAGTTTCATTGATGTGTTTTACCATATCTCTAGTTTCTATCTCATTGATCTCTGCTCTAATCTTAATTATTTTCCTTCTCGTGTGTGGGGTTGGCTTAATTTGTTGTTGATTCTCCAGTTCTTTAAGGTGTAAAGAGAGCTGGTGTATTCTGGGTTTTTCAACTTTTTTGAGGGAGGCTTGGATGGCTATGTATTTTCCCCTTAGGGCTGTCTTTGCCGTATCCCATAGGTTTTGGACCAAAGTGTCTTCATTCTCATTGGTTTCCATGAATTGTTTAAGTTCTTCTTTGATTCCCTGGTTGATCCAAACATTCTTAAGCTGGGTGTTCTTTAGTTTCCAAGTGTTTGAATTCCTTCCAAACTTTTTCTTGTGGTTGAGTTCCAGTTTCAAAGTATTGTGGTCTGAGAATATGCAGGGAATAATCTCAATCTTTTGTATCAGTTGAGCTCTGATTTGTGACCCAGTATGTGTTCTATTCTGGAGAAAGTTTCATGTGCACTAGAGAAGAATGAGTATTCTGTTGTTTTAGAGTGGAATGTTCTGTATATATCTATGAGGTCCATCTGGTCCAATGTGTCATTCAATGCTCTTGTTTCTTTGTTGATTTTTCTGCTTGGATTATCTGTCTATTACTGAGAGTGGCATGTTAAGATCCCCTCCTATTAATGTATTCATATCAATATGACTCTTTATCTTGGTTAACAGTTGTCTTATGTAGTTGGCTGCTCCTGTATTGGGGGCATAAATATTTACAATTGTTAGATCTTCTTGGTGGATAGACCCTTTAAAAATGATGTAGTGCCCTTCTTTATCTCTGACTACAGTCTTTAGTTTAAAATCTAATGTATCTGATATATGAATCACTAACCCAGCTTTCTTTTGAGGCCCGTTGGCATGAAAGATGCTTCGCCATCCCTTCACTTTCAGTCTGGATATATCCTTAGGCTCCAAATGGGTCTCTTGTAGACAACATATGGATGGGTCCTGTTGTTTTATCCAATCTGCAACCCTGTGCCATTTTATGGAAGTGTTTAGGCCGTTCACATTGAGTGTGATTATTGAAAGATATGTTTTTGACATCATGTTGTCTGTGAAGTCCTTGTTTCTATAGATTGTTTCTGTGATTTTCTGTTCTATGACACTCTTGGACTCTTTCTTTCTTTATAGAACCCCCCCTAATATTTCTTGTAGTCCTGGCTTGGTAGTCACTTTTAAACCCTGCTGGTCTTCGAAGCCCTTTATCTCTCCATTGATTTTGAATGTCAGCCTTGCTGGATAAAATATTCTTGGCTGTATATTCTTCTCATTTAATGCCCTGAATATGTCTTGCCAGCCCTTTCTGGCTTGCCAGGTGTCTGTGGACAGGTTTAATGTTAATCTGATGGGCCTTTCTCTGTACATAAGGAATCTCTTCCCCCTAGCTGCTCTCAAAAGCTCTTGTCTAAAATTATGTTTTGTCAGTCTCACAATCAAGTGCCTCAAGGTCTGTCTAGATTCATTGATCTTGAGGGGTATCATTTCTACCTCTAGGACATGAATGCTGGTTCCATTCCCCAGACTGGGAAAATTTTCATGGAGAATTTGTTCAATTATATCTTCTAGTCTTCTTTCTTTCTCCTACCCCTCAGGGATACCAATAATTCTGACATTGGAATGTTTCATGGCATCATTTATTTCCCTAATTCTGTTTTCATGGCTTCTAAACTATTTGTTCCAGGCCTCCTCCTGATCATTTTTCTCTATCAGTTTGTCCTCTAGATCACTAATTCCATCTTCTCCCTTGGTTACCCTAGCTGTTAGAGAATTTAAATTAGAATGGATCTTGTTGATAGCATTTTTAACTTCTTCCTGGGTGGCTTTCACTTCTGCCCTTAGTGATTCCATGTTGTCACTAATGGTTTTCTCCAACCTAGCCATTGCCTGTAAAATTGTTACCCTGAATTCCCTTTCCAACATACTTTTTATGTCCATATCCAATAGTTCTGATGGAGAGGGCACAGTCTCTGAATTTTTCCTCTGTTGGGTGTTCCTCCTCCCAGTCATTTTGGTGAGAGGTGGTTGAGGGGATGTGTAGCTGAATATATCAACCATGATCCAGGCAAGGTACACCATGGAATGCTTCTGAGCAATAGGAAGTCACCACCAAAAAGAAATAAAAAAAGAAAAAAAGAAAGACAGACAGACAGAAAAAAAAGAGAAGACCCAGCCAGAATGGGCCCCAAAGGTAAGATTACAAGGCATACAAACAAAAACAGCAAACAAAAAGATGGACAAAAGTAAATGACAAGAAAAAAAGAAAAGGAACCCAGCCAAAATGAACCCCAAGGATAAGATTTATATAATACCAGAACAAAAACAAATACACAGAAACACTAACAGAAGAAAAATATGGGAGGGTGATTCTAAATCCTCGATGTGGGCAAGGAAGGTTACTTTGATTCTTCCTGGGTGTATCTTAATATCTTTGTTAAAGGACTCAATTTTCCAGAGATAAAGGGAGATTAAAACTGGTTTATATATAGGGATAGTATTGATTAGGGAAAGAGGATTACCTTGAAGGTTATATCTATATGTATGTTAATAAAATAGAAAAGAAAAAGAAAAACACAGGTATATTATATGTATGAAAAAGTTCAAGTTAAAAAGTTATTATGAAATATGTTGTATTAAACTTCTAATTGTAATGATAAGTAGGTTAAAAAAATTAAACAGAACAAAAATAGTGAGAACGAATTAAAGATAAAAGTTGTATCTATGAAATATACAGGTTTTAGGGCAATACCAGGAGCTTAATGTATTGTTTATCCCTGATATTGGGGCTTTACAGTTTTATGGGAGACCCTGTGGTGGTTGCCCTCTCATTCTTTTGTCTATCTTTCTGGGGGAGGGGCCTGCCACATTTTTTTTCAGGCAGTCTTGCTTGGGTTGAGTCCTCCTGCCCCTGTCAAGGGGTTGGGCTATGTGGAAACCAGTTTTTTAGGCTTTTGTTCTCTGGAGGTTTTTTTTTCTTTGGTGGCTTTTTGCAGCTTTTCAGAGGTTTAGTGGAAAGCAAACTGCACCCAGACATCCGTCTCAGAGAGAAGCCTCAGTCTGCTCTCCTCTGGGTGGTCCAGAACACACAGACCCCCCCCTCTGCAAACTCCACTGAACTGTGCAAACTCCCACAGGCAGAGCACGTCCCCAGCCCCTGTATCAGGGGTCGCACAAAGTGCCCACTTGTCTCTGCACCCCGTGTTACTAAAACCACAAGTGATATTGGTCTAGGGAGCCTGCTTCCAGTGGCTGCATTTGCTGGGACTGCTGTCTGGGTTCCAGACTTCTGGTTGCCACCAACACAGGAGACTAGAGATCGCGCTGAGTTCCTTTAGGCCTCGACTGGGAGAGTCCAAGCCCTCCACCCATCCTAGAGACCACTGGCTAGCTCTAGGATGGGGCTTTTTCAGGCGCAGGCAGGAAATGGGTCAGACCCCAGTTGTGCAGTCCACAAAAGTTCTAGGGAGTGCAGGCTGGAGCCTTCACCAGACTCTCTCATGTCGGGACAGGAGTTGTACCCAGCCAAGTGGTGATGCAAGTCGCACAACCCTGGGGGCTCCACTGCACTCTCTCTGGCATGGGTGGTTGCTGGAGGTGGCCATCCTGGGACCATGGGCTTGGGCCCATGCCCATGACCACCCAATTCCACTAGTTGCCCCTTAAGCCCTTTTGCTCTTTTTGAGTGTGTTTAACCAGACTCCAAGTTAATGCTGGTCCCCAATCCCAGGGCACTTTCGTATTGGGGTATTACTTTCCAATGGGTCACTTCTGGTGGCTCCCTCCCCCTTCTGTTTACCCTCTAATATCAGTCGGATCATTCCCACTCCACTTTACCTCTTCACTGGTGTCTTCTGCCCTCGTGGAGATCCAGAAGTGTATAATCCTACATCTCAGGCTGATTTCACGGGTGTTCAGAGTGTCCTGGTAGATAATTAGCTCACTTTAAGGGACTGGTTGAAACAGGGTCTCCTACTTCTCTGCCATCTTGTCCCTCCTCCCATCATAAACATTTAAATCACCACCAATTGCCACTATTTTTAGCTAAGTCCTTCTAGTTCTCAGCTCTGCTAATTTTTGACCCACTATGGTCTTCAACCCAAAGATCTCAGCATCTTTCACTGTCCTTTCCCTCCATCATCTCCTCATCCACTTCTTTGGCCAATTTGAAATCTGTGATCAATCAGTCTTTTGGGGAATACTTCCATGTCCCTTTTTCTTCTCTTACTACTTCATATTTACTTGGTAAACTTCTACTCTTGATTAAGTCTGACTCAACTCTCATACCATATCTGCATCTATGCAAACAAATGAGACCAGAGAAAAGTACAATGCTCAAACTGATGATTCCTCTAGCATCAAGAAGACTGTTAGCTGTGCCTGGCAACCCTGCTGTGTTTCTTTGGCCCATTCCCTTTCTCACTCCTCCAATCTCTCAAATAAGACCCAGGCATCCTATTTCTCTGAGAAAAGAGAAGCAATCAGAAAATCTTCATAACCTTCCATCATTATATCCACCAAGTGACCTGTATCTATGCCCTTATGTTCTGCCTTTTCTAACAACTTTGGATAAACTGTCCATGATTTCAGCAAAGCAAACTCCATTTATGCATTAGATCCCATTTCCTCTGATATACTCAAAAACATTGCTTCATGACTTTCCCACTTCTTTCCAGTACCATCACATTTTCCTTCTGTACTGGATTTTTTCCAGTAGCACATAAATGTGTAATTATTTCCCCCATCTTAAACAAAAAATTTCTTTGATCTCACATGTTCCTCTAGTTACTGCTCTATTTCTTCTCTTCCTTTTACAACAAAATACCTCAAAAGAGTTCAGTCTTCAATATTTTTTTCAAGCTTTGAGCCCACTCTGATAAGCCTTTGTAACTACTGAGTAGGGAAAACATACTCCTGTGTGCTTCTCTCACTCTCACATGACCCTCACATTCACAACACTTCACAAAACAACACAACACAACACACCAGATGTGAGGTGTTTAATCCCAAGCAATACCTCAACACCAGCTGAGTGTCCTACAATCTAAATCAATTCTGACACTATCTACCTGGAGATATCATTAAATGCCACAGGTTAAGGACTCAGTCCCACAAGACTGCCTTCCCCTTCTTCAGATACCAATCACAAGTCTCCAGAAGTTCACCTGTTTCTGACAACCACAATCGGCTTTCCCATAACCCCTCTCTTTGGGCTCCATTACTTGCTAGAACAGCTCACAGAACTCAAGAAAACACTTCCTTACATTTACCACTTTATTAAGGGATATGATAAAGAATACATATGAACAGCTAAATGAAGAGATACATAGGGCAAGGTCTGGAAATTTCCCAAGTACAGAAGCTTTTGTTCTCATGGAGCTGGGGTATAGCATATGCTCAGCATTTAAATATTTTACCAACCTAGAAACTCTCTGAACCCCATGATTTGGGAATTTTTATGTAGGCTTCCTCACATAGGCATCATTGATCATTAACTCTACTTCTATCCCCTTTCTCCTTCTTGAAAGAAATGGGGCAGAGGTAGGGATGGCTGAAACTTCCAAGCTTCTAATCATGACCAAGTCTTTCTAGTTATGAACCCCCATCCAGGAGCTATTCAAGGGGCCACCCAGAATTACCTCATTAGAACAAGGGACACTCCTCTCACTCAGAAAAATCCAATGGCATTTAGGGGCTCTGTGTCAGGAACCGGGGTTGAAGACCAAATATTAAAACAAAGGATGACCCTTGTGCACTTAGAATTTAGGAAATTACAAAGTGTTTAGGAGCTCTGTGCCAGGAACCAGTGGCAGAGACCCATGTATTTTTCTTCTATCATTTCACAACTACAGTCCCCACAAAACTACTCTTACCTCATTCACAAGTTACCTCCAAGTTGTAAAAACCCACTGTTCAGTTCTCAGTACTTCAGTACTTCAGTAGCATTTATGATAGTTCTTTATTCCATCCCCACATTAACATTTGATTTACTTAATATCTGGCAAACCTGACTCACTGGCTTCCCTTCTTATCTCTCTGGCCCTCAGTCTTAGTCTCCCTTACCTGTTCTTCCTCTTCTCTCCAATCTATTAATATTGACATACTCTAGGGTTGAGTCCTGAGACCATATCTCCTCTCTGATCCTCTGCAATGATCTCATCTGGCTTCATGGTTTTACATATCATCTATCTACTGATAATTATCAGATTTATAACCTTAGGCAGGACATCTCTGATCTCCAGAATCACACACCCAAACACACCTAGTCAATAGCTTCACTTAGATATCTGATATGCATTTAAAACTTAACATGTCCAAACCCGCACTCTTGATCTTCCCTCTCAAACCTTCTCCTCCTAAAGACTTCTGCAATTCAGTACATATCAACTTCATCCTTGCAGGAGCCTAGGCTGAAATCTTTCTTTCTCTCATACCACACATTCGATCTCAGCATGTCATGCTGCTACCAACTAAGTACAAACTGCTAGGCTTCCTCTTTACAACCTACTATCATTTCCAGTATAGATTATTGTAATAGCATTCTTTGGATCTTTTTGTCCTTAACTTTGCAGCTTAATGGTTTTTTTCTTAATATAGGGGCCAAATGACCCTGTTAAAACAAAACTTAAGCAATCCCATCAAACTCTCTAATAGCATCCCATTTCAATAATAGAGAAAACCAAAATCCGTAGAATGGCCTGCAAGGTCTTAGGCTTTGTGGCCCTTTTAGTGCTCTGATCTCATAACTTCTATGTCCAAAGTCTTGCCTTGTTCACTCCATTCCAACATATGGGTCCCTTGTTGTTTCTTAATCAAGCCAAGGACCAAAAGACCTTTGTACATGCAATTCCTTCTCCTACTTCACTCTTTCCCCACATATGCACATAACTCAATCCTTTAACTTCTTTAGGATTTTTTTTCAAATGCTATTTAAAATTTTGACTTCTTTTCCCTGACACTACTCCCTATTCTTTTCTGCACTATTTTTCTCCATAGCACTTACAAACTTCAATCATTTCTGAATTCACTTCTCAGGAATTTCTTCAACTCCTTTATATCTGTCATGTGTGTGTGTATGTGTGTGTGTGCAAGTGTGCGTGTGAGTGTGTGCATGTTTGTGAGAAGGGAATAGACCACACTGGATACTGTTCTCTAATCTGAACACAAGCAGAATAGAGTAAGAGATTTACTTCCGGGTTTCTCATGATTCCCTGATCAATGACATAAATTAAAATCCAGAAGTCTAAGAAATAATCTGTAACAATAATTGTTACCACTGTTTTTGCAGATGAGACTGTCTCACAGAAACTTTAAGTGACTTGCCTAAGGTCATTTGGACAATAAAGAAGGCTAGGCCACAATTTCAACCCAGGACATTATGACCCCAATGCTCACAGACAAAATCGCTTTTCTAAGGCCATAGTGTCCTAAAACTGTGTTAATTATGTAACATATAACATCCATGGAAAGGCAATGTAACTATAAGTTATTTTGCCTATACCTGCTTTCATACGTGGTCTGTCATGCAACGTCTTTGTCCTTTTCCCATAATATGCAATCCTTTGTCATTATAATCTGAAAATTCCAACCACTCGAGATGGAACAGCTGTTTACACCTTCAACACAACAAATTTTTATTTACCTTAACAACCTGCTTTATTCTTTCTACTGTGCTGATGATACTCATAATTAATTGAGGCTGAGGTTCATCTTTCACAACCAGCCAAGGCCGAATGGCCAACACAGCCTTGCACTTTGTGACAGTGAACTGTGATTCATACCATCATAAATTTCTCCAGACTTTATTTGAGAAATAGCTAAAGATATCTAAAGATGTGTCCCAAAAATATCCCAATCCCCTCACCTCTCTTCACCCACCCCCAGATTGATGACATTGAGTTTTGCTTCTCAGCAGGAAGGCAACAATACACAATGTTGCTGACACCTCATATGAGACGTACTGCAAACCCCCATGGGGAAGGCCATGGCCAGTTCTGTCTCTTCTGATCAGGTCCTTTCCTTCCCTTCTTCATACTTGGCACCTATTCCTGGACAGCTGGGTAACACTAAGCTGCTCCTGAGCACAACTGCCTAAACAAACACCTTCCATTTCATGGAAAAAGAAAACTTTTGCAATAATAAGGATTCCTGTGGTCTGGAATAGATAACAGTCATTTTGTAGGTACTTCATTCCCTATCTCAGCATGTACATAAGCGTTGAGCTTTGTTCAATTGACCCAAGAAGACTGAAAGTTTGCTATTGCCTCCCTTTCTTTGATTTTAGTATTAAAATTTTCCTGGATTGATTTTAAATGTAAATATTTCTGAAAGAAATACAATTCTGTTAGTATCCACTACTGACTAATTTATCAGATGTTTTCATATGACAGAAGGCATAACGATGGCATTAGGACACCTTAAGAGAGAGAGGTTTATACCTAAAAAAGAGTGGAAGTGCTAACCCAGAAAAGGGAAATCAGGAAGGCAAAAAATAAATTTAGTCTTCTTCCAAAGCTCTTACCACTGTTAATTGGAGGAAGGAAGGAAAGTAGGAAGGAAGGAAGGAAGGAAGGAAGGAAGTAGGGAGGGAAAAAGGGACGAAGGGGAAGGAAGGGAAAAGAAGGAAGGAAGGAAGAGAAAGATCCAATACAGTTTAAATTTAACCCAACCTAGTAGTTTTAATAGACCCCTCACTAGTGCTCATTATCTTTTAGGAAAACACACATACACACATGTACATACACACACACAGGCTCCCAAGTAGCTAGCATCTAAGTGTGTCAACAGGAAAAGTGTAGCTCATGTAACCTCCTGGTGGGATGGAGAGGATTGGGCATTAGTATCCTCTTGCTTCTGTGTTCTCTACAGCAAGGCTGTCAAATACCATGCTGGCTTCCAGTCATGGAGATCACATGATCCATGTTTTGTCCATGAAATGCTTCTGAAGAGCTCCTGCATTAAGACACATCTTGGCTCGCACTGATTCATTAGGCATCTCTAAAGGCTAAGCCTTGCATTCAGACCAGGCCAAGGCAGTCTGCTCTGCAGCCTTCACTTACAGCTACTTCTCCTAGAAAAAGCAATGCCCCCAGAATTGTCCCCATCCACACCCTCAGCTATTTCTAAGATCCACTATGTCACCCAAAAAACAATTATAGTTGGCTATCCCACAAAAAGCAGCCTCTTTTCCAGAGTCCTTAGGTAAGATGACCACAGCAGCTCCATCCCCTTGGAATCACTCATAACACACTACACATGGGGAGAAAAATCAGGACACACAGACCTAAAAAACATACATTCTTCCCTCTTTTCCTCCCCCATTTTCACCATGCCCAGGCCTAGAAGGGATAGACTTTCCCCTGCATTATATTCTCCTCTTATTGAATCCAACCTCTTGGCCTAGGAGTGTTTTCTCTACATAGTTGGAGAACTCAATGAGATTACTCTTTAAGGATTAGATGTTGATATTCTAAAGGGAAAAATA
This sequence comes from Taxidea taxus jeffersonii, assembly GCA_003697995.1. Taxonomy (NCBI): domain Eukaryota; kingdom Metazoa; phylum Chordata; class Mammalia; order Carnivora; family Mustelidae; genus Taxidea; species Taxidea taxus. Next base: position 162,131 of record ML105396.1, read on the forward strand.
AAGAAGTTCAAAAAAATTCAAGAAAATGGGGACACCTGGGTGGCTCAGTTGGTTAAGCGGCTGCCTTCGGCTCAGGTCATGATCCCAGCGTCCTGGGACCGAGTCCCACATCGGGCTCCTGGCTCAGCAGGGAGTCTGCTTCTCCCTCTGCCTCTGCCTGCCACTCTGTCTGCCTGTGCTCACTCCTGTGCTCTCTCTCTGTCTGACAAATAAATAAATAATAAAAATCTTTAAAAATTTTTTCAAGAAAATGATCTGATTGGAAAGGATATTCTCACAACATAATGTCATTTTGCACGTCAAAATCTTAATGGTTTCACATCCATGCTATTTACATTTCTTCCATTATAAATCCCCTTAGGTGAATAGGTATTGAAGACAATTAGGGCAAAAATCAATATTCAGAATAGAAAAAAAGTCAATCAAGTTAATGATTTTCAAAGTTATTTCAAATGTGAACAGAATTTCAGGGAAGGCAAAAATATTACCTAATAAATACATCTTAATAAATATATGCTATTGACTAAGTTAAAGTTTTGAGAAACATAAGAAAATTATCTAATATTTTCATGGAAATGCAATGAACCCAAAGATGTTTTTCTTGAGTCTTCTAAGGGTTAAGTTTCAGCAAAACTTAAAATTACATTTATATCCATATTCAAGGTGTCAGTTGTCAGTTTCCATTCCCATCTCAACCCTTCCCAGGACTAAGCTATTCTACAGAACTTTCTGGATCCTTGCCTAAAGAAAGACCTGGCGGTTAATCTGCACGCTTTGTACTTCTCCTATGTGCAAAGGGCATAGCAATGCCTTGAATTCAAAAATTTATTCAGATTCCCTGACATCAAGGGAATTACCTCAAGCAGCTGTCTGGAGGTTACACAAGCCTAATCCCTCCCTATGGAACACTAGAAAAGACTTCAACCATCTTAACCTCTATTCATCCAACCCTTATCTGCAGTTTACTTTGCTCTCACTGAAATTGTCTAAGGATTCACAAGCAGTTGGCTGTAAAGAGCAAAGTTCCTATATAAATACCCACGTTGTTTTTTCTATTTCCTTCTTGCAAGTACATTGGAAAGGACAGGATTTCACATAGGAAACACTGAATGATAATATTTGGGGAAAACCTGCTGACTTTGTAAGACACAGTTGGCCAAAATTCAGGTCAGAAATACCCAGGGAAGTAAAAGGCTCCTAGAATTACGGGGATGAGGTTTCTGCAGGCAGTGAAGCCCTCTGTAAAGGACAAGAGATATTTATGCTTACAAAGGAAAAAATGGAAACATTAGCAAGACTGCAAGCAACCTATGAGTGTGGTGCACAGGTGTGCCAAAAAGTAACTACAGTGTGACTTTGCAATGGGTAAAGGGAATAAGGGCCCTCAGACTTAATAACAGGAGAAGAGAAGAAGAAGGGACAACACAAGGGGAAGGGAAAGGTGAAGAAGGAGAAGATGAAGGCAAGAAAAGATAACAACTATCAAGGGAGAAATTCAGCAAAATAAGATCCACACTCTCTGGTTGAAAGGATAATTTTCAGAGATGCCATTTGAAAGAATTCTAAAAGAAAATCCTTTACTAAAGGACTTTGGAGAGTGTCCTTTAGTCATTAACATTATTGATAATTATAAACTGCTGAGCCCATGGAGTAAAATCATTGCTTCTTTTGTTTCCTAAGGGCGTAAGTACTACAGGGGACATTCATTTATTTCCTTCTCAAGGAATATAAAGAGAAATGTGTTTTTGTCCTATTAAACTCACTGGAACAAGTCCCAGTTGGCCAATATTGGAATATATGGAAGAACATGTTAGATATTTAGATGATTAGCCTTTTAAAGCCAATAAGTATCTTAAATCTGATAGGTTATGCAACAAAGACTAAATGCCAACCAAAGGTCATACCTAGTCAGGTAGACAGATGAAATTTTAATACCCAATTTTTGTGAGTGCTAGTAGGGGCTATTTTAAAGTGTTATGGAGAGTAAATGAAAAAATAAAAAGTCCCACAATCTTCTCAGTCCCATCTGCACATGGTGCCAGACCCTGGGCTAAGGATTAGGGACATTAATGTGACTCCTTATGAAGTTCATGACCCAAAGGAGAGGGCAAGCATGAGACAAGCACTTACAAAAAACCACAAGCGCTGAAGACAGATACATGATACAATACTGCCCAGCTGGGGCATCTATTCCAAGGGTACTGGAGGGTGATGATAGAGAACTGAGTGCCTCAAAAGCAAATAGATATGTTAGGAATAGAAATGTCATCTATAAAGATCAAATCCTAGCCTACAACCAAACAGAAATAGTGTTTGCCTCTTCAGCTCCTCAGAGAGGTTGAGCAGAAGAAAGAGGTATGGCTTTTGGGTTTGCAATGTCCCTGTCTGGACCCAGTGGATCTGTGATCCAGCATTTAAAACTGGAACAGAGCCCAGGCTTACAGCTGACAGGTGTGTGTCCAGAAGGGCGAAAGGAAAGCCTGTTATGTGTGATATTTTACATGCTTCACTCCTAAATCTCTTTCCTTAATGCAAATTTCAGATGTAAAATCACCACTTCCACTAACTCCTTGCCAGGAGAATTAATTATGCTGGTAAGTGCTGCTCACACAGCAGGATGTGATCTCAGAAGCTTCTGAAAATCAAAGACATTCTCTACAGCCCTCCCTGAATTATACAGCTTCATTTTCAGTAATTTTATTACTGAGCATTTGAGTCTTGCTAAGTAACCTGGTCTTGGGCCTATTCTGTTTAGTCTCAGTGGGCACTGGAGATGGGCCTAAATAAAGAAGGCATGTTCCTTTATTCTTCTGAAGGTATGTCAAGAGTATTAGATACATGATATGGTTGAGCTAGAAGAACCAGAACAGAAATTGCCACTAGGCTTGGTTGTCCTGAACTTCCTTTAGCTTAGTATCTAGAATATGGAAGTCTTTTCTCCCTGGGGCTGCTTAGTTCTAAGACAAATATATAGCATATCATCAAGGCTACTTGATAGGGGCTAAAGTGGGAGTTAGATCAGGAAGGAAGTAATGATGCAGTGATGTGACATAGAAGGTAATATAGTTAACACCTTCTATATAAGGAGTTGGGAGGGTGGGGGTGTTGTTTACATGGTCCTATCAGACATACACTGTGACATAGCATCTGAGGATTTCATCTGTTGTAACTCTTGCTAATAGTTCTCCCCTCAATAGCACAGAGGTAACCATCACCTAGGAAAAGGCAGAACCCAGAACCTAAAAGAGAAATGTTCAACTTTTGGATTTACAAAACAAGCTCTAAAAGCCCAAATTAAAAACAAGGCTTTCACTTGGGAAATCTAAGCTTTGCTCCAAAAACAATTTGTGTAACCCAAGGAACCAAGATGAAAGACTAGAACATGGAGATTTAAAAAGTTAACCAGAGGGGTGCCTGCGTGGCTCAGTGGGATAAAGCCTCTGCCTTTGGATCAGGTCATGATCCTAGGATTCTGTGATCAAGTCCCAAATCAGGCTCTCTGCTCAGCAGGGAGCCTGCTTCCCCCTCTCTCTCTGCCTGCCTCTCTGCCTACTTGCGATCTCTGTCAAATAAATAAAACCTTTAAAAAAAAAAAAAAAGTTAACCAGATGGGGGTGGAGTTAAGATGGCGGAGAAGTAGCAGGCTGAGATGACATCCGGCAGCAGGAGATCAGCTAGATAGCCTATCAAACCATTCCGAACACCTATGAATCCAACAGGAGATCGAAGAGAAGAAGAACAACAATTGTAGAAACAGAAAATCGAGCGCTTTCTAAAAGGTAGGACCAGCGGAGAAGTGAATCCAATGCGACGGGAAGATAGACCCTGGGGGAAGGGGCCAGCTCCCGGCAAGGGCGGAACAATGGAGCACAATATCAGGACTTTTAAAAGTCTGCTCCACAGAGGGACATTGCTCCAGAGGCTAAACTGGGGTGAACACCTCGCAGGGACAGCATGGACTCAGGTCCCGGGGGGTCACAGAAGGATCAGGGGTGTCTGAATGTCGCAGAGCTCACAGATATTAGAGGGGGGAAGCCGGCTGCAGAGACAGAGCCGAGGAGTGAGCTCTCAACTTGGCATTACCTAGAGCCATGGTCTGTGACACAGGCTGGTGCTCTGTGCTAGAGTCTCCACAAGATCTGGGGAGACTCCGACCTGGGAGAGCTCAGGGATCTATGAGGTTCAGAGACTCCAGGTGGGACTCTGCCAGAGACAAAGATGCTTGGTCACAGGCTGGGTGACCTTGGAGCGCAGCCAGAAGCCAGTGAGATGGGACAGAATACGCACGATTTTCTCCAAGCGTGGCCGGAGGCTGGAGAGCCGGGAGGGATTAAGTGCCTTTCTCTGAAGGCGCACTGAAGACTGGGGCCCCGAGCTCTTGGCTCCTCCGAGCCGGAGATAGGGAGACCGCCATTTTCATTCCCATACTCCGGAACTCTACAGAAAGCGTTCAGGGAACAAAAGCTCCTGAAAGCGAACCTGAGAGGATTACTTAGCCTGGCCCTTGGTAAGGGCGGTGCAATTCTGCCTGGGGCAGAGACACTTGAAAATCACTACAAGAGGGCCGCTCCCCCAGAAGATCAACAAGAAATCCAGCCAAGACCAAGTTCACTCAACAAGGAGAACAACGGATTCTTTTTTTTTTTTTAAGATTTTATTTATTTATTTGACAGAAGAGATCACAAGTAGGCAGAGAGGCAGGCAGAGAGAGAGGAGGAAGCAGGCTCCCTGCCCAGCAGAGAGCCCGATGTGGGGCTCGATCCCAGGACCCTGGGACCATGACCTGAGCCGAAGGCAGAGGCTTTAACCCACTGAGTCACCCAGGCGCCCCAGAACAGTGGATTCTTATCTGGACAAAATGACAAGGTGGAAAAACTCAACACAAAAAAAAGAACAGGAGGCAGTACTGAAGGCTAAGGACCTAATCAATGCAGACATTGGTAAAACGTCAGATCTGGAATTCAGGACGATGATGCTAAAGGTTCTAGCCGGGCTCAAAAAAGGCATGGAAGATATTAGAGAAACCCTGTCTGGAGAATAAAAGCCCTTTCTGGAGAAATAAAGAACTAAAATCTAATCAAGTTGGAAAAAAAAAGCTATTAATGAGGTGCAATCAGAAATGGAGGCTCTTACTGCTAGGATAAATGAGGCAGAAGAAAGAATTTGTGATATAGAAGACCAAATGACAGAGAATAAAGAAGCTGAGCAAAAGAGAGACAAACAACTACTGGATCACGACGGGAGAATTCGAGAGATAAGTGATACCATAAGACGAAACAACATTAGAATAATTGGGATTCCAGAAGAAGAAGAAAGAGAAAGAGGAGCAGAAGGTATACTGGAGAGAATTATTGTAGAGAATTTCCCTAATATAGCAAAGGGAACAAGCATCAAAATCCAGGAGGTGCAGAGAATCCCCCTCAAAATCAATAGGAATCGGTCCACACCCCGTCATCTAATTGTAAAATTTACAAGTTTTAGCAACAAAGAGAAAATCCCGAAAGCAGCACGGGACAAGAAGTCTGTAACATACAATGGTAAAAATATTAGATTGGCAGCAGACTTATCCACAGAGACCTGGCAGGCCAGAAAGAACTGGCATGATATATTCAGAGCACTAAATGAGAAAAACATGCAGCCAAGAATACTTTATCCAGCTAGGTTATCATTGAAAATAGAAGGAGAGTTAAAAAGCTTCCAGGACAAACAAAAACTGAAAGAATTTGTAAACACCAAACCAGCTCTACAGGAAATATTGAAAGGGGTTCTCTAAGCAAAGAGAGACCCTAAAAGTATTATCAGAAAGGAACAGAGACAATATACAGTCACAATCACCTTACAGGCAATACAATGGCACTAAATTCATATCTCTCAATAGTTACCCTGAATGTAAATGGGCTAAATGCCCCAATCAAAAGACACAGGGTTTCAGAATGGATAAAAAAACAAAACCCATCCATATGCTGCCTACAAGAAACTCATTTTAGACCTGAAGACACCTCCAGATTGAAAGTGAGGGGGTGGAAAACAATTTACCATGCTAATGGACATCAGAAGAAAGCTGGGGTGGCAATCCTTATATCAGATCAATTAGATTTTAAGCCAAAGACTATAATAAGAGATGAGGAAGGACACTTCATCATACTCAAAGGGTCTGTCCAACAAGAAGATCTAACAATTTTAAATATCTATGCCCCTAACATGGGAGCAGCCAACTATATAAACCAACTAATAACAAAATCAAAGAAACACATTGACAAGAATACAATAATAGTAGGAGACTTTAACACACCACTTACTGAAATGGACAGATCATCCAAGCAAAAGATCAACAAGGAAATAAAGGTCTTAAATGACACACTGGAGTAGATGGACACCACAGATGTATTCAGAACATTCCATCCCAAAGCAAGAGAATACACATTTTTCTCTAGTGCCAATGGAACATTCTCCAGAATAGATCACATCCTGGGTCATAAATCAGGTCTCAACCGGTATCACAAGATTGGGATCATTCCCTGCATATTTTCAGACCACAATGCTCTGAAGCTAGAACTCAATCACAAGAGGAAATTTGGAAAGAGCACAAATACATGGAGACTCAACAGCATCCTTCTAAAGAATGAATGGGTCAACCAGGAAATTAAAGAAGAATTGAAAAAATCATGGAAACAAATGATAATGAAAACACAACGGTCCAAAATCTGTGGGACACAGCAAAGGCAGTCCTGAGAGGAAAATATATAGCAATACAAGCCTATCTCAGGAAACAGGAAAGGTCCCAAATACACAACCTAACCCTACACCTAAAGGAGCTCGAGAAAGAACAACAAAGAAAGCCTAAACCCAGCAGGAGAAGAGAAATCATAAAGATCAAAGCAGAAATCAATGAAATAGAAACCAAAAAAACAAAAGAATAAATCAATGAAAGTAGGAGCTGGTTCTTTGAAAGAATTAATAAGATTGATAAACCCCTGGCCAGACTTATGAAAGTACTCATGAAAGAAATTGAGGAAGACACAAAGAAATGGAAAAATGTTCCATGCTCATGGATTGGAAGAATAAATATTGTGAAAATGTCTATGCTACCTAAAGCTATCTACACACTTAATGCAATGCCTATCAAAATCCCATCCAATTTTTTCAAAGAAATGAAACAAATAATCCTAAAATTTATATGGAACCAGAAAAGACCTCGAATAGCCAAAGGAATGTTGAAAAAGAAAGCCAAAGTTGGTGGCATCACAATTCCGGACTTCAAGCTCTATTACAAAGCTGTCATCATCAAGACAGTATGGTACTGGCACAAAAACAGACACATAGATCAAAAGAACAGAATAGAGAGCCCAGAAATAGACCCTCAACTCTATGGTCAACTAATCTTTGACAAGCCGGAAAGAATATCCAATGGAAAAAAGACAGCCTCTTCAACAAATGGTGTTGGGAAAATTGGACAGCCGCATGCAGAAAAATGAAATTGGACCATTTCCTTACACGACACATGAAAATAGACTCAAAATGGATGAAGGACCTCAACGTGAGAAAGGAATCCATCAAAATCCTTGAGGAGAACACAGGCAGCAACCTCTTCGACCTCAGCCGTAGCAACTTCTTCCTAGGAACAATGCCAAAGGCAAGGGAAGCAAGGGAAAAAATGAACTATTGGGACTTCACCAAGATCAAAAGGTTTTGCACAGCAAAGGAAACAGTCAACAAAACCAAAAGACAACTGACAGAGTGGGAAAAGATATTTGCAAACGACATGTCAGATAAAGGGCTAGTATCCAAAATCTACAAAGAGCTTAGCAAACTCAACACCCAAAGAACAAATAATCCAATCAAGAAATGGGCAGAGGACTTGAACAGACATTTCTGCAAAGAAGACATCCAGATGGCCAACAGACACATGAAAAAGTGCTCCATATCACTGGGCATCAGGGAAATACAAATCAAAACCACAGTGAGATACCACCTCACAACAGTCAGAATGGCTAAAATGAACAAGTCAGGAAATGACAGATGCTGGCGAGGATGTGGAGAAAGGGGAACCCTCCTACACTGTTGGTGGGAATGCAAGCTGGTGCAATCATTCTGGAAAACAGCATGGAGGTTCCTCAAAAAATTGAAAATAGAGCTACCTTATGACCCAGCAATTGCACTACTGGGTATTTACCCTAAAGATACAAATGTAGTGATCCAAAGGGGCATGTGTACCCTAATGTTTATAGCAGCAATGTCCACAATAGCCAAGTTATGGAAAGAACCTAGATGTCCATCAACAGATGAATGGCTAAAGAAGAGATGTGGTATATATATACAATGGAATACTATGCAGCCATCAAAAGAAATGAAATCTTACCATTTGTGACAACATGGATGAAACTAGAGCGTATTATGCTTAGCGAAATAAGTCAACTGGAGAAAGACAACTATCTCATGATCTCCCTGATATGAGGAAGTGGAGATGCAACGGGGGTGGGGGTTAAGGTGGTAGGAAAAGAAAAAATGAAACAAGATGGGATCGGGAGGGAGACAAACCAAAAGAGACTCTTAATGTCATAAAACAAACTGAGGTGGGTGGGGGGAGAGGGGTTGGGAGAGGGTGGTGGGGTTACATTATATATTTAAATAAAAAAGCTTAAAATTTTTTTAAAAAATTAACCAGAGCACATGGAAAAATGCTGGATAATACAAAATAGAATTTTACTATGCCACTGGGAGGGGAATATGCCCTTCTTGGATTAGGGAAAGATGCTAAAGAGGAGCTCGAGAGAACTGAGACATTAGTACAGGGCCTGTTCCCTTACTCCAGATTGGGTTCAAAGTTTCCAGAAGATGATAGAAATGCCAAGATAGGTTTATGATTCTCATGCAAGAAAATATGAGAGGAGACTGCTCTCCCTCCATCTGCACCAAGGCAGAGCTCAGAAAGGAGAAGATAAAGGAACTGGGGAAAAATCTTGATTATTCTCGTTTTGGACAAGCTACCCACCAAGTACATCATCATCATATTAATGTTCTTTTTCTTTTTCTGCCTTGTTTTTAAACATTGGTCATTGGAGGGCACACTTGCTCTGTCTTCAAGGTTCTAAGTGAAGGAACTCCACCTAGAGCCACACTCTCAGTTTCTCTTCAGTCTCTCCTTACCTCCTCCCTAATCCCCAGGAGAAGCATGGACTATTTTATTGCTGAGCTTGGGAGCGGGACAAAGCTCTGTGACCTCTGGATTTTTTTGTTAAGATTTTATTTATTTGAGAGAGAGAAAAAAAGAACACAAGTGGGGCAGGGGTGGGGGTGGGCAGGAAGGAGAGAGGGAGAGGCAGACTCCCCACTGAGCAGAGAGCCCAAGGCAGGGCTCCATTCCAGGACCCTAGGATCATGACCTGAGCTGAAGGTAGATGCTTAACCAACTGAGCCACCCAGGCACAATGACCTCTGGATTTTTATCCAGAAAGTCTGCCTCTGGACCACAATGACCATGGTGGTGGACTGCATGGGAATGTGACATGAGGGGTATATATGTACATATAAGTATTCTCCAGAACTTGGGAGCCAAAGCAGGCTGATCATGATCATGATGACAGTTAGCATTTTTCTTACATTGGGCCATTTAAAACTGGATAGTGTTCTTTCTTAAGGGGTTTTTGTATTCAGAAACAACCCCTCTTTTGTAAACCTGCATGTGGTTGAGCACTATTGCTATGCAGGAGGCCTGTTGCATTTAGATTGTGTTGACTAGTGAACGAACACTTAATGGTATTATGTATTTAAATGGCAAACCAAATGCCATCCAATAAAAACCAAGTGCTCTGTTGTGTTCACCTGGGAGTACAGAATGGTAGAGAGCACATAAAATGGATAAATAAGCAGTTTTTCCCTCTGATTTCATTACCAGAGCCATCAACACTTTTTCAGCCATATTCTTGAAAACCTAGATGGCATACTGTTGCTAATTTTCATAGTCACAAGCATCTCCTGCCTGTGAATTAAAATCTTTCAGGTAAGAGAAATGGCAGAAATTTCAAAATTTACAGATGTTGGTATTGAAGATCTTCAGAGGTATAGGATGCTACAAATTACAAGTGCCTACAGGGCCATTTTTGCCTGTTTTGGGAGACCAGAGCCTGCTGCAGTATTCTTAACTTGTCTGTCAAGAAACAATTAAGGAGATATACACCATCTTGAAATCTCCAAATGAGACTAGCAGAAGAAATTGCAGACAGATGGCCCAGGTGCAGCGTCCTAAGAGCAGCACATGCTGCATCACAATGAAGGAAACTATTACCTCACTGAGTATAATTTAGAACTGTGTTTTCAATAAGTCAAGAGATTTCAACATGTTTGCCTTAGCACACAGTTCACTGTGAAGACGTCTAGATCTCACACTGAAGCCCTATAATTTAAGCAGCAGGGTTCTTCAGAACAGGTATTTCACAAAAGTAATAGGGGCATCTGACTGATTTCCCAATTTCTCACAGCAGAAAGATCCAAGAAATCTCTTTCACAAGATGGTGTTTTTACTGGCATCCCCAGCTGACAATGACAGCAAAGATGAAACTCAGGGAGCCTCCAAACCTAGTTCAAAGGTTCATGATCTATTGCATTCTTCTAATAGCACTGCAGGGTACCATGGGGGATGTATACATCATTCACCCCATGACAGAAGAACTAGGGTTACAAATGCTATTTAATTCTTTACAGCAAAGGCAGGAGCCAAATCCCAACCTCTTGATATCTAAGTATCAACTCACATTCTCACACTAGTTGTACAAAGCACAGTGGAAAACAGGGCTCTACAATTCATTTGATCTTTGTATGCAACCAAATCAGATTTTTTTTTCTTTTTTACTTGAATGTCAGTTTAATACCATCCAGGTCAAACTGAGTGGTAAAGCCTATGTCTACACAGAAGAAACCACTGCACATAGACTTAAGTGATAATAATACTAATAAAAACCTAAAATATAAGAAATCGATTGATTCAAGATCTTAAACTGTTAACCTTAATGCTCCCATTAATTTGCCCTCCATATTGAAGTCTCAGGATAAACCACTGTTTTGTTTTGTTTTGTTTTGCTTTGTTTCCTTATATTTTGAAGCTCATCCTGCTAACAGTATGTAAGTCACAACATGGAGCTGAAGCTTTGCAGTTATATCCCCCAGGGCACTTGATGCTGACCTCATGACCTCTTCCTGTCTTGGCTCATGCCACCCCGCTCTTCTATTCATTATTCTCCTCCTCCACCTTCTCTGAACATTACTTATCAAGAGACCAATTTCTGAACCATGCTGCCTGGATTTAAATATTGGATCCATCATTTACTTGTGTTTCCATTTCCTGACCTATGTCTCACACGTGTTGTCAGGATTTAAGAAGTCAATGCTTATAAAGACTTGGAACCATGCCTGGCACATGGTAACTACTCAGTTAATGTCAGCAATTTTCATATAGTCATCATCTTCATCATCATCATCACCATCATCATCATCATCATCATGCCAGGCTCTCCTCTCAAAAGTAGGCAGTTATCCTGACCTCGAGTTTTCATGTGAAGGAACATCACCTAGAGCAACACTTCCTGTTCTTTCCAGCCCTTTTTCACCCTTCCCCATAAAAAGAGAGAGAACGAGAGAGAGAGGCTTATTTGACAGTGAGCTTTGGAGAGAGGGACCCTCCTTTTATCTAATCCACCTGCATACAGATAGCCTATGTTCAGATTTGCTCTCCTTTCCAAAGCCAGGGGAAAGTATGTATGTCTAACTACTGGGTGAAATTCTCACAAAGGCTTTTAGCCTCAGAAGTAGAGCCATGCTCTCTAATCAACTTTGTCAGCAGTCAAGGTAATATTTCCATCTCTAAGCATCTGACCCCTGGGTCCAGCTCCTTGTTGGTTTCAGACTCTGCGGGGGAAGATCACTCTGCAATGATCTACCCTGCTCAGCTATAGCTTCAGCACTAGCATGTACCCAAGTTCTGTCCTTTCTCCTGCATGCTCAACCCACTACATCAAATTCCATTTCTCTTCTTTTTTTTTTTTAAAGATTTTATTTATTTATTTGACAGACAGGGATCACAAGTGGTCAGAGAGGCAGGCAGAGAGAGAGGAGGAAGCAGGCTCCCTGCCGAGCAGAGAGCCCGATGTGGGGCTCGATCCCAGGACCCTGGGATCACGACCTGAGCTGAAGGCAGAGGCTTAACCCACTGAGCCACCCAGGCGCCCCTCCATTTCTCTTCTAAGACACAACTCACATGTACTTCAGGGACACATCTGCCCAGCACTTCAAACATTGTCCAGAATTGAATTCACATCTTTGTCCTGGCTATGATCTCCTATTCCCAACCTTAATGTCTCTGACATTCCCCTTGTCTCTCAAGCCAAAATCCCTGGTGTTTTCACTCTCTTTTGTTCACCTCATAATGCAATTATACCCCCATTATGCAACCCATATTCTTCCTCTCCTCTTCATTTACTCTCCCATTTCACATGGAATTTGAAATTTCACAATTTCAAATTTCACACAATTTGGACTCTCCTCATTTCACATACATGATAATTGTCTACTCTTTTGCACTACCACCAATCTCTCTCCTTCCTCTCCATTTATCAACTCTTATGAAAATGAGCCTCCTCAAACAGCAAAAACAAAAATAAAAGCCACCAATGTAACATCTTCCCTAAGTTAAATCTGAGCTCCTTGGGGTAACAGCTTCCATTATTTGAACACTATCTTGCTCTCTAGCCCAACTCCTCATGACTAATCTCCTCTAGGAGATATACCCTATATATCTCATATACCCTATGTCTTGGCCATACCTTACCTTTTCAAAAATACTGAGATTTATTCACATATCTTATTTGGAGGTTTAAGTAGAAAAATAGTATATGTGATCAAGAAAAAACTAATTTTATTATTACTAAAATTTAATTCTACTTAATATGAATAAAGATCTTTGAGTACCTCAAATATGCTTTCAAATCATGGTATCTTAAGGGTTGAATGACACTTTCCCTTATGTCACATAAATTTTAACATCTCTGTTTTAAGTGAAAAAAAAAATCTAACAAATTACTCTGAGGTCCCATGTCACACTGTCCTCAACATGGAGCTCACCAGGCTCAAAACCTGGTCTCCCAGGCTTCTAGGCATTCCATGGTTTCCCCCTTTCTCTGACATCTTCTTAACTTCTGTTGTCCTCCTAACCTTCTGACCTCAAGTTATAGATATCAGTCCCTTCAAGGAGTCTTTCCTAATCTCTACCATCCCTCAACCATAATCCTCACAGAACCCATTATTGGCTCTATTTGGCCCCTAAATTCATGCTCTTGAAATGGCTTCTTTATTTTGCTTGTCTTCCACCTCTGAAGTCATTTAAGTCAATATCTCATTGACCAGTGAGTCATCAGCAGTTATCATTACACTTATATGTAGTAGGTGTTCAGTAATAGCTTATTTAAAAAATTAATGAATAAAGTAATTATATTATCCCACACATTGTGGTAAATATAGGAGATAGAAGAATAAGGTAAAGGGACACAAAACAAAGCAAAAGATACTATACTGACTTTAAGAAGCTTACAATATACTTTGGAGAACAAAATTAAGTGTTACAGACCAGTTCTTTCAACGATTTTTCTTTATTCTTCAAAACATAAATATCAGTAATACTTCTTCAATGTATTTGGATGCAACAACAACCAAAACAAAACAAAAAATCCTGAAGAATTACATCTATTCATAACAGGGAATTCAAAGGAAAGTCAATCACTGAGTTTTTGACCATTTTTTTCAAAATTGTTTATTGCCTCTACTGACTCCTAATTGGGAAAAACTGACCATTCCCTTCAGCAGCCATAGCTACCATTGTCTTTGTTTTATGTGAGCCATACATGTGTGCCAAAGCTAATTTTATGTGCAGTGGGCTTACATTTCATTAACTTGGACAATAGCTGTTGACCTTTTTCCCCATGCTCTTAAAATTTCACTGTTGCAAATACCTATAAATAATATTGCCCTGTCTTGGAACATGGACTCTGAAACACGTCATTTTGAAGCTAATCATAGATCATGCTGCTGTCACTGATTCCAGGCTTCAACTCTTAACAACTATGATAAAGCTATGGCTCTGGCTTAGTACAGAGTTCAGTACATTACTGGTTTAATACATTACTAGGGCAATGTCACTGATTTTATCCACACTAAAAAGTCATCTTTGAGTCATTTCTCTTTTTGAATAGAACATCGTGAGCATTTTCCATCAAAACTTAATTAATCACATTTTAATCAGGGCCCTGCTACAACATGTGTGCCAGACTGTTCTAGGAAAAACAGTAGGTTAGTCAGCCAGCTAATAAAGCTCAACTGGTAAATTGCTGAGTTTACTTCTTGCTGCATGGATGATACAGTCAGACATTTCTGGGTCCACAGACATGACTCAGAGGCTGCAAATGTCTTGCAGGCACATTCACAGACAACTTACCAAGAACCACTGAGACACTGAGACTCCTTTTTCTTTCTTTCTCCCCCTCCCTTTTTTTTAACCTATATCTCTAAACAAGCTGTAAGGATTGGAGGAAACCAGTTGCAAGGCTGTTTTACCTGATGACAGCATGATTGCATTGTGCTGGTCGTGAGCCAGGAAAGAGGAGTGTGGCCATGGTTAACCAGACACGGGGTCCCTAGAGGTTTGTGCCTGGACTCACAATCAACCCATTAAGTTAACTCATTATATCTGACATAACTGTTTAGGTTTTGTAAGTACCAAACATAACAAGAGAATAGAAGTGTAAACAACATCTCAAGGTTGCTGACGATATTTTCTTACTAAGCATGTCTCCAACTTTCGAGGGTTGCCAGTTGATTGTCTATCCTCTCAGACCTTCAAATCAAGGTAATAATGTATCTTCTAGGCAGACATGACTAACACGCCACAATTTCAAGGTCTTCACTGTGCTATGTGTAAAGAGACAGCAAAGAAAGAAGAAAATGGGAAGATTCTGAATATTTATCAGACTAACACACTCTGCAAGTTTGAAATGCACATATAAAGCTTAAAAATTGTTATAGAGCCTATTTGGGGGAACCATTATGTGAAAAACCAGTCCTTTGTTACTCAGATAAGGTTTCCTAAATGTATCAAAATGTCTCAACAAGACATGCTATCTGACTAGGTGTGTCTGGAGGAAACATACAGGCTAAGTTAAGAGGCAATTTAAAAAGCAATTAAATGTCCTAATAGAGCCAAGTAACATTTGCTATAAGGATTATGTCTGGGGAATGGAAAAGGTTAGTAAAGGTTCTTTAAAAGAAGTGGTGTTAGGGCCCCTGTGTGGCTCACTCAGTTAAGCATCTGCCTTCAGCTCAGGTCATGATCCCAGAGTCCTGAGATCAGCCCCACGTCTCTTCTCTCCAGCCTGCTTCTTCCTCTCCTTACTTCTCCCTTACCCTGCCCCCAGCTCATGCACTCTCTCACTATCTCTCTCTCAAATAAACAAACAAATAAAAAAGGAAGTAATGTCTATCTCAAAACCAGAAGGTCAAGAGGACTATGAAGGTGAAAATTTCAGAGAAAAGAGACTGGCTGTTTAATTCCTAGAAACCAGAAAGATGGTGTTTTGAGCATAGGGATCTCCAAGTTTCTCAAACAGGGTCCCAAAAAAGTCTGTTAACTATATTGACCAAATATTTTGGGGCTCTATTGGAGAAACGTGTCTTTTTAAGTCATTGGACTACACAGGAGACCTTGATTAAACTGATTACCAATCTCTAAAGCAATGCCTTAGAAGCAGGCATCAGTATTGCCAGATTTTTAGAAAATTTTTAACCTAGAACCAAAATCCATCCATTTTACATTTTAAGCAAAATACCAAACTGTTTTTTTAAAGATTTTATTTATTTGACAGAGAGAGAGAGATCACAAGTAGTCAGAGAGGCACGAAGAGAGAGAGGGGGAAGCAGGCTCCCTGCTGAGGAGAGAGCCCGATGCAGGGCTCGATCCCAGAACCCTGGGATCATGACATGAACTGAAGGCAGAAGCTTTAACTCCCTGAGCCACCCAGGTGCCCTTCAAACTTTTTTTAATCCTCCATCTTAAGATATGATCTTCTACACTGAGTGCCTTTCCCTCTGAAATAATTATAAATCCACTTTACAAAGTGAAATGACTATCTCATTACTGGCCACCTTCTAAACTGGAAATTAAGCATATTCTTTCTAGTGGGATTTCTATAATTGCTTTTAATTTGATACATTTGCTTTTCTTTTCTTTGACCATGAACTCAGTAAGACTTAAACACTTCTCTTAAACTTCTTTTTCTTCCTCATGGGCATAATAAAATTTCTTTTTTTTTCATAATAAATTTCTTAAAACAAGTAACAAATGAATGTTGTTGATTGAAAAGACATACAATATAACTGTAATTGGTTTTATTCAGAGCCCAAAGCTGGAAAATCAGCTTTCCAACCAGAAAGGATAGGTAAGCTTTGAGAATACAGATATCTTCACACCTTCAATTTGCATCTCAACAAAAAAATAAAATAGTTTTTAAACCAAACTGATAAACAAAACTATTTCAAATATTTCAACACTAGATCTCAAAGCAAAACTAAGGATTTATAATGAAGTTTAAACAAATGATAATGAAAACACAATGGTCCAAAATCTGTGGGATACAGCAAAGGCAGTCCTGAGAGGAAAATATATAGTAATACAACCCTTTCTCAAGAAACAGGAAAGGTCTCAAATATACAACCTAACCCTACACCTAAGGGAGCTCGAGAAAGAACAACAAAGAAAGCATAAACCCAGCAGGAGAAGAGAAATAATAAAGATCAAAGCAGAAATCAATGAAATAGAAACCAAAAAAAAACAATAGAACAAATCAACGAAACTAGGAACTGGTTCTTTGAAAGAATTAATAAGATTGATAAACCCCTGGCCAGACTTATCAAAAAGAAAAGAGAAAGGACCCAAATAAATAAAATCATGAATGAAAGAGGAGAGATCACAACCAACACCAAAGAAATACAAACAATCATAAGAGCATATTATGAGCAACTCTATACCAACAAATTTGACAATCTGGAAGAAATGGATGCTTTCCTAGAGACATATAAACTGCCAAAACTGAACCAGGAAGAAATAGAAAACCTGAATAGGCCCATAACCAGTAAGGAGATTGAAGCAGTCATCCAAAATCTCCAAACAAAAAAAAGCCCAGGGCCAGATGGCTTCCCAGGGGAATTCTACCAAACATTTAAAGAAGAATTAACTCCTATTCTCCTGAAACTGTTCCAAAAAATAGAAATGGAAGGAAAACTTCCAAACTCATTTTATGAGGCCAGCATCACCTTGATCCCCAAACCAGACAAGGATCCCATCAAAAAAGAGAATTACAGACCAATATCCTTGATGAACACAGATGTGAAAATTCTCACCAAAATACTAGCCAATAGGATCCAACAGTACATTAAAAGGATTATTCACCACAATCAAGTGGGATTTATTCTAGGACAGCAAGGTTGGTTCAACATCCACAAACCAATCAATGTGATACAATACATTGACAAAAGAAAGAACAAGAACCATAAGATACTCTCAATAGATGCTGAAAAAGCATTTGACAAAGTACAACAGCCCTTCCTAATCAAAACTCTTCAAAGTGTAGGGATAGAGGGCACATACCTCAATATTATCAAAGCCATCCATGAAAAACCCACCACAAGTATCATTCTCAATGGAGAAAAACTGAGAGCTTTTCCACTAAGCTCAGGAACATGGCAGGGATGTCCACCATCACCACTGCTATTCAACATAGTACTAGAAGTCCTAGCCTCAGCAATCAGACAACAAAAAGAAATTAAAGGCATCCAAATCGGCAAAGAAGAAGTCAAACTATCACTCTTTGCAGATGATATGATACTATATGTG